>JAUPFN010000006.1:11053394-11559328 GCA_036924255.1 Apodemia mormo
GATAAGGAAGTTACTGATTTTGCCCCGATATTCGAAAATCGAGAGTTCACCAGATCTCCACGTTTTGAGGACCTAGGAACCTTATTCCACTATTGTTACACGATGACGTGTGTGTGTGTGCGTGAATGTGTATGTGTGTATGTAAACATTTGCTAACTTTGAACTGCTTGACCGATCGAAACGTGGTTAATGGGATTCGATTGGATTCTACCCAACTTAGATTTCCTGAAAATCTTCTTAACTAATTCAGTCAGTTTTAACTAATTCAAGGAGATTTTGAGAAATTTTGGAAAACCTCACAAAGGTTTTTGGCGAAACAGTATTTTTTTAATACAATTTCCAGATTAATGAACCCATATAATACAAAATTTAATCAGCTTTACTTCTCAAAAACTGCATCCAATGCATAAATTGCATCAAAATTTATTTATCCGTTCGGGAGTTATAGTTGACGAAAAATTTTGCAAACGTATTTTTTCGATATAACTTCTAATTTTTTTGACTAATCATTTTTAATCTTCTGCAATATTTTAGTACTTACTAAAAAAACTACATTGAATTTCAAAAATCAAAATCGAGTCAAATTTTCAACAGTTACAGCTTATCAAACATTAAATTCAATTTTCTAAAATCGGGGTAAAATCAGTAACTTCATTATCTACATACGTAGTGGGAAGTTAAAAAAATCCCACGCGGACGAAGTCGCGGGCACAGCTAGTACTTTAATAAAAAACAACAACGCCACGTATTTTTTTCTCACATTTTTGATTTTTGATTCTCACAAATAAATAAATTTTGTTTTTCCATTGTGAAAAGTCACGTGACCAACAAAGTTTCTATGGAGAATCAATATTTTTTCGCGAATTTCCAAAAGTCGTTAAACAAAAGTTGTTAAGAATGACCCCCTGAGCCACCCCCTTGCGGCTTACTGTACCACTTTTGCAACACCCTGTATATATGTATACTTACAATCGTTTTAAAAATATTATATACTTAGATACAATTACAGGCAAAAGAGTATGTGTTTCTCTTTGAAGAACTAATAATATTAAATCACAAGCACGAAATAACGTATTCTTCTTAAAAATATTTTTGTGATAGACCAATATTTAAAGGGCTTGATTTTTCGTTCTTGATCAACTTAGTTATATCAAGTTGTTTTCTTGGTCATTATAATTCACTTTTATCCTCCCACAAACTGGGTACGATACAAATATGGTTTTGGCTCCTCTCAATTGTTTTTATTATTTTATAAGGCATATTTCCCTGAAAAATAAAGTAAAACATGATTGAAATACATGTCTCATAAGTTATAGTTAACAATAAGTTGGTTTAGTTGTAAAGTCAAACGACCGACGTCAATACAACACAATAGCGAAATCAAGTGACAAACATATGTTTTGTATTTAGGGTTCTTCAATTTTTGTACGCATCTCTAAACATAAGTTAAGTGATTAAAAGCCAATTACTGTACAATAGAATTATATAGGGACTTAGTACAGCCTAAAGTGTATTTGGACGGTAATTAAAAGCCAATAGCCGTATAGTAGAACAAAAAAGAGATTCAGTACAGCTATTTGCAGTATATCACCCTCCAAATACACTTTAGGCTGTATAACAAAACGCCGCCATTATTGTGTATTAAAAACAACATTAAAGAAATATATTGTTAAATAAAAGATATATTTAGCAATAGCTAAAGCTATATCTTGACAAGCAACTTATGATCATTATGCCTTTATATACAATATTGTACTATAAATACTTGTATATTCTAACCTTAAACACAAACACTTACCGTATTTCGCAATGATTTTATTTGTGTTATCTTGATTATTTCGTTGGCGCGTGAATATTTTGAGGAAAAACATACACGACTTCACAGCCATTTAGAATTTGCACTTTGAATACACACTTGAATACTGCTCCAAGTCCAAGAATTTATCGTTTATTAATATATTTTTAATTATGGCGTCTGCAGATATAATGTTATACAATATCAAAAACAGATTAGTTACTTTTTATCATTTTCAAACACCTATTTTAAGAACATTTAGCTGCACAAGAGAGTATCTTAAGTATTATAGTTTCTTTATACACCGAATAACAGCCTTTGTACAGCCTATACCAGCTTGTACAGCTATTGTGCAGCCTATTTAACTCTTAGCTGTACAAGACAGTTACAAGAGAGTATCTTTAGTGTTATAGTTTCTTTATACACCAAATAACAGCCATTGTACAGTTTATAACTGCTTGTATAGCTATTGTGCAGCCTATATAACGCAATAAGCTGTATAACTTGGGGCCCTTTTTGGTGTTATATCGGCTGTAGAAGCGCTTCTACAGCCTTTGTACGGCTTCGTATAAAGCTTTAAAAATGAACCTAAATGCAGCCTATATACAGCTTAACGTGCTACTTGGGATATAGATTAAAGAATTTTTAGCCGATAAAATTAAATGTTAATGGAAAGAAATATAAGTTTGTTGATTGCCTTAAAAAAATTCAATGTAGTAAAATTTTGTAAACGGTGGAAACTTTGTAAATTACAAAAATCTTAATCACACAATAAATGAAACTTGTAATTATAAAAATAACTTTTGTAATATGAAATCATTCTTGTACATTAGTAATAAGTACATAAAATAGAGAAAAAGAAAATGACCAGCCCTCTGAGTTTCTTCCGCCAAATCTTCTCAGTGTATTGCCGCGTTCCGATCCGGGAGTATTTCTAAAAAAATCAATACAGTGTTTTAAATGTAATATTAAATAATAATATTTTTTTTAATATTTGCACACCATATAATTGTAGAATATGTTGGTAACTTAATTAATTTTTAACATCTTGTAACACCCATATTCTTGCAAATAAATATATTCTTTCTTTCTTTTAAAAAAATTTGCCCAGAACAAATAAATAAATGTCGTACACAAAGAACACGGGTGAGACTTTATTCGTCGTTTTTTTAGTTACTACCTTAAATTTTAATATGTTCTGTGAGATTCTATATTAACTCTTTAATACGCATTTAATATTTTTTTTAACTTGGGAAATAGTAGCTAAATAAAATTAGAATTTAAGTGAGGTAAACATTCAGTTAGCTCCTTAGTAGTCTGTGTTTAGGTATTTTTCATCTTTAGTACAACGGCTTATCTCAAAAATCTAAATTAGATTGGCCAAATTCTGCGCTAAGATTTTGCAAAAAAACTTTTTGGATACTTAAAATAACAAAAAAGAAATTAGCTTTAAACTATTCTTTAGTACAAAAACAGGGAGAATTTTATTTGATACTTAAAATGAAAATTATGATATATAAACTTATTGTTGTTTTAATGCAAATGTTTTATACAGCGGTAACACTTAAATATGATGATAGAAGTCAATCAAATTAAAGTCTCAATATTTTTTATATGATTGTTCTTAGCGATACATTTCATTTCATTAATTAAAAAAAACGTGTAATTAATTAATTAATTAATCGTTAATTAATTAATTAATTAATCGTTAATTAATTAATTAATTAAGGATGTAATCGGTGATGTCATTCAATTACATCACCGATTGCATCAAGTCAAACGACTAGGACTTCCTTTAGAAAACCTCATTGCTGAACAACAAAACCAAAAGATGAAATACGCCAAAGAACTCCGTGATGAATCCAATAAACATTTCCGACAGTTTTGCGAGCTACAAACTAAGGAAAATGTATAATCACTTACAAATATGCTACTCAAAGAAACTGCTTCTCGTCAACCTCCTGCTACTGTGAAAATCGGCAACAGGTATACAACTAGCACGAGAGAGACTGGTCAAGCTCTTTTAGAGCATTTTTATCCTGATGACAATTCTGACACTGAATCCAGACATCACCTACACAGGTCAAAATTTTCAGAGCGCCCTAATACTCCAGAATTTCTCAGAAGAGGAAATGCTAGAACACTTAAAAACGATGAACCCGAATAAGGCTTCTGGGATGGACCATTTAACTTCAGATATTTGCTTCCAATTTGCCATGTCATATCCCAAACTTCACACAAACATATTGAACAGGTGTCTTACTTTGCAGCACTTTCCTCGTCAATGGAAGATTGCTTATGTCAAGATTATTCCTAAACCAGGTAAAAGTGACTACAGCGCTTTAGGCTCTTTTATACCAATTGGACTAATTCCAGTTTTTCGCAAGCTACTAGAAAAAATATTTATTAAAAGAGTTACCTACTGTCAGCTAAAAATAAAAGATGCAATATCAGACAATTTGCTTTTCGAGAGCAAACAAATACAACCGAAGCAATAAGTACAGCGCTAAATTTCATTCGAAAAGCCAAACTTGATAAAAAATTAGTAGCAGCTATTTCACTTGACATCAAAGCAGCATTTGACAACGCTTGGTGGCCCGCTTTTTTCGAACGCCTACGATATATTGAATGCCCCAACAACATCTTTGGCTTAATCTCGAGCTACGTTCAAAATCGAACAGTAGTATTAGACCATGGAGGAGAGCGGATCACAAAGACGATGTCTAAAGGATGTATACAGGGATCCACTTGTGGGCCAGTTTTATGGAACATAATATTGGATGAGTTGCTGGATTTAAAATTTCCCAAGGGATGCCACATCCAGGCTTACGCGGATGACGTCTTACTGATTGTTTCTGCCAAAAACATTGATGAACTGCAAAATATTGCTAACTTCTCTCTTGCCAAAATAGTTGAATGGGGCAACAGCGTGAAACTCAATTATGACCTAATAAAACCCAAATGATTGCTTTTACTAAAAAAGCTAAAACAGCCAGAATAAATATGAGTGGACAAGATCTTTCTTTTCAACAGGAAATCAAACTACTTGGTGTTATCCTAGACGAAAAACTTCTGTTTGGCCCACACTTGAGCTACATCCTCAATAAATCCTCACGCATCTTTAACAAACTATGCATATATACAAAACCCACATGGGGCGCACACCCTGATAATATTCGCACTATATACTTACATGTCATTCAACCTATTATCACCTATGCGGCTGGTATTTGGGGACACATTGTGCACAAAGAATATGTTAAAAAGAGCCTTATGACGCTTCAGCGCGGCTTTGCAATCAAAGCGATTACAGGTTTCCGTACTATTTCTACAACGGCAGCTCTAGCACTCGCGCGACTGATGCCCCTTGATCTTAAAATCCGTGAAGTTCATGCCCTGGAGAACGTTCGCTTGTCAGGTCACACAGAACTCCTACCACGTGACATCGCATACGAAAAACCAACTCCTTTTGATGAACTATTACACCCTGCAAAAAGAATAAATCTAGGAAACTTCAGAAAATCATACAGCCAATCAGATATAGACAAAATACGCAAAATCAACTCTATGTTAATCTTCACTGATGGTAGCAAACAAGAAGATGGATCGGTGGGAGCAGCCTTCGTAAGTTACGCCCCCAGTAATATTCTTCCCATAACCACTCGCAAATTCAAGCTCCACAATAGCTGTTCAGTATTTCAAGCCGAACTTCTGGCTATACTGGAAGCTTGCAGATGGATCGCCACTAACGAATTTCCACACACATCTTTTGTGACTCGCTCTCTGCCATCAAAGCACTTCAAAACAGAAGTAATACAAATCCCCTCATGTCACGTATTCGTAGAATCATACATGATTTTAGTGATATATATATATATATATATATATATATATATATATATATATATATATATATATATATATATATATATATATATATATATTTAATAGGGCAAATTGAACTGGCATGGGTTAAAGCTCACGCTGGTATCACTGGTAACGAAGCAGCAGATGCCGCAGTAAACAATGCAGCCAGTCTTCAAAAACCTCCCAACTACGTAGCTTTCCCCCTATCGTTCGTGAAAGAGAAAATTCGCAAAGATAATTTTATCAAGTGGCAAATCAGATATTCTAACGCGAAACAGGGGCAACACACGAAAAAATATTTCCCACGTCTCGAGTGTATTGATACATTTATGTGCACAATGAGACTTCCAGCTTACGCAGATACTTACAGGACACGGATATCATAAATCATATCTCCACCGTTTTCACATCACAAATGATGATAAGTGCCCCTGCGATTCGACAAGTGTCCAAACTATAGATCATCTTTTAGAACATTGCCCCGCTTTCAGCCTCTCCAGATACTCTCATGAGACTATTTGCCGCCACTTCAGCGTATCACCGTATCATATCATGGAAATAATTAAAAAGAAACAAACTGCTGAGTCATTTCTTAAATTTATTGTGAATATTGTAAATAAATTGAAAAATTTCAACAACACTTGAAATACTTTTATATAATTGCACAAATTAAATATCAAGCTGTTGTATATTTGTTAAAATATAATATTTTATTATTACCTAACTCAATAACACTATAAAATACGCTTATATAAATGTATGATAATTTTAAAAGAATAAATTAAAATTGTAATAGGAAGGAATAATTACTTTTTAAACTAGATATAGTTAACTTACCTCTACCACCAATAATGAGTAGATACTGTATTTATTACAAATTAGGTTAATTGTTATGTGAATTAATTTATTTTAATATAGACTCTAAGACCTTTATATATAAAATATTACTATAAAAAACATACAAAAATACATTATATATATAAATATATATATATATATATATATATATATATATATATATATATATATATATATATATATATATATATATATATATATATTACTTACATAACATTAATTACCATGTAAATAAGTAAATTTACTACCTATTTTATTAAGTTATCGTACCACCAACTTTTCTGCTCAAACGGCACCACTAGTGACACACACGTAAGGAGTAGTTAAACCTACAGCGAATTACATTTCTAACTGGCACTGACGGCTGCTGCAATTGATTCTTTGTCAGATAAGTTGGTGGCACTTTCTTTTTTTTTAAATTATTATTATTATTATTTTATTACATAAGATTACCTTACGCATATGAGGTAAACTTGAGTTAACGAATACCTGTAACTTACAGACGAAGAACATTTTTACCGTAGGATTTTGGACTCTTAAAAAACTTATTGTAGTTTATCTAAATAAACTACAATAAGTTTCTACGTTTTATAAATTAATGAAATGAAATGTATCGCTAGTGATATTAGATAAACAAACAACAAACAAGTATATATATATATATATATATATATATATATATATATATATATATATATATATATATATATATATATATATATATATATATATATTTTTTTTTTTTTTTTGTTTGTTTATCTAATATCACTCTGAAAGAGACACAAGGGATTTAAAGAACCAAAACCGCTTGTGTTCTTTCCAATGCTTTTCATCTCATAATCATTGTCCAAACCTATAGTTTTGATGTTCCGCTGTCTAATACATTTTCACGTTCACGCTGTCTAATACATTCCACTGTTTCAGTCCGAAGATACTCGAGACCCTTGTGAAGAGTAAATAATGACCCAAAATCGGTTTTCTCTTACGCTCCATATTATCGTTAAGATAACCTAAGCCTATGTTCAGTTTCACACACACACACACACACACACAAGACACATTTAGGGCGGGTTCTAAGCATACAAAATTAAAACATGCTCAAGCACAAGCACAAGTGCTCGTCCGAAAGTTCATTTGCGCAGTGAGGAAAGCCTAAAATCATTTAGAACAATAAACTTAGGTAAGTCGTCATATAAATAAAGATAATATCTAACAAATGTCGCCTCTGTGGTCTAGTGGTCCAGCTTTGGCGTTGACTACATGAGGTCCCAAATTCGATTCCCGGGGAGGCCACATAAAAAAAGTGTTTTTTCAGTTTTCTGATAAACACATAGTTGCCCGGGATTGGAAAGTCCCCGGTTGGCGATAGGTTTGCCATCTATCACATTTGTGGGACCAAGTACCTTCGGCTAATCGTGCACTTGTAACCTCTGTCTACCCCTTCGGGGATACGGGCGTGGAGATTCTTTTTTAATATTTAACAAAATCTAAAATAATTTAGAAAAAAGCCTAAAATCATTTATAAAAAAGACTTAGGTAAGTCGTTAGACAAATAAAGATAATATTTAACAAAAATCTGGTCAATACAAAAAACAAATTGTTTTGAATGTGAAATATTCCTATAATACTCAGTATTACGTGTAATCTACTATTAGACAAATATAATTTCTGCTACCTTTACATATATAAACAATTTGATATCCATCACTCATCCATACGAAGACATTATATCATTGGAATTAATATTTATAGAGCACTCAATCTTCATTGCAATGGTTTGAAACAAGATTATTAACATAAAACATATTTATATAGATAAAACAGCTTTACTAATATATGGTTTTGTAAAATATTTTTAAATGTTTTATAAATGTAGGCGTGATTTTGCGGAACGGGGGTGGTGCCGACCCGTCTGTAGGCCAATTTCAGTCATGTCCATACTCTGCAAGACTAGGGAGCGAGTACTGAACAGTAGGCTAATGGCACACCTAGAAGCGAACGATCTACTCAGTGACCGCCAATATGGCCTGCGCCGAAATCGGTCCACTGGGGATCTTCTAGCGTATGCCACCTACATCTTGAGCTCGGCCATCGAGAATCATGGTAAGGCACTAGCTGTCTCTCTTGATATCTCGAAGGCCTTTGACAGGGTCTGGCATGATAGTCTTATTGGCAAGCTTCTATCTTATGATCTGCCTACTGGTCTCTGCGCCTGGATCTCAGATTTTCTGAGTGGCCGGTCAATTAGAGTAGTCGTCGACGGTTGCTCATCCGACCAAATGGCTACAAATGCCGAAGTCCCTCAGGGATCAGTTCTCTCCGCAACTCTATTCCTGCTACACATTAACAATTTGCTGAAGCCCGGTATCTATGGATATGCAGATGATGCACATAACAGTGCTATCATCTGCGTACCCATAGATACCGAACTAGTGGAAAGTTAGTTACCCAGTGCGCGGGCCAATACGGCACAGATCCGGTCTCTCAAAGAGGCAATGGTCGATCGAATGAACCTGCCCTTATAGGCAGTCTCCGATTGGGACGATGCTAATCTGGTCAAGTTTAATGCAACTAAGACCCAGGCGTGTCTATTCTCCGCTAAACGGAGTCCGTTCCATCTATCTTCGTCTTTCCAGGGTGTATCTTTGCCGATAACTGACCACCTCGAGTTCCTTGGTATCACCTTAACGCCTTCTCTCGACTTAGGTTCGTACATCGAATCTAAAGCCCAAGTTGCCTCAAAAAAGCTTGGTATTCTGGCGAAAGTGTAACAGTATTTCAGTCCGGGACATTTGCTCAACCTTTATAAAGCACAAGTACGTTCATGCATGGAATACTGCTTTCACCTCTGGGATGGATCCGCCAAATACCAGCTTGAGACACTTGAGGCGATAGAGAGGCGTGCTAAAAGACTCATAAACGACGATGATCTGGTAAGCAAAAAACTCCAGAGCCTCGCTCATCGACGCAGAGTGACTAGTTTATCGGTTTTTTATCCGATACATTTTGGAAAGTGCGCTGTGGAATTGCACGACTTAATTCCACCATCCCCGTTTTTCTATCGGTCGTTGAGGTGCACAGATTCTAGGCATCGCCATATGGTGGACGTTCTACATACCCGGACAAAGCGGTTCGACTCAACATTCTTCATTCGAACCGTAAAGGACTGGAACATGCTTCCTGAGTCTGTGTTCCCCGACGAGTACAATCTGAGGATCTTAAGAGAAGAGTGAACAGGTGCCTTCTAGGGTGGCGCGTTCCATCTTAGGCCTCATCTTAGCTTACCATCAGGCCAGATCGAGGTCAAGCGCTTACTTATCGAAAGTTAAAAAAAAAACATAATTCAAAGACGAATTTAAGGTATTTAATTTGCAAAATTTCCGCGAAATTTTATATGTAATTGCTGTGATGCAACTAAAACAAAAACGATGGGGCAAATTTATTCAAAGTACAAAAATTAAAGGGGACCCCAGGGGTACAATAAAAGTAAAAGTAAATGTCCACTAAAAATAAAAGTCCACTGACGTCAATCTATGTCACTCATAAATAGCTCATAAATTGATGAACTGATTTGGATGCGGTTTTTTTTATTTAAAAACTGATTCTATAGCTGCGGTTCTTAGATATATTTTATCAAAATCAGTTCAACCGTTTTAAGGCTATCAGATCTTTTTTAATCGATGAAAGGTATCAACTGGTACAAATTAGGTATTCTGTTATATCAGTGATATGCATTGATATGGTATCTTTGACATGAGGCAGCGGAATGCCTATTTCAAAAATCATCAGCTCATTTTGTGTGTTTTGTTTTTGAAATGATGCACATGATGGATGTGCGTGTTACTACCACCGTAACTACTAGGTGGTAAAGTTCAGCAACAGCACGCCCAGGTATTTGGTACCACCGCATTACCTATTCCTGTCGCAATAGCGTCAATGCTAGTTATTTTCGTGTTTCAGTTTACAGGGTTAGGCTGCCGGTAGACTTATGCATGTGGCATTTACATCTCGACAATTTTCTCCACAACAGATACAGAAAATATATATTTTTGTTCACTAGATAGCAAACAAGCAGATTGCTCTCCTGATGGAAAGATAAACTTTTGCCAATAGACACCAAATTTGTTAATGCTGCGTTGCTGTTGGTGTGGTGGGTTAGAAATGCCACATGCATAAATATACCAGCTACTTTACCCTCCAAACCGGAACACGACACCTACCAACTAGTAGTTACGTTGGCAGTGACTCGTATAACCAATCTGTCGCCTTTTACGACCTGCCTGGCAGAACCGCAGTTAATTAGTTTTCAAAGGGGAACCGGATCAATACGAAGAAAAGGGGCAATATATTCGAAAGCTTTTTATCTATATATATATATATATATATATATATATATATATATATATATATATATATATATATATATATATATATATATATATATATATATATAAAATAAAATTTTCTTTTATCTATATATTATTATACATATAAACCTTCCTCTTTAACCACTCTATCTATCAAAAAAAACCGCATCATAATCCGTTGCGTGGTTTTAAAGATTTAAGCATACATAGGGATATAGGGACAGACAAAGAATGCGACTTTGTTTTATAATATGTAGTGATATAAAGATCAATTGCTGTTCGATAGTCTCGCTAAAACTCGAGACTGCTGAACCAATTTGGCTAATTTTGGTTTTGAATTAATTGTTGAAGTTCAGGGAAGGTTTAAAAGGTGAGAAAATATAGGAAAAAAATATGAGTAGTTAAAAAGGTAGAACAAAGTTTGCCGAGTCAGCTAGTTTATTCATATTTTATTGAAGATTCTTTTATGAAGATTATACAGCTAGAATTTTATTAATTCCCTTATTTTTATTCAGTGATACATTACAATTTCCGCTTAAGCTAAATGTATTATCCTGTTTAAATTACACGTCCTATAAAAGGCTAAGAACAAATAAATGAAACAATTTTGGGAGTAAACGACGTAATTTTAGAGAAGGCATTCGTCTCGCTCTGAGGTGTTAGGGAAGCACGTGGAGCGGAAACGTAGTACCTGTGTTTTTGATAACCTTTGGGAGTTTGGCCCATAAAGTGGCAAGATAAAGAACAGATTTGCATAAACTAATCGTAAAAGCAAAACAGCTGTAATTTTAATAACAGCTAAAATCAATATTATCTATATTAATATTATTTTCCCCCCGTGTTGGTTCGGGCTCCTTTGAAGAATAGACAAATTGCCGTCCTGATAGGCAGATCGTAATAGGCGACTGATTAGCTATACGTGTTACTACAATCGTGACTATTAGGTGGTACCACCGCCTTACCTATACCTGCCGCAATAGCGTCAATGCTCGTCATTGCCGTGTTCCGATTTAGAGGGTTAGGTAGCCGGTAGACGTATGCATGTAGCATTGCCATCCTGCCACACGGATAGCAACGGACAATTAACATCTTTGGTGTCTATAGTCGACGGTTTGTCTTTTTATCAGGAGGGCCACCTGCTTGTTTGTTATCTTATGATATAAAAAAATTAATGCGTGATTGAGTAACAAATATCCATCCATCCATCCGTCCATCTAAACATCCAAAATTTCGCATTTATAATATTAATATAGATTACCTTAGGTATAATATTATCATTATCGTATTGTTATAATTTTGTGTCAGGTACCACTTATGATTTTTTTTTGGAAAGAAGTTCCTTACGGCTGGCTTGCAGGGGATAGGGATTTTGCTGCGCGACCGAACTGAAAAAAATGTGATAGTAAAACCGTAAGAAAAATGCGTGGAATAAAAGCGTTAAATGAGACGTGCGCAGGCGCGACAGTCGCGTACACAAGCGAGTAGTGCCGTTTAGCCGAAGGAAGTTCGTTCCTACCTGGTGTCCCGCGACACCACATCATTTTTTATTTTTTTAAAAAGTTTCAAGTTAACATCTAAATCTTAAAATTTGCAAAATGACAATGACCTTAATCGATAGGTCTCTGTTAAGTCCATTAGGTTCCAATTTTTTTTGTTAGGTCCCGTTTTGCTTTTTAAATAATTTTTGACTTTTGTTATAAACGTAAAAGGTTATCTGTCTTGTGGTGACTATTATAAAATATCACAGGTAAACTAAATCGTAGACTAAGGTGCAAATAGCAGACGAGCTGCTGGCGTTAGATCTTATAATAATATGACAAACATCAATCTTGTAATATGTAGATATGTAGAGCATAATCTGGGAATCGGACAGATTTCGTAGATTTCGCAGAATTTTTCAACCGACGAAAAAACGGAGGAAGTTCTTAATTCGACGCGTATATTTTTTTTATATGTTAGACCACGCAGAACTTTTTACAGAGTATTCTGATTTTGAAAATTCTTTAATGGGATAAAATATATCCTGAGACTTGATTCATGTAATGAAAAAAAAAAACATTCAATAGGGTACAAAGCAGGGGATCATTGTTTATTCCCTCTTTGATTTTAATGTATGACGCGTAACTTGTCGTCAGTTTAATTTTTTGTTAAAATGATATTATCTATCAAATACTTATGGGAAGATATATGACATCCAATGTTAAAAACGATTTGGTATCGATTCAGAGCGATATGATCAGTAATCTAGTGGAATTTAATTAAATAAATATAATAAATATTCACGGGACAAATTACACTTACTGATCTAACTCCAAAGCAAGCAAATTATTTGCTAATGTTATGGGTGTTAGTCAACGCTGCTAATACATAGATATACATACATACATATTATGTATGTAAGAGTATATATATATATATATATATATATATATATATATATATATATATATATATATATATATATATATATATATATATATATATATATATATATATATATGTATATATATATATATATATATATATATATATATATATATATATATATATATATATATATATATATATATATACTCTTACATACATAATAAACACCCAAACCCGGAAATACAAACATATATGCTCGTCACACAAATGCTTGTCACCGTCGGGGATCGATCCCGAGCCCCGCCGATTGCGTAGTCAGGGTCGCTAACCACCCGACAAACGGGGCGGTCAGATTGAATAATAGGTTATTGCATATATTTGTTTTTTTAGTTATATAGTATAGTATTCCCTTTCAATAACTTTGTTTATTACTAGTGTAATTAAATTTACGTTTTTGGGTACTGTAGATCGATACTTTAATCAAACTTTAATGTTTAATTTTACTTCAATAATGTCCTCTCTTTAAAACATATATTTCGATAGCTGAACAAGGATAAGAGATAAAGGAAAAAGTGAACCGTCATGGCACACCGGTACATGTGAAACAGGTAAATAGCTAAGGTCATCAATACCAGTTTGGCACAAGGTATAGAATAGATAGCGTGGATACAATTGAAATTTAAACATTCTAACAATACGCGAACGTGACGATATCTCGCTGGGCTAACAGCCGGCCTCACCCTAAGCAGTTAGCGCAAAAGGGTTAACATGCAAACGAGCATGTTTTTATGTGATACTTTTTGTAACTTTAGTCGTAAAAAAGGTGTATTTAAGTATTCAATTAGATATATCTCATTATTTGGGTTTGATACCTGACCGTTTTAAACCACTATTTCAAATATATATTTTTAATTGAATTAGTAAATAAGTTTTTAATATACACGGTTTTCCCCATGTTGGTCCCGGGTTCCTTTGAAGAATAGGTCAACTACCGTTCTGCAAGCAGGTCGTAAAAAGCGACCGATTGGCTATACGAGTCACTGCCATCGTGGCACTAGGTGGTAGAGTTTTGTATTATCTCGCTCGGGTCCGGTACCACCGCCTTACCTCTTCCTGCCTTGCCTGAGATTAAGGTAGCCGGTAAACTTATGCATGTGGCATTAAACCTCGCCACAAGATAGCAACGCACTATAAAAATCTTTGGTCTATAGGCGATGGTTGACTCTTTCCATCAAGAGACACATCTGCTTATATATATTTGGATTTGGCGTTATGTCCCATCTTTACATTCATGGTGATCAGTGCAAACTTGTAGCCGTGAGGCCATTTTTTCCAACTGGTCATTTTGATGTGCATGCTCTCTCTAATATCTTTATATTATGTAAGTATCTATTTCACAACTAGTGCCTATTAATCAATCAGTCACTTCATCTAACTTACGTTATTTTTTTTATCATAAACTTAATTTTCTCCTATCATCGCTAAATAACGTCATTTCATATGAACTATTATTAAAAGAAGGTATTTGTAATATCCCGCCAGAACTGGATAAAATGGATCAACTAAAATGGTTTATTTCAAGCGAGCAAAGCCGCGAGCTCAATCCTAGTTATTATATAAAATATTAGCTTTCTGCACTACTTCACCAACTTGTTAAAATTACTTTATCTGTGTCAAATTTCATATTACTTCGTTCACCTGATTTTCGTAAAAACGTGTACAAAGTTTTTTCTTCACGTATTAATAAATAAAACATAGACTTGTAAGCATGACGTAAATATTAATGGGACATAAATATTGAAAATATCTAATGACATTCGGATTATTCAGCATGTCCGGCAAGGAAATTAGTATAAATATTACATACCTATTATAACTTTAAGTAGGTATATATATATGATATAAACATTTGACTTACAAAGACATTTTTCATTGTCATACAATTCACTTGCAATAAGAAATGAGCACTGTTATTATATTCAAGAAAGCATTACCTTGCAGCATTATTCCTTTAGAAGTTTTATGTCAGAATACTTAATGTAGGTACTTATATTAAAACCATGTAAGTTGGACCCTGTATTATGTAGAAAATAGGGCATATCAATTTTGAAACAAATTGGATATAGCTGCTAGAAAAATCAAGTCAAATCCATGACTAACATATTGTATTCTGTAACTATTTCTATTAAGACAATTTATTCTTATCTCATTCAACGAGATTAGAATAAATTGATTTTTTTATTTAAATTTTATTGTTATATAATACATTTGCACAGGTAGACTTAATACTCAAGAGCATTCATTTTCTGTCAGTCTACCTCAAAAAAACACAGAGAAAGTACAAGAGATGCAAGTAGAAAAAAAAGTACACATTTATATAAATTGTTGGGAATACTTATTAAAAATGAAGAAAATATATATTAACTCGCGTAGACAGACAAAAGTAATAAGCACAACAAATAAAATGTTAAATCGTTAGTAGTTTAAGCGATCCAATTGCAATGATTGTATATAAGTCAAAAAGATATAAAATATTTCAATTCCGACTATAACTCAGCACGTATTTGCTGAATAAGCTAGACATAAATTTTTCGTATAAGAAATTACTTGATTTTATGCAATTCCTATGGAATTTAATATGGGTGCAAAAAGGACTCAACTCCTTTCATAAAAAACAGACAACTATAATTGCTTATGAAGTAATTTTTAAAACATATATCTATATTCAAGACAGGGATGTTTAGAAAGTAGCCAGTCACCGTACTTCTAAACAAAATCATAAATCAGAGATTGATGTTATATGGATAAGTGGTGATTTTCATCGCCGCATTTTATCGACATATGAACGATTATCGACTATTTCTAGCAATATCCAGAACCGACAGTCTTAGGTGCTCATCCGTGGTACGGAAATGGTAATACCACTCCGCCAGACCACAGCCAGACTCTGAGCTGCTACTAGATTTTAGATTTTTCAAGAAAAGCCTCGAAAAACCTCAATAATACTGTCCCGGGGAGCCAACCAGGGATCTTATGATTTGTTCCGAACAAGTTAACCCCTAGACCACAAGTCAGTCAACGGATTGTATAAAGAATTCAATACTGTATAATAATTTTTACTAAATCAAAATACAAGTAATTTTAGTATTTTTAATTTTTTTCTGGCATAAGCAAAGACTCAAATGAATCCCCCATATGTTATCTTGATTTAATTAAACATTATTAAATGGAAAATAATGATAAAACCATAATAAGAAATACTCTCGAAAATTCATATAAATTAAGCAACATTTTTCACTAAACACAAGCAATACCTTCTGTACTGTAAATTCTACGACTAAGCTTAATATCATTATGGTTTCCACATCAATGAACAGGATTGTGAGTCGTAATTCTAATCATGTCAAATATATTTTTGTATCCACGAAAATGTTTGCTATTTGTTGTCATAACCCTTATGTATGTACTTATTCAAAAAAATGTTATCGAATAGCCATCTGTCTTCAAAGTTCAAATATTTAATAAAAAAGAAGAAAAAAGAATTCTTATACAACGAACCCGTAAGTATCGTATCTTGATTGAAATTCTGAAGATAAAGAAAAGTGAAAAAAAATTATCATAAACTGAATGGATTTCGTTCATCCATGAACCCGTAAAGATAAATTATAATACTATATAGATAAGTTAACTTCACTCAATGGAGTGTATAATTAGATTTAGAACAAGAACAAATTATTTTAGTCTAAGAGCTTGTAGGCGTGAACACTGAGACCAACTTATTTTTTTATTATAAGAAGTACTGCCTACTAGACATTCGTTATATACATTCAGTTGAAGATTGACATTGAAATGTATTTAATGAATTATTTTTAATCTTTTAAAGCAAGACGAATGTTTCCTTTTTTACCTATAAGCAATGACTGCACTATTAAAATAGGTAAATAGCATCAGCATATAGAACTATAAACGTATAAATTACTGAGTAAAAACCGCTTAGCGAACAGCTGCTAATTTATTAGCTTTAGTGTTACAAAATTTATAGTTCTATTATCAGGACTATCGAGACTCAATACTGAACCGAAATTTCCTTTGAAATATTAGTATACGAACATAAGATGCCTCGTGTTGATCCGGGTTGTTTTGAGGAATAGATCAACTGCCTTTCTGCTAGGCGTTTTGTAAATTAATAATAAGAGGCTAGTACTTATCACTCAAGTAGTCAATATTAACTAGGTGGTGTTATTTTTGAATGTCTCGCCAGGATTTTATGCTACCGCCCTACCTATTTTTAAAACATTTACGTCGGTGCTTGCTGCTGTTGTGTTCCATTTTGAGGGACAAGGTAGCCGATATTATTAATGCATCTGGCTTTTTATCCCCGCTACACGGAAATCAATGCAATATTAACATCTTTGGTATATATAGACGATGTTTATTTTTACTATCAGATAAACCATTTGCATGATGGTTTGTTCAATTATGTATAAGAAACGGTCAAGTGCAAGATGGCACCAAAGGTTCCGTTCAAACTTGTAGGTAAAAAGGTCGTAACATTAGTACTCTAATTAACAAAGCACCGTGGAAATGCGCAATGAATACAAATTTTAGCCGCCCCGCCGTTCTATGAGTTGCTAAAATAAAGCGTCATGATAGACAGACAGACGTACGAACAACAAGGTGACCCTATAAGTTCCGTTGTTTCTTTTACTTAAATCAAACAATACGTCATCAAAATAATTCTCACAGCTGGGATGTAAAACGTGATATAAAAATGTATCGGCTACACTACTCTTTAGACAGAAACATGATGCTGACAGTTAGTGAGGTTATTACAGAGAAAATATACGATCAAAAAATGTCCTGTGTTGATCTATGCTCCCTCTCAAGAGTAGACTATCTACCATTCTGCCAAGCAGTTCATAAAAGTCGAATAATTGGCCAAACTTGTAACTAACGTCGTGACTACTAGGTGGTAGAGTTTTGCAACAGCTCGTTCGGATCTGATGCCACCGCTTTATCTTTTCCTGCTGCAATAGCGTCAATGCTTGTCACTGTCTCATCCCGGTTTGGAAAGTAAGGTAATCGGTAAACATATATATGTAGCATAATCAACCCACTACACAGGTAGCAACGCACAATTAACATATTTGGTGTCTATAGGCGATGGTTTTTATTTTTATCAGGAGAGCCATAATAATGAAAGCTTTAAATCACATGAAACTTGAAGCAAAATCAAATTGTACGTCAAAACAATTTTTAATTGCAATATGTTAAAAAAGTCACCCCGTGTTGGTCCCGGGCTCCTTTGAAAAATAGGCCAACTGCCGTTCTGCCAGGCAGGTGTAAAAGGCGACCGAGTGGAGTCACTACCATCGAGACTACTAGGTGGTAGAGTTCTGCATCGGCTCGACCGGGTCTGGTACCACCGCCTTATCTATTTCTGCTGCAATAGCGTCAGTGCTAGTCACTGTGGTGTTCTGGTTTGAAGGGTAAGGGAGCCGGTAAACTAATGCATGTGGCATTAGACCGCGCCATAAGATAGCAACGCACCATTAACATCTTTGGTGTCTATAGGCGATGGTTGACTCTTTCCATCAGGAGACCCATCTGCTTGTTTGCTATGTTATGATATAAAAAGAAAGTCTTAAATGCTAATATTTTGTTACTAATCTCTTAAACTATTTTCGAATTGTAAAGAATATAGTTTTTTGCCCTCCGGGCGGAAAGTGGCAACTTTCCTCCCGCTGTGCTAAATAAAGTTACCGCTTTCCGCCTTCGTCGAACAAAAAAATAGTATACAGCCCTTGGAAAGTAAAAAAGAAAACCTCAGATCACATGTTTGTCGACCTCGGCTTCGCCTCGGCTAACAATTACATGTGATCTGAGGCTTTTCTTATTTCCTTCCCAAGGGGTGTAATATACTATTAGTATGACGTGAAAAATCTTTCAATGTTAGTTATATGTTTCGTAAGCTCTTTGACTATTTACTGTAATATCATTGGCGATGCGATCTTCAGCGTAACGCCGTTATATATTTTCTCAAGCCGAGAAAAGCAAATACCTTTAAGCAATGGGTGTGATCGATTTTGCACGATTTGTTTGTTCACTTGAGAATCGATTACGTGCTTGTAGTAACAAGCAATGTGCTCAATATTCTATTGCTATTGTTTTTAAAAATTTATGTTTTTATCTTGCATTAAGTCTCTTGAGATCAGCTGACGTAAAAGAAATAGAAAAACTACACAATGCTGTACTAAATATCTGTGTTCGATGTTGCTGAGAGGAAAAAAACACACATTAAACACACTATATTTAATCGCACATACAATGAATATTAACATTTATGTAGAAAAATCAAAATAAAACCTTCACTGACTGGGAATCTAACCCGGGTCTTCATAATTCAAGTCGAATTACAGAATAGCGTATAAATTGAAGTGACACACCATTTGATATAGTTGCTATCCAGTAGTTCAGTGAGTATTTCAATTTTATTATTCGGTTTCAATTTTATTTATAGATTCGGAGAATTTTAAATAATATTGATATATGCTTCGGGTTTGCAATACGATTTTAATAATCCTTAGGTATGACTTTTGTTAATTTATATTTGTATTTTATTTCTATTCCTAGGATAACAAGCAAGCTGATAGTTCTATTAAAATTAAAATTAAATGGACGTTACAACTTGTTGACTCTAACATTTTTCCTCTCGGTTGCTGGATATTAATTATCAAAGTGATTTCGGAATAGGGACGTAAATGTGTTACAGGAGACCGAAGAAACGCGCGTTATTTGATTTGACCAATAAATAGTACCTCGCTCATTGGCAAACCTTACATAAAATTAAAGCTATTTTTATGCCATTTTCATTTATGTTTGACAAGTATTATTTTGAATACATCCATTTTACATATATTTCATCTCAATTTCATAGTAAGATAACATGTTAGAGACGTTATACGTTCACTTCATATGCGATTTTTTTTTTTTTATATCATAAGATAGCAAACAAGCAGATGGGTCTCCTGATGGAAAGAGTCAACCATCGCCTATAGACACCAAAGATGTTAATGGTGCGTTGCTATCTCGTGGCGAGGTCTATTGCCACATGCATAAGTTTACCGGCTACCTTACCCTCCAAACCGGAACACGACAGCGACAAGCACTGACGCTATTGCGGTAGGAATAGGTAAGGCGGTGGTACCAGACCCGGGCGAGACAGTGCAGAACTCTACCACCTAGTAGCCACGATGGTAGTGACTCGATAGCCAATCGGTCGCCTTTTACGACCTGCCTGGCAGAACGGCAGTTGGCCTATTCTACAAAGGAGGCCGGGACCAACACGGCGTAATTACTGTAAGATTACTGTAAGACTCGTTTTATATATTTAATGTTACTTTGATACACTATAAATTTAAAAAACTCAAAAGACAACCAACATCTGCCTCCAAAAATGAGGTCTAGGATCAATCGTAAGCCCCACCACGTCGCAACTTCCCGCCATCTGTGCCCGCCATAAATTCACGCCAACTTTGGCCACTAAGAAAGAGACGGCTTAATGTTGTCATTTTTTGGAACCTAATCTCCTAATATTACACACTTAAGAAATTGTTTATTAAAATGCACAAAAATCATTACAAACAGATTAAAATTAAAAAAAAACAATATTACAATTTTCTTAATGACAAAGACAACCATCGTCAATAGACATCAACGACTTTAATGGGTCGTTATCCATGTGGTAGAGTTGGTATGCAACATCAATAAGTGCCTAACCTTTTGAACCAGAACACAACATCGACAAGCATCGACGCTATTGCGGCAAAAACAGGTAAAGCGTTTCGACTGGGTTCGGTACCACTACTTTACTACCAGAGGGTTATGAAGCCAGTTTGTTTCCATTATCCCTAACGTGGTCAAATCGATCTTTCAGTAGAGCCTTTTTGCAGGACTTTTTGCGGGCTGCCAGCCCGGTTGAAGGCTTTCTTCTTCTCCGATACGTCCTTGGTCTTGGGGTGTCGAGGATCTACCCAAGCTAGATATTACTCATGCTTTAGCGCCTCAGCGCGTCTACAATCGGTTCTGAACCACGGTTGAGCTTTACTGGACATGGCTATGTCGGAGAAAGGAATAAAGTACTCCATTCCTTGTCGTAGCACATCTGTCACAGCATCTTCAGGAGGAGTCTTCAGAAGAAAAGCAGACAGGCCGCCAGGGATAAGACGCAAAGAAAGACCGTCCCAGTCAGTCCCATCTCATCCCAGTCTGCTGACTTGTGTCACCACACACGCCGAGAGCCCCTGGGACTGGGTTCGGGCGGCGAATAGACAGATACAGAGTTCACCAGACAATGATCGGAGTTGCCAAGTGGCGAGGAAATCCTCACCGAGTAGCGGTCCGGATCTGTAGTCAGCAGAAGGTCCAAGCAATTGTCTGTATGGCTCTCAACATCAGGAACCCGCGTTGCTTCTTGAACCGACTGGGTGAGATTTAATGCTATAACGATTTTACGAATCTCTCTCTCAACGAGGTCAGTGCATTGGTATGGGTATAGCCACTCCTGGTGGTGGGCATTGGAATCCCCCAGAAGCACTAGCTGAGCGGAAAGGTATTTGTGTTGAGCAGCATCTGCCGCTTCACTTAGGTATTCTGTGAGTCTGATCATCTCCTGGTCTCCGCTATGCGTATGGTAGACACAGGCATAGAGGACCTTTTTTAAACAAACCTGTGTCAACCAGTGTCCATAGTACGGAGAAGCGGGGTCTACTAGATACTGGAGACGCCGACAGCAGATGTCATCACGGGTGTACGCGTACACTCCTCACCGAGTTTTAAAATTATGCTCCAGAATGTAACCGGGATAGGTTAAGTACGCCAAATCAGACGAACATCTTATTTGTGTCTCCTTAAGGAACAAGATACAAGGTTTACGAGTCTCCAGGTGGAGGAAATGGACTGCAGCAAGATTAGAATGAAATCTCTGATGTTAGTGACGTCTACATTTATCGAGAGGGAGTGCTGCCGCTGTACAACGTTACTCTACCTTGTCATTTTCATTAAGAGCGTAAGTGAAGTAGGTGTGACGACGGCAGTGAATCGAGGCGCTATATTTCCGTATCCAAGACACACACTTGGAAATTACACTGTTGGAGACTAGTCTGGAAACTGCGGGGACGCCCGAGCCCCCCCAAAAATATCCATAGGGCCTACTCATCTGGTCACCGACCGGCACTATGGCGCATCTTGGAATTTTTCGCTAGTTGCCGGGACAGCCTTTCACGTGTGGCTAGCACTCTACTTGGTAGCCCTACTGACTAGCGTTCGGCCAGCGGTGCACCGTGCCTCGAATCAAGCTACCCTCCACGACTAGTCTCCAGGGGCATCATCGTCAGCATGTATCAGACCATCCAGATTATATAGGCGCAACTGATTCGACCTGTCCTCACTGAGACTACATCAGCGTTAACGGACGCATGGCGACATTACTTCTGCTGATGGGTGGTCCTTATAGCCACGACATATGTCTCCTACCATATCACCTGATTAGCACCACACAGGGGCCACGTGTAGGGATACAGAATTTTGGGTGTTCTCCTGCGGACGAAGGTGATTCAACCCCCATGGGTATCCATTTGAGGCACCTTCGGGCCGGAGCTGCCTCAATTGGATACTGGATACCCAGCGTAAGAACAATTTTAGTTTTAGGTTATTTATATATACTACTCGTAACTAAAACAAGTTTTATTGATATAGGAATCGGGCATTAGCCGTAAAAGTTACCCATTAGGCCAACAAAGTCCGTTTTTCATATTAGTAAAACGTGTCATTCCTGGCTCCCTTTGACATATAAATCAACTGCCGATCTGACAGTCAGGTCGTAAAAGGCGACCGATTTGCTATAAGTGTCACTAGCATTGTGACTACTAGGTAGTAGTTTCGCAACGTCTTGCCCGGGTATATGGGACCACCGCCTTTTCTGTTCCTGGCGTAATACCGCCAATGCTTGTCATTATCGTGTTCCGGTTTGGAGAGTAAGGTAGAATTATTATGCATACGGCATTGCCATCCCAACACATGAAAAGCAACGCATTAACATCTTTGGTGTCTATAGGCGATATTTTCTTATTCCATCAAGAGCCGTCTGCTTGTTTATCTAAAGACATTGAAAAAAGTTGCTTTCTCTGTCTGTCCCTATGTCCCTATGTATGCTTAAATCTTTAAAACCACGGTACGGCTTTGTATGCGGTTCTTTAATAGATAGATTGATTCCTGAGAAAGGTTTAAGTATATAAACCTTTCCGATATTTCCACGGGAACAAAAGTTACGCGGGTGAAACCGTGGGCAAGTCGCTACTGTTCTTATAAATGTCAAATTACCAAATGTTCAAACAATTTGTAAAACGTCTTATCGTTATTAAATTGGTTACTAATGGTTTCTGCTACGAATAACGGATCGTTGATTATAGGAACTTTGCCTAAGACAGCAGCAGTGCCAGATATTAATAATTTATTTTGTCCTTGTTTCAGGTGTCCAGATAGCATACTTCGCTATTATCGGAACACAAATGTTCATGATTGTTCTCAGCATCTTTCTCTTCTATGGAATTTATAAAGTAAGTTATCTTAACATTTTTATTACTGTACTGAATTTTGACATTGCGAAACATCATGTTTACAAAGCAAAAAGAGATGAACATTATAGGTACACATTAAGGATAAAGCATGTACAAGCAAAGAGGCTTCTTAACTAGATGGTAGAGTTTTGCAACCTCTCAGCTGGGTTTGGTATTACCATCTTGCTTAATTCTGTCACAATATCGTCTGCGTTTGCTCTTTTCGTATTGTGGTGATACCACCAGTAACGACAACATGAAGCTTATTACGCCTTTAAATATATTACGAGTTAATTAGAATGATTTTTTTTATTCATTCATTCATATTTTTGTCCTCTTATTTCTTTACATAGTATAAAAAAGTAGGTTTCGCTGTATGTTCGCTTAGATCTCTTAATATACGCAACGGGCTTTAATGCAGTTTTCATCAACAGACAAAGTAATTTAACAGGATGATTTATATTATTTCCTCAAACGTGCGCTGAAATAGTGTCATTATATTTGAATAAAGAGCATGTGAAGTATCCTATATACACAAAAAATAAAAGTAATTGCCGGCGTGGTTCTTGTTTCAAATTTAATTGTATGAAAAGGCGTGCTGGGGTGTAATTTGAATTAAGAACTCTTTTATCTTGATACAATTTGCGTTCACGTGGCTGTAAAGCCACAAATTAAATATATTACAAAAATGTATTTTTTTATTTTCCTTGGTTTTTTTTGAGAAAAACACCATATTTGCCTCGCTGGAAATGGCAATTGCCTATCTTGTATCATTGAAGCCCTTGCCTATGACTTGGTCTTAAAACTCATAGTCCCCCTGCAAATATCTATTTTCCAGCCTTTGCAATAATTTACTAATAATACATACACAAAACAGTAGAAAAAAAGGCGAGAATTTTAAAGATTTGTTGTAAAAAACATATTCAAATTAAGACATTTAAGTTCGGTAGATTTTTTAACGTTTCACCAATCTATGACTATCTTGGTATTTATAATTTTCCATTTTTTCTTTAAGCCTTTTAACTAACAAAAAAATAATTTATGTTAGATCTTTACATATTTTAACGTCAGCTAAGGCAGCTGTAATTATAAAATTGTTAGGAGCTTGTGAAAATAATCTGAATTTTAACGATATTTTATAAAAAGTTCGACCTCAGAACGCTAATTCTATTTTATACTCTACAATTTCTATAAGAACATTCGTATTGTGGCGTGAATGTAATTGAAATTGCTTCTTCTAACCGTACATTAGAAATATGAAACATGGATTTTCTGTCAACACCTTAGGCTTTGTTTCACGTATTCACAAAATGTAATTCAAAACTTCTAAGGAGCGTCTAATTTTATGGATATTCAGACAACTCTAGATAAATTTTCACTAGATGACGCTTATCCCTTTGCTTGCGTGGTAAAATTTTATCCTTATTATAGAGCTTATATTGTATTAATAGATTCCTTTTAGACTTCAAATATTTAAACTTTTTGGGAAGAACAGCTTTTTCAGAAATGTATGGAAATCAAACCTAAAAGGCGCAGACCAAGAATTCTAAAGTTTAGACCATTCACATTCTTGTTATTAAATACTAAGTTTCATATTTTTTTATTATATCGACAGGCATAAGACCTTAATGCAACCTAATGGAAAAATTATAGTCATGTTAATTCATATAAAAAGCCCGTAAAGAAGGAGAAATTCATCACATCTTTTTTTATTTTTGCGTCCCGATTATTATCGATCCAAGATCGATATCGAAATCGGGAAACGTCTGAAACGATATAGAAAACTCTTCTTTTCTTTGTCAGAATATACAAGTATGGGAAATATACTTATTACTCAATTGAAAAGTTATATTTAGGGTTACCCCCCGGCATTAGTATAAGCTTAAGTTAAAATTTGTGGGGTCGCCTTGTCCTTCGACCAACACCTTGGAAAACGGGGTGCAAAGGGTTATCGCACTATATCTCGTAAGTAGCAACTCTACAGAAAATGTTCCAAGACATTATTTGTAGCAAATTAAATTGTCTATAACTTTATTCCTATTACTTTTTATTGTAAAATGGAAAATAAATAGGTTAATAGTAAATAATAAGTAATAATAAATAGGTAAAAAAAGGTTATGAACAAAAAAATAATTGTAAATCTTTGAACAAATTTTCTTTTGTGCGTTATAAACTCTTTCTGGTTATTTTACAATAAAATGATATCAGAGTAATCTTGCAGAGAGTATTGCTAGTAGCATTGTGTCCTCTGGAAAATACACGCTAAGAACTAAAAAGGTAACACTTCAATGGGGTATATATATTTTGCCCTCATTAATTTTGTGAAGATAATATTCAGGATTCCAAAGATCCAGGAGATTGGATCTCAGTAAGGCAGCTTTACTGCGTTTAAATGATTCCATGTCTCATTTCACGCTTGTAATGTAGAGATTAATGTGCAATGCGATGTTGACTTCTAACGATTTAAGAATTCTTTTTTTTTGGAAAAACTAAGTGAAGAAAGTTTTTGTTCCAAGAAAATACGAGCAAATCTAACAATCACGGATGAACAAACGTAAAGATACACTTGTTCAACCTTTATTCTCTGTGTTGATGGTATGTGTAGCTTGACGCCAATGCATCTTGAAATTCGAATCATTCTTAATTTTGAAACTGGAAATTTTGAACTACCATTGCACTGCTTAAGGATTTAATTTCCAGTGTACCTTCATGTATTTTCTGTGGTTTCTCCACAGACGTTCCAAATGTGTCTAGTCATTTGAGCTGTACGTCTTTTATTTTTAATATACTTACATATATTATGCTTTATGTAGGAAAATAAATATTCGTTAAAATGTAATTATTTCATCAAAATGTTATGCATTAAATATGTATAACATTTTTAGCGACAATATTTCAGTGATTTTGGAAGATAATCACCAGTTATTTTTTATAAGATATAAAAGATCTCTTTTATAGAAGAGGGGGCAAACGGACAGGTGGCTTATCTGATGGTACCGGTACAAGGTGATTACCGCCGCCCATAGACACCTACACTACCAGGGGTCTTGTAACTGCGTTGCCGGCCTTTTAAGAATGAGAAGGCTCTTGTACCCATTCAGAAAATTTTCTGCTGATTGCTGGTTCCACATAAGAGTAGTACGGGGCAAAAAGGTACTCCGATCCGTCGGAAAACGTGCGATTCAATTGCATATTTCCCAGGAAGCCCATAGGATGGGAGCTTAGAGAGAAGTACTTTTTGCCATACCCAATCGAAGGCCTTCGCTATGTCCAAACTAGCTGTCAATGCCGCTCCCTTATTCTCCACTGCCTCCACCCAACGATATGTTAAGTAAACCAGAAGATTTAGGTACGACGCCATGTGAGTAGAAGAGCCGGAATAAATGCGTTAAGATCGGTGGCAACGCTGTATCACACATCCTGAGCGTAATAGGAGACATGTTATCAAGCCCACTCAACTTACGGCTATCCAAGGAAATAAGTGCCTTGCGGAATGCAGTTTGAAAGATCTTTACATCCGGCATGAAAGTGTTACACTGCGAAATGGTAGGTAGTGCATTTCTTTGCTCATCTAAAGACGAGTTAGTTGCAAAAAGTGAGCCCAAAAGATCAACCTTCTCTTTTGCAACTCTACATCAGCGACACAGTCAGCAACGAGAAGCACACATGCCCCCAAGGGTAGGATGCAATAAGGACCGCATCTAGTTCCAATCTGCTGCAGCCTGAAGAAACGAAGCCGTGATAAGCGCGTAACCGGCACTTTGCTCCTATAATTAGGAGCAAAGTGCCTAATGGCAGTGGTCCGATAAAGCAAGTGGAGCGACTATAGAAATGTGATAACTATCCGGGTGTGAGGTCAACAGAAGGTCTAACAAGGAAGGAAGATGTTGATCCATATCTCGTATACGCGTAGGCGAAGTAACCAGCTGTATTAGCCCATACGCTAAGGCAAAATCATGAACAGACCTTCCGGCATGACCGGTGGTACGTGAACCAAGCCATTCAGCATGGTGGGCGTTGAAATTACCGATAATTACGATCTCTGTGGAGGGGATTTGCTGCAGCACGGAATCTGTTGCAATATGGATAGGCTCAATGAGTCGATCTGATTCGGCATTTCTGCTGTTGGATCTGTAAAGGCATGCATAGATGCGGGGACGGTCATCACATTCTACACGTAGCCAGAGGATCGATAGGTCCTTGCCTTTAAGGTTGCTGGAACGTTGAGAACAGATATCCTCTCTGACGTAAGCATAAACTCCCGCCCGGGATACAAATAAGTGCTCAAATTTGTACCCCGGGTATGAAAGATATGAAGTATCGGCCGGAGAAGATATTTGCGTCTCAGTTAAGAATAACAACGCCGGTTTAGCCGACTCAGGGTGGTAGTGGACGGCATTTGGTCGACCACCCGTTGGTCGAGTGGTTAGCGATCCTGACAAAGCAATCGTCGGGGCTCGGGTTCGAACCCCACCGGGGACAAGCATTTGTGTGATGAGCTTAAATATTTGTAATTCCGGGTTTGGGTGTTTATTTAATATATTCCAGTATTTATATATATGTATTTTTATGTCTTAGTATCATATAACACCCATAACACAAGCAAATAATTTGCTTACTTTGGGGTTAGATCAGTAAGTGTAATTTGTCCTGTGAATATTTAATTATTTATAATTCATTTATTTATTTAATTTCGAGTGAGGACCCCAAATATTAGTAAAGTCCACGTGGAGTGTGGAAGGGTTTGGCTTAAGATTCTTATTCCGTTTGCCACGAGCAACGAAGTGTGTGAGTTTAATTTCGCCACCCCCAGGGTATGCAGGGCAACCTGGACATCCATGATTGGGTTGGTTACAGACTCCTGAATATGGATGTCCAGAGGGCGATTCTCCACTCACGTTAGTGGTACCCCCCTGAGGTAAATTATTACTTTTAAATTGCGTTTCTATAGTGTTAGGGGGAGGACCTCCAAGAATCTCACGGACCAAAGGAAACGCAACAACAAAGCTGTTATTTTACGTTGGTTTTAATTCACTTAAAATTAGTGGTATTATCATGGTTGTGCTGGCCCATTCAGCTAAGCATGACACTACCACTTTTAACATACAATAGGCGGTGCGCGTGTTGCAACAGTAAATGTATTTGAAAGAGTATTTTTTCGCAGGTTGTTTTGGGCCTTCTTTGAAAAATTAAATAGACTATCTGCCATTCTAACAGACAGTTCTTAGCCTTTTACGACCTGTCAGAACGGCAGATGCGTAAAGATATACTTGTTCAACCTATATTCTCGGTGTTGATGGTATGTGTAGTTCGATGGTGGAACTCCAATGTATCTCGAAATTTGAATCCATAAGCCTGAAAATTTTTGTACGGTATTTTTAACGGTAGTTTTGCGGTAAAAATTATTCAGTAGTAAAATATTTTCCGCAAAAAGGGATTCCACCTACCAGCTATATTAAATTAGAGCGAATAAAAAATGTTAATGTCATTTGAGAAGTTTTAGGATTAGTGCGGGCAAGGTTGCCGTAGTATATTTGACTTGTTTATAAATGGTGAAATTATCGATCAAAGAGTGTTAAATTTTAATATGCTCTACCCTTATCAAGGGTCAGGAATCAAATATTATCTCTACTTAGTCAAGTAGAGATAATATTTTCAATAATGAGAAAAAAAGTGCAATTCCCAAGCGGGCTTCCCCGTGTTGGTCCCGGGCTCCTTTGAAGAATAGGCCAACTGCCGTTCTACCAGACGGGTCGTAAAAGGCGGTCGATTGCCTATTCGGGTCACTACCATCGTGACTTCTAGATGGTAGAGTTCTGCATTGTCTCGGCCGGGTCTGGTATCATTACCTTACCTACTGCAATAGCATCAGTGTTTGTCACTGTCATGATCCAGTTTAGAGGGTAAGGTAGCCAGTAAACTTATGCGTGTGGCATTAGACCTCGCCACAGAATAGCAACGCACCATTAAAAGGTTTGGTGTCTATAGGCGATAGGTGACTCTGTTCATCAGGAGACCAATCTGCTTGTTTGCTATCTTATGATATAAAAAAATGGAGGCTGAATTCTTAATAATGGAGTTTGACTCGCACTTACCCGGTTATGATGTATCTATACTACAATTATCTTTTTCATAGCGCGTTCATAAAACCAATAAACTGATAATACTTTATAGCCCCTTATGCCTTTAAAGATAAACTTTTTATAGGCGTTACAATATTATGCTTGGAACGTAAAATAACACGTCCCATAAACCTAGACTTGATATTTGATCGTACATTGAAATATGCATGTGTGATTTTGTAACGAAGTATTTTCCTTTTCATTTAAATATTATTGCTCAACCAACTCGTTTGCTCTTGAAAATGGATTTCAATTTCAATAAAATATTCAATAAATTTTGAAGTATTTCGTACTCTAGACGATCAAAGTCAATTATTGGATTCAACGTTCCGAAGGGCTCCAAATTTTTTTGGAATAACTCATCAAAGGATTTTTATTACTTTGTTTCGTTATTTTGTTTAAAACATTATTCTTGGCGCTATTTTGACAACCAGTACCTATTAGTTACGCTAAACAATTTTTTGTTATATTTTAAGACAGCAAACGCTACTTGTTTGCTATCTAAAAATATTAAAAAAAAATAATTCCTTTAGTGATAAAAACAATCATAGTTTACAGTCTGTTTTATCATTGTCTTCATAGATTTAACCTAAAATAGCAAACAATTAAATGCTCCCTGGCTCCCTGGGCTCCCTGATGGCAACCGTCGCTTTTAGACACTAAAGACATTAATGGTGGGTTCATGTGGGTGATAAAAAGCCACTTAACCCTCCAACTTGAATAAGGAAATTGACAGGTAATGAAGCTATTGTAACAGGATTATATAATGAGGTGGTAACAAATTCAGGCGAGCCTTTGCAGAACTTCACCACCTCGTAATCGCGATTTAACAAAGTAGGCCATTTGTTCGTCTCTTATTAAGTATTTATCAGTAAAATCTTATTTGCAAAAATGAATTCTCTACCTTATATGATATATTTCTTCAAAAGGATCTTTATTCGGCATATTACAAAGATCAAACAGAACATAAGAAAAAGCTACACCGATAATTCCTATGATTATTCGTATAGCTTTGTATTAACAACTTTATCTATTATCAGCTATTATCCGCTAGCTTTGTTAGGCATATACTCGTCGTCGACAAAGAATTAATATGAATAGACAAGCAGCAATCACATCACCTACAATTTACGTAAGCGTTGAAGAGTAGACCGTTTGCGATTCTGATAGACAGTTAATAAAATGCGAACGATTTGGTAAGGTACCCCATAGACCTACAATAATGTTGCGCAATACTTTTATTGCGCAATAATATAAAATTCCCCCATTTGATTCCAAACGTTCAATAAAATCACTCAATAAAATTGACAAACCAGTCTGATCAATATTTTCGTGTGAGCAACATGTCTGACGACGAAGTTTTGGCGGCAACCATGTTGGTGATTTTGTTGAATAAATCTCTATACAATTCTATACACTCAAGTAAAAACTCCCGTTCTTTATCTTTTATAGCATTTTTGCTCGCCATTTTGCTTAAATTTACGACTCAACCATATATTAAACAACGTGACTGACCGAACGCGACCCCTCCAAACTCGAAGTAAAAAATATTGTGCAATATTAAGGCGAGGCATCGCGACAAAGGGGAAAAAACTGGTTTGCTAAATCACGTTTTTTTGTTGATTGTTAAATAACAATTTTACAAAAATTACACAATATACGTGAAGATATTATCTAAAGAATGTGCTAACTCATTACATGATAGAATGTCTTATCTATTTCTGCCGCTATTACTAAGAATACGACCTAACACGACAGTTACGCTATTGCGTCATTGCTTGTCATTGTCGTGTTCTGGTTTGGAGGATAATGAAGCCGGTGAACTTATGCATGTGGTTGCCATCCCACCACACGGATAGCAACGTACCATTAACATCTCTGGTATCTATAGGCGATTGTATATGTTATCATCGAGAGAGCCGTCTGCTGGTTTGCTATCTAATAATATAAAAAATGTAAAAACTTATCCCTTTAGTAATAAATTTAGCAGCAAATTTTTGTGCGTGAAATTTGGAAAAAAATATTTTTTTTCTGGGTATGACACCTAAGTAGTTACATTTATTTATTTATTTCTTAAAAAGAACGTATCATCACGCCCTTGCGGGATAGGCAGAGTATACCGAACATTTATAAATTTTCCAGTTTACCATTGAGTGGTAACACACTACCCCGCCAGAGCTGCTGCTGAGATTATGGGTTTTCGAGAAAAATCTCAAAAATACCTCAATAACACTTTTGCCCAATCCAGAGATCAATCCCGAGAGCACATGATCTAAGCCGATTAGACTATCCCGTAGACGAGGCAGTCATATTTATTATATCAACATATATAATATATTTTTATGTATGTATATACAAATGTTGCTCGTTCAATAGTATATGAATATTTACTCATCTAACTTAAACAGTTATATATCATTATATATCGACGGGTCCTAAGAACAAAATTGTAACTACAAAATTACCAAGCTACAATATGTTTGTTTGTGGAAGTACATTGTAGATAAGATGATGTTCACTAGAGTATTTCCAAAAATAAAAGACCAATGATTATAAAATAATATATTGTCTTGTAAATGTACGCGTGTTTAATGCGAATTTAATTATAAAACAGATTTCGCCTTATCTCTCCATAAGATTTTGTTTTTGGGACCCATCGATATACATATTGTAAACATTTTTCTTTTATGCCCTAAAGATAACATTTAAAAGAGTTATAAAACGCTTATCTTTAATAACAACAGCGTCTGTAAAATATCAGTGTAATATAAAGGGTTTATGGCCAAAGCGATAAAAACACAAGTAAAAATCTTTTAATTTCTGTTTAAAATAGCAAGCCATGATGTTTTTTAATAACATTCTAATGATTACTATAACATTAATAGCCCTGGACCATCCTCGAATGAAACCTTTGGCCTTAAGCGTTAATAGTAGTCACATCTATAATTAAATAGTAATAAGGAAGTTTAAACAAAAATATTATATAGCTTTTTCATACCCGTTCCACAGCTTCGCTTTTCTTTGATCTAAATTTTTACACTGAAAAGCGTGGTTAAGGTGCGGGTATGTCACAAAGTGGTATAAAATATGATTATTTTAATATGACTTATCAATTAAGAAGTAATATACGATACATGTGACTAAATATATCTGATTGCGACGTATAACGCCCGCACTGCGCTCGTGCGCAAACTTCACACCGAGCAATAATGGATAACAAATCATACGTATCGTACTGTTTTATTATAGCACTAGCTATGCCCGCAACTTCATCCCTGTGGGAAAAATTCTAAAATAAAAGTAGCCTTAGTTATTCCTTATTACATCAGCTATCTGCCAGTGAAAGTCCCATTAAAATCGGTTCAGCCGTTACAGAGATTAGAAATTAATTATATCTTTTATTATATTAGATTAGAAAATAATTAAATTAGAAAAAGAAACAAAAAATGTAAACAATTTTATTTTAGTATATGTACTAAACATATAATAAAATAAAATTGTTTACATTTTTTGTCTATCTGTTCTGGCTAATCTCTGGAATGGCTGGACCCTATTTTGATGGGACTTATACTGGCAGATAGCTGCTGTAATAAGGAGTAACTTAGGTAACTTTTATTACGCATTTAGTAAAAAGCGGTTATTTTAATAAAATGCATTTACTAAAAATCGGTTATTTTAACATTACAAACATACACCCAAATTTTATTTACGTGTTTTTCAACCATGTTACGCGCATGACAACGCGCATAACCAGACGGACCCACAGGATATATATACCCGTGTTGGTCCACGCTTCACATTATATTTACATTTTATTCACGTTATAACTTATCCATGTGTTGTTCCGGGACCTTTTTGAAGAAAAGACCATTTGCCGTTCTTCCAGGCAGTTTGTAAATGCGAATGACTCGCTATACCAGTCATTATAATCATGGCTACTAGGTGGTAGATAGACTTTTGCATTGTCTCGCCCGGGTCTGATACCATCATCTTAAATAAATAAAAAAATAAAACATGTCTGTTCCTGCCGCAATAGCGTCAGTGCTTGTCACTGTCGTGTTCAAGTTTAGAGGGTAAGGTAAACAGTAAACTTGTACAGGTGGCATGAAGACCCCGCAAGGATAGCAACGAACCATTAGCATCTTAGGTGATGGTTGTTTTTTTTCATCAGGAGAGCCTTATTAAGAGCAATATTTTAGTACTTACTACAAAAACTACATCGAATGCCGTTTTAAAAATCAAAATCGTATCTCTTTTGCAAAAGTTACAGTATTTCAAATACTAAAATTACGTTGTTTTTAGCAAACTTAAAAATCTTATCACCTATTCTCCTTGAAAAACTGCGTCAAATACCGTTAAATGGATCAAATTTTCTGGGACTTATCAATGACTAAAATTTAAAAAAATAAATTAAAATCAATCATTGTTTCCAAAATTTGTTTACTGCCCCGTTGGTTAACGGGGCTCGGGTTCGATCCCCGACGGGGACGAGCGTTTGTGTGATGAGCATAAATGTTTGTATTTCCGGGTGTGGGAGTTTACTACGTATGTAAAAATATACTTTTATGTATTTTATTTATGTATTTCTATGTATTAGTATCGTTGAGTAACACCTTTAACACAAGCAAATAATTTGCTTACTTTGGTGTTAGATCAATAAGTGTAATTTGTCCCGTGAATATTTATTATTATTATTATATACAGCTTTTCAATAGTCAATATACTGTCATTTTTATCAAAATAGATATTCGAGTTTATAATTTTTACTCTTTACTCTTTTGAGTTTAAAATATCTTAATTTAGTGGATTAAGTTTCAGGGATGCTGCAAGGTCAACCATTTACAGGTTTTTATTGTGAAATTTAAGTTTGTGAATTGTCAAACAGTACAAGCGAAAATTTAAAATAATAATTATGACGAGTTTCACCAAGTGTCAATGATGGAGAATATAAATTATTTATTTACTTTCTAATGAAAATGATTATAACTTTGACAGTTATTTAAAAACACCAAAGCGAGCAAAGCCGTTGGTATGAGTTGGTATGAGAGTTGGTAATATTACAAAAAATGTATATGAGATCGCTATGAGGAGCAATTAATCCCAGGCTTTTTTGTCTTCTAAATAATCTGAAATTTTATAATATCCTCTTTTACACAGTTTTGTTTTAACACATTTTTTAAATTTATTGACTGGTAAATCTCTTATAGTTTCGGGAAGTTTATTGTAAAAGCGTATACATTGCCCCATAAAAGAGTTACTTATTCAGTGGAGACGAGATGCTTGCACAACAAGATTGTTTTTGTTCCTTGTATTAAGTGAGTGTACGTCACTATTTTTTTTAAAAAGTAAATATTTTTACGAACGTACATCAAGTTCTCAAATTGGGATAACAGTTAGAATATTGATTTCTTTGAATTTTTCTCTCAGGGAAATCCTCGGGCTAAGATTTTAAATTGCCCTAATAGCTCTTTTCTGCAATACAAATACAGTATTTATTTCAGCAGAATTTCCCCAGAGAAGAATTCCATATGACATAATGCTGTGGAAGTAACTAAAGTATACAATTCTTGCTGTGTCGACATCAGTTAACTGTCTCATTTTTTTAACTGCATAAGCTGCCGAACTAAGTCTATTTGCTAAATTATTAATGTGTGGCCCCCATTGTAATTTCTTATCTAAAGTAATACCTAAAAACACAGTGGAATCCACCAGATCCAGGTTGTTGCAAATGCAAATTTCGACCATAAGGCGACCGCTAGCTATTATAATTATGGCTAAGGATGATTTATATATCAAATTGCATACTTTTCGCAGATCAAACAAAATCAAATACTATTTTATTCGACGTAGGTACACATAGGAACACTTATCGACGCCATATAAGCAAAATTATACTTGACAAGTTGTATCACATTGAACTATTAGGCACTACATCTGAGCTGCAAACATTGGTCACAGATATAAATGATGATTGTGAAAACACGGACTTACAATGAATACAAAGAAAACTAATGTATTTGAAAGGTACTTGTTACTACCAAAAAGGATGTAAGAGTTGTGATATTTTGATAATATTAATTATAACTGTATGTTGTAGGAGGCACAAGGTTTTAGATCTGGAAAATGATCTAGGGATCAAGTTTTCTCACTCCGCAACATCGTATATAAGGTTTTCTGCGGTTTTATGGATTTAGAGAAAGCGTTTAATTGAGTTGTGCGAAAGAAAATTTTATTTCTTAATTAAAACACAGGGGTAATGGATGGGATGGGCGTCTGCTGCGTAATTTGGAATCCATCTTCTGGGATTGCAAAGTATGTATGCGGGTGAACGGCAACGTATCGCCCTGGTCCGATGTCAATATCGGCGTCAAGCAGGGTTGTATGTTGTCAGCTCGCCTGTTTATCCTATATCTGGATAAGTATTTCCAAAGATTAAGATCACTGAATGTGGGAAGGCGCATGAGTGAGCTAGTGGTAAACTACCTGCTTTATGCAGATGGCACTGTACCTTTAGACCCAACTCCATCTGAGCTGCAAACACTTACATTTGAATGCGAAGAAAACTAAAGTTTTAGTATTTGAAAGAGAAGCAACCAAAACGAATATCAGAGTTGAAGAGTTGAGGTCGCTGATGTAGTTCTGGAATAAGTGGATGAGTTTGTATATCTTGGATGTGATTTTAGCGGGGATGGAAGGCACACCGCTGATGTTGAAAGAAGAATGTGTGCAAGGAACAGAGTGAATGGAGTGTTAGGGAAATTACTTAATACCACAACTCTAAGTCACGGTGCCCGTTTAGCCCTGCATAGTTATGTGCTGATCCCAACGCTATTGTATGGAAGTGAAATATGGGGTGTCAGAATGGGCATGAAAGTAGAATCAACGCGGTCGAGAGGAGATCGCCTTGAAAAATATGTGGTTTAACACTAGCGGACCGAGTTCGTTATATGGAAGTGAGAGAGAGATTAGGCTTGAAAGAAAGTGTCGGTGTAAAGATGAGAAAGGGCATGCTCCGTTGGTTCGGATATCTAGAAAGATTGCTAGATGAAAGGTTAACAAACAGATATACAATGCGAATATGGAAGGATGTAGGTACCCAGGAAGACCGAGACTGACATACCGTGAACTTATTCATCGAGTACCGTCCGAAAGTGGTATCAAGAGTCTTCGCAACCGGCGTGTGTGTAGGAAGAGAGTGATGAATGTGGAGGAAGTGAGACAAGCCTGCGAGGATCGTGATGTATGCCACTCGGTTCTCACTGCCTACCCGTAAGGGATCTGGCATGAAGATATGTATGTTAATTATAAACGTTAGGAATTTTGAAACTGTAACAATAGGAGTTAAATTGCCATTCGACGAATTGTGATTCGGTAAATTGCGATTCAACTATTTGGGTTTTCGATGAATTGCTATACGGCAAAATGAGTTTTTTGATGAATTGTGCTTTCAACGAATTACGGTTTTGACTAATTGGGTTTTCAATGTATTGCTATACGGCAAGTTGAGGTTTTCGATGAATTGTGCTTTCAATGAATTACGGTTTCGACGAATTTGGTTTTTCATCAAATTGTGTTTTAAAAGGACGGTTCTCGATGAATTGCGATTTAGCGAATTATTCTCGATGAATTTTCCGCAAGTCAGGTATTAATCTGCACTAAGCATCTCAGATTTATACTATTGAGTAGTTATGGTATTATTGATCCACAAAACTTGGTCAGCCTTTGAGCTAACCTAATCTTTATGGTTTAGCTAGCCTTTGATCCCATTTCCATTAAGGTGTCTCCTAAGGTTAGAGAAAACTACGTAATGCATGTGTTTTATGATGTATAAAGTTAGTAGTAAAACATGTCTAAAATAGAGTGCTTAATCCAAATTTATAAAGTTGTTGTGTAAGCACCCAAAATAATATGCGATTAAATTAAAAGTCTGCTACCCGGGATAATAGTTTCATTTAATAATTTTAATGTAGGCAAAACATTCGTGGGTAAGGCTTTAATAAAACTATATATTTTTTATTACTATAAGTTTAAAAGTAATTTTGTAATGTATGTAATATAATGTATATATACATCTGTCCTAAAAATGCCATCTCACAGTGATAAAATAAACATGACCTTAGTAAAAGTTTTTTTCATTTCTGAGAATTTGTTAGTTTTATTATTTTAGTTAAAATTTTGTACGTGCCATCAGTTTTCCAACCACTATTGCCATGCATTTGGTCAAGGTGGATTTATTTTTAATTTTAAGATTCTCAAATAGGTGTTTGAGACTTTTTAAAATAAATTCCATCTGAAATCTGAGGTAATTTTCAAGAACAAAATTATTTTGTGATATGTTTTTAAAATTTTAACTTCAACTTTGATAATCAGCCGTATAAATATGTACAAAAAATGTAATAAACTTAATTGGCAAATTTAAAAAAATCTTCATTTCATGCAAATTTGGTTACGGCGTAAGACTTCCATGTTTACAACTTTTTTGAATTTTCCATTGAATGTGCCAATTTTATTTTTATTAACACGGTGCGTGCTTACATTATACTCTTTTATGAATTCTTTTGGAAGGTTTTTAACGTTATTTTTACTTCATCGGGTTGTTATGTAATCTTTGTAGTAATTTTATTTAACATTGAATTCTCAAATGAATAATTGAGGACAATAAATTCTTCGAAATCTTTTTTATTAGCAATAAATGTATGAAATCAGCACACATCGTTTGAATTTAATAAAATTATGTGAATTCACGTCTGAATTAACTCGTCTACGCTCGAAATAGTTGATGTTGGGTCAGTGTTTCGTATATATTAGAATTCGTTATCAAGTTAATCATGTATAGTAATAAACATGGACGGTGGTAACATATATAGTATATACTAAACGCGTGGGAAACGCTTGTAAAACAACTTCTTGTTATGTTAGCATTTTCCTACAAATTCTTCCTTTTACGCATTATACTATATTATAATCTTCATATAAGTAATTTGTATCTCTTTTACGAAAATTGCTTTAACCTGCCATTGGTGACGTAATTTCACTTACAACATTGGTGCGCCGGTCTCATAGACCAGAGTTTTCAACCTAAGATTTTGCCAACCATTCGCTAGTTATCATACTTTTAGTTAGTTTAGGTTTAATTATAAACAATTTTATGAAAATAAAATACAAAAAATCAGTCAATAACAGGTTGTTTATTACTTATTAAAAAATTAGACTCACGACACTAAAAATATTCTATTTACCCATATGTTTATAAAAAATTTGAAATTAGTAAAAATGTTTATTTTTTTTTGGATTAAAATCAGCCTTTGTTAATCTTAGAACATTGCAAACGCTTAGAAAATAAACAAAAATATATATCCTTGTAACAAAAAAAAATTACATGTATTTTACTATATGAAAATATTATAAATATTTTAATTACAAATTTGGTGATGCTGGTCTTACGGACGGGGTTGGTGCTGATACTTGTGAATGTGCATTCGTGGCAAATTCATGAGTAGTACCAACGGTGTGGGACTTAAAATGAGGCAGTTACTCGAAATCACAACTCGAATCGACGGCGGGTGAAAAGTTTATTCGAATATTTTGAATCACCCGGTCTCTCAGACATACACCGTCACTAATGGCGGGTTAACTAAGGAATATGAAATTTGGTATAGTTAAGTGAAGAATAGGTGTAGAAAGCATCCTTATACCTCCGTGTTAGTGCATGCCCCATTTGATGAATAGACCATCTGCCGTTTCGCCAGGCAATTCGTAAGATGTAAACAATTGTCTATGCAAGTCAGTACCATCTCTGTGCATTTCCAGTTACTCAGGAGAGCCACCTGCTTGTTTGCTATATATATATATATATATATATATATATATATATATATATATATATATATATATATATATATATATATATATATATATATATATATATATGTGTGTGTGTGTATGTATATCATGAGATATACATACAAAATATGTATGACAAAAAAATTTAATGAATTTCAAAAAATTACACACACTACCATGCGGTTGACACAATCACACGTATACACTATTTTGTCTACAGTTAGAGTATATTATTAAAACTTAAAACAGATTTAAATATTTACTTTTTAATAAAATCGTAGGAAAGTCAGAACTGTACATTGATTTAAAAAAAAAAATACTTGAGGCGCGATCTACAATCGATACTGAATCTAAAAATATAGTTTTTATAATTTTTGTCTGTTTGTCTGTATGTATGTCCGGGATAAACTCAAAAAGTACTGAATGGATTTACTTCAAATTTTGCATGAATATTACTAACAAGCCGGGTCAACATATAGGCTACATATTATCACGCTATCACCTACGGGGAAGAGCTGTGCGGAGTAAACGAAGTCCGCGCGGACGAAGTCGTAGGCAACAGCTAGTGGTTTAGTAAATCTAAGTCATGATTTGTTATAACATGGATAGAATGACGGTCGTGTTTCTGCCAAAGGGAGATCGCTAATATAAAATAAATTGGTAAAGTGCGTTTTGGACCACGCGCAATGTATGGTTCCGAAATTGCTCATCACAATAATGCAGACTAAGAAGACGGCTTTCATTCTTTCACACTATGCACATTTAATCTATATAACGTCAATATCCGTATGTCCGCGTCGCAGGTTCACCGCTTATAAAAACTTCTCAAAGTACATTTTATAAGTTGGTCGACGTCCGCATCGCAGGTTCACCGCTTATAAAAACTTCTCAAAGTACATTTTATAAGTTGGTCGACTATTACTCATAAATTTGTAAATCATACTTAGTCGTGATAGTTTTAATTTTAAATTCATTATATTATTTACTACTACAATTTTTTCCCATCTCCAAAACTAACCGTTTAGTTGACTGTGAGGGAAATACTTAATGGCTCTAACAAAAATTAGCAATTTAAAGCTTAATATTTCACAAACGCATCCCTTAATTGAAAAATTGTTTTCACAAACCTATGGTATATTTAAAAACAAATCCCTCGATACCCCACACCCCACTACGACGTAAATAAGAATTAAAAAAATTTAAATTCAAAATTTTATGTTACCACTTTATTGACGTGACTAAATAATATGTGTATTCATGTCAAATGGCAGCTTTCTTGTACTAAGGATCTCTGAGCTAGACTGCGGACGGACAGACGGACATAGCGAATTTATAAGTTTATAAGGGTTCCTTGTTTTTTTTTTAGGTGTCACATTTTTATTTTAGAATACAATGTGGATTTATTTGTACATGAGCCATCACCTGTGGTCGAAATTCAACCATAGATTAAACAATAAAATCAATTTTAAGTTTGACAACATACTTTAGTTAACCCCATATTATATAATACTGTATTATACTAATACTAATGTCAATTTTTTTTTAATAATAATAATAATAAAATTTATTTAGTACAATTCAATAGTACAATTGTTTTATACAGGCACATTTTACATGAAACGTTAAAAACATTATTACATTTTGACAGTGGTTGAGGACCTCCTTTTAAGTAAAAAAAAAATTTACTTCGAAACCCTAAAAATTGCTTGAAGTGAAATGTTTGTATTTGCACATAAAGATTGTCTTTTAAGCTTAGCTTGAACATTTAAAATCACATATCTATATTATCTTATAGATAAAATTCCCGTGTCACAATGTTAGTTACCGTACTTCTCCGAAACGGCTTGACCAATTTTGATGAAATTTCGTATGTATATTCAGTGGATCTGAGAATCGGCCAACATCTATTTTTCATCCCCCTAAATGTTAAGGGTTGTCTACCCCTAAATTTTTTTTTATTTTATGGACAAAAATTTTTATTTTTATTTTTTTATGACTCAGCATTGAAAAATATATACAACCATTAATTTTCGACCCTCTACGATCAACCTCTATTTTTTAAATAAATAATTTATATGGCAAAACAACGTTTACCGGCCAGCTAGTTAATATTATAAATGCGAAAGTTTGGATGTTTGGATGGATGTTTGTTACTCAATCACGCAAAAACTACTGGACGGATTTGAATGAAATTTGGCACACAAGTAGATAATGACCAGGAATAGCCTGGAATAGGCTACTTTTTATCCCGGAAAAAATATGTAATCCCGCGGGATTCACCAAACACTCTTATAATGCAGCGGGCTGCACGCTGCAGCTAGTTGGATATAATAGGTTTTATTTGTAACTTATTTTCTTACCATTTCCTTTTTCCTTTCGTATGTTTATATACAAACATATCTTCATAACTACAATCTTGCGGGATAGTTAGAGAAAACCGAGTGCCATACATCCCGAATTATTCCAATTTGCCACGTCTCATTTCCACACTATGATATTTTTTTATTATATGATATTTTTTTTACTCCTAAGCTCCCACTCAGTTCAGTGTAGCAATCGCCTTCCGCAAGTGTTACAAAATATATTTTGTGCCGCGATCTCCCCTGAAACTGCTTTTAATTTTAATTAATTATGCCATTTATCATAATAAGTATCAATACTCAGTTCGTGACTGTGTTTATTGCAGGAATCGATTACGATTATTCTTTTGCCACTAGAAAATGTGTTAGAGTTGTGTTTTATGATCGAATGCCATTGATATAAAAAAAACCCTAGATGCACAGTCTCGAACAAAACTGACAACCAAAAGTGTCCCTAATATAATTTAAATAGTTAAAGATATGGCAAAAACATATGTCTGCACATCCAACCTTAAGCGCAAGATTTATAGCTGTTTTTACAAAGCTATGTAAAAAAAGTAATAAAATTGACAGTGTCGCGACCGACGTGATTCTATTTTAAATGAGCGCACAATTTTAAATTGTACGCTTATTTTTGGAGGACGTTTTTGAGACACTGGTTGTGCATCTTGGGTTTTTTATATCAATGTCTAATGCACATGTCACGAAATAATGGTTTTGGTAGTATGTAGTTAAATTATGATTAGAAAACATCAATACATGTCAATGCGTAACTACGTATCCAATTTTCAAGTTCAAGGAGTATAGAGATACGGTAGATCAGCTTATATGGGGGAAAGTTACAGAAGTGTCCACCTATTTACTGAAAATAAAATTTCAGAATGGCGCTGACAAAGAATAAACTACGATTTGAACAAAGCTGGTGTAGACGAGAAGGGCTGAGGACTGAGCATATGTACGAGTATTTAACAATGCTTGTAGCGCTTTTAATTGTTTACTGGAAACTGTATTTAAAATTGTTTTCATGGCTTTGTTTCTATTATTTCTTATGCGACGGTAGCGCGACCACTTGGATGCTTTTTGATAGACACTTTTATCCACAGAATTGGTCCTTCTTATCTTTATAATCCATGCTCAAGTTGCTAACCACTCTATTAGCTTTTTTCTGTGTTGCCAAATATATAGATCTACTAGCTGTGCCCGCGACTTCGTTCGCGTGGAATAAATTCTAAAATAAAAACCCGCATATATCCCGTTCCCGTGGGATTTCCGGGATAAGAACTATCCTATGTCCTTTCTTGGGTCTCAAACTATATTTGTACCAAATTTATCCAAATCCACGAAATAAAGAAAACAACGGAATTGGCAAGTACAAACATTTGTATCAGGACTGCGATCGCCACACTCACACATAAAATAAGCATTATTGCATATAAACTACTAATGCAAACATTGTTTCATTGGTCGTTTTCATTTTAAACAGCAATAATCCGAAACACACAAACAGAACATTTAAAAATATACCAAACTGCGTTACAATTAATTTTATTTTGCTACAAAAAAAAAAAAGAGTATTTACGTCCTTTTGTAGTCTATTCAAAATAGACTCATCTATTTGTACAATAGTGAAACTTAAGATCGTAATAGTTTCGCTATTCTACAATAGATGGCAGCATTGATTTTCCGTAGTTTTCAGTTGATCATATTTGAGTAGAGAACTTTCTAGAACGATATACGTAATGACTGTCATTACGTATATCTTTCTAGAAAAATTAGGTCAACCTAAAATGAACTTTATATGCAAGGTGTACGGCTGATTTTAGCTTGACTTTCTATTATATCATTAGAGATTATATTAAATCAGGAATTTAATTAAAATAAAATGAAAATTGTACTTTCGAATGATATGAAATATCTCCATTTTTAATCATCTTTATTCTACTATCATTTCTGCATTCAAGGATGGCACAATACGGCATAATTCGGTGAATAATAGATTTTCGCACGACGACTATCTCCTAATGATATGGTAAGTATCACTAAGGCAATTTAGAGTAAAAGCGCATAATAGTGACGCATGCGGCACGCCCACTCTTCACTTCCCCTTGTTTTCTTTATTTCGTGTCCAAATCGGTTCAGAGGTTTGGCCGTGAAAGCGTAACAGACAGACAGACAGACAGAGTTACTTTCGCATTTATAATATTAGTATGGATTCATGAAGTATTAGGTATAGTTGGAGCTAGCACTCGTGTTAATCAATTGAAACAAATATTTATTTTATATCTCTGTCTATGAGGTCTCGCCATCTCTTTTTATCTAGCCGTGTTAGAAGGAGAGGGCAAGACATCAGAAGATGACAGAAGTATTTAAAATTTGGTTTCAAGTAGGTATTAGAAGTGTTGCCTCCAGATATAATACAGCTTCATGGATCTATCAGACAATCTGGTTTATTTCAATGAAATTACTTTGACAAGGGCAGCCTACTTTCTTGGACGGTAGTGACTCAGTTATAAAGTTTAGTCCTTCACAGCCCTTGATGTGCCTAATCTCGATCTGTTCGTTAATTTATGGTTTAAATAAAAGTGTGGAGTGACCATTCACACTCAATTTAATTAAAATATATTAGATAGTATTTTACTGGCATTATCATCACGCGCGGTTCCTTTAGACATAGTCGAGTAAACCGAACGTTTATTGGGTATTTAATTTTTTTAAGAAGCGTAATAACTGATACGTACCGTGACCGCCAATCGCTATACGCAACACGCATACAATCATAGATATACTAGAGGTTATATACTGAAAGCATACAGTGAACTTCGGTGTCCATGTGCGGGGACACCCGCACATGGAATATGCGCATGCGTACGTATACTTTTTATTGCATATATATTAGTACGTATAAGGTCAACGTTTAAGTCGTTTTATTCACATATTCGGTATCTGAATTCGAGTATATCGAGTATTGAATGTCTTCCTTCAATATGTATGGACTTTTAGCAGTCAAAATGTATAGCAATAGAATAGCATAATAAGCAAAGAATACGAGTTTTTTGCCGCTGTCTAATAGAAAGCCACCGAAGCTCAGCTCAAAAATTATAAACGGGTACAAAAAATCGTTGTGAAAAACATCCATTTAGTAAAGCGAATGTTTAAGCCAATATGTATTGTGCTCGTGTGGAACCCAAGATAATAGCTATATTTAGAATGGAAGTTTGCAACCCGAGATAATAGATGTTTCATGTATATGAAGGCAAAACATTCGGGGATAAAGCTTTAGAAATAGGGCTGACACTTTTTTATATTATAAGATAGCAAAAAAGCAGATGGGTCTCCTGATGGAAAGAGTTAACCATCGCCTATAGACACCAAAGATGTTAATGGTGCGTTGCTAACTTGTGGCGAGGTCTAATGCTACATGCATAAGTTTAACGGCTACCTTACCCTCCAAACCGGAACACGACAGTGACTAGCACTGACGCTATTACGGCAGGAATAAGCAAGGCGGTGGTACCAGACCAGGTCGAACCGATGCAAAACTCTACCACCTAGTAGTCACGATGGTAATGACGAGCATAGTCGCTCGGTCGCCTTTTACGACCTCCCTGGCAGAACGACAGTTGGCCTATTCATCAAAGGAGCCCAGGACCAACACGGGAAGGACGAATACACTTTTTTTCCAAATATTTTGAAACAAAGGGGATTATACATTATACACGAATATTAGTCACTAAGCTAATTATGATATATCATTTTTCTCAATTGATTTATTTCTTTATTATTCAACAAAAATCTTGACAAAACCAACAATGAGAAATGTTATTTGCATTTGTAATTAAAGGTTATATAGAATTAATATAGAAGAGTAAAACAAGCGCGACAATTTAAAAGAGAAAATATAACAAACTTTAAAACATTGTTTTTATTTTTTTAAATGTTAACTGACTGAATTTTTGAATCGATTAAATGTGTGTGTTCTGGTTTGAATTAATTTACCAACACTAAAATATCTGGGTGTGGCTAAGTCAGTATGACTTTTTAACATTGGTTATATATTTATATTTTACTATCTGTTGCCAGCGACTTCATCCGTGCGGACTTCGTTTACTCCGCACAGCTCCTTCCCCGTAGGTGATAGCGTGATAATATGTAGCCTGTGTGACCCGACCTGTTAGTGATATTCATGCAAAATTTGAAGTAAATCTGTGCAGTACTTTTTGTACCGGAGTCGAACTCTTGTGATCTGTCTGAAAACCACTCTTACATTTTCGCTTTCTGTTATAATATCCACTGCTTGCATCTCTACCTACCACTTCACGAATAAAGGTGTATTTTGAATTGTTATATAGATTAATAGCTTGATGGCAGTGAAACTGTTTATCTTAGTTAAATTGTAAGAACGAAATGATAAAATTCAATCGTCCTCCTTTATGAAAAATAGACGTAAAATCTACTCAGTCTCAAAGAGTAAATAGTAAGGACCCTATACGTAGCAAAATTTTATGAAATAACCTTTGGTAATTTTAGCATTTCCTACAAATCCTTCTGTCATCTGTCTGAGTTAATTATAAGAATGAAATGACGAAATTCAATCGTCCTTCCTTTTTTTTATAGAAGAGGGGGCAAACGAGCAGGAGGTGCTCGTGATGGTAAGTGATCACTGTCGTCCATGGACATCCGTAATACCATATTTCTTGTTCTTGCAATTGCGTTGCCGGCCTTTTAAGAATGAGTAAGGTTTTTTCTTGAAGGTCCCCAAGTTGTATCCGTTTGGAAACACCCCTGCCGGTAATTGATTCCACAACAGAGTAGTGCGAGGCAAGAAATGTCGAGAGAATCACACAGTTGTGGATTTACAGACATCGAGACGGTGAGGGTGGAACTTCAAATTTTGACGCGATGATGGAATTCGGCGGCAGGAATTAATCAAAATCACTCGTCGGAACACTTCCCATGATAAATACGTTAGAAAACACAGAGTGAATCTACGTCTCTGCGCAATACCAAAGAGTTAAGCCGTTTCAAAATAACCTGGTCCTGGAACCGCTCTACGCTGAAGGCGATTAAGAAGAAGAAGCTGGTACTGGGGAGCTCCAGCCCAGAGATGAGAACTTTGGGCCTTATAAAGTTGAAGGTGATGGGCCGGCAAGAAGTACTATCTTGCTCTGCTGAGCACAGTGAGCTTCTTTGTGAAAAATAGACGTAAAATCTACTCAGTCTCAATGAGTAAGAAGTGGTAACCCTACCTATAGCAAACTTTTATGAAATAACCTTCGGTAATTTTAGTATTTCCTACAAATCCTTCCATTATTGACATCTTATATAACGCATGAGGTCACTCGTGTAAGCAATCCGCTAACCTAAGATTACATGAAACCGCTTACTTGATGATATCTGATTTAATCGTTTTCATTTACAGATTATTTTTTGTAGTCTGTCTGTCTATAAAAACATATTACTGTTACCAAGCGATACTTACTATGGTTTGTAAATATGGCTAAAAGAGTTATCTTGTGCCAATAACTTGATTGATGATGATGATGATGAATTCTGGAGTCCGAAAATTTTTTAATTTGCTTAATTACCCAGAAATCATTTCTGTAGCCGTAAGTAATTTATATACATACTGTACTCGCTAATCCAGCAAACGTTATACTACCATATACATACATTATTCGTAGCTAAAATTACGATTAAAAAATGGAGGATGGGGTTTTAAATTAGGGTTGGTAGGTATTGTGTTGTTACAAACAAAAAAAAATTACACAAATAATTTTCGTCTAAAAGTAGATTTTTTCTGGTTCACAGATAGATTTTCTAGATTTTTGTTATCCTTCATCCATCCCTCATCCAACAGTCATCATCTAGAGGTGAAAGTACTTTAAGACCTAATGTGGAAAGGTCGTAAAATAATTTCACCGTTAGGAGTTTAGGATGACAAACATCTAGAAAATCCATTATAATGCATAAAAAAAATATTTTATATGTAGAACTCTACTTTTTCCTTAATTATATCAATCTGTGTATAGTATATGGTATGGGTATAGTATATGATATCAAAAAAATTCTAAGCATACATAATCGCTTTAATTTTTAAAATAATATTTAATTAATATGTTACAAAATTATAATGTTGCATATTAATTATTAATTAATATGCATGCAAGAAACATTTTTGGGGTGAAAATTCTACAACCAACCAACAAACATTATTATTAGTGTCGTTCGAGGCGGAACGGCACCTACAATCTTTAAAAAATCAAGTAATAGTTTTAAAAATAAAAAAGGCGTGTGGCACTCGGAGACTGCCGCGGTAAAGCTATTGTATAGCAGTTTTTATCAACTTGTAATTGCATGATTACAATTATATATTTATTTTATTTATGCAGTATTTTTTTTATTTGTTTATTTATATTTAAAACACAAATTATACGAGTACAGATATTCACTGTTGTACGTAGATGATAAATACCTATACACCTATATACTTTTTCACAAACAGATGATTACGGTAGTTTTCCAATACAACAAATGCCACCTAAAGGCGGGTTGCTGAACTAAAGAGACAAGCGTGATATTTCAAAAAGTCATTAAAAGTTCTGGTATTTATCGATAGATGGAAAAACCAAATTGTATCACCGCTGTGCCGGTCGAAGTGGGGGGTGTTAGGTTTTTTCGTTACGGAATTTCTGGATTCGGTCTCCACGCTCAAGGCCCGCGATAGAAGCTATGCAATAGCTTAAAAATGTAGCTTTATGCGAATATTTCAAAACATTATGATTATCCAAATAATAAATCTATCAGAACAAAATGTTAATATTCAGTTCTGACCGCTTTGCGTATCGGAAAACTGGTTTGTGGTTTCGAAGCGAAAGAACATGAAATTTCTAATAAAAATATCCTACAACCCAAAACTGTAGAAGCATTGTTCACAATTTTAATTTGGAGGTTAAAATATAGTGTCTGATTCGGTCAATTTAAATTTAAAAAAATGATGGTGGATAGATTTTTATATACGTTTTTAAGCTTTCGCGACTTTTTTAAACGAATTATTAATGACTAACGGGATCTTAACGCCATTAGTAAAAGGATTGTTTTCCCAATTTTCGGCGCCGTAAAAAGTACCATAATAACGGGATTCAGTTCCCCCAGTTCAGTTCTTTGTAGGTAGCTGAAATATTATGAGCAAAGAAGTCTGTCTACAGTCTTCCTTATTCTTTGCTCGTGCCATTAACACTCGCACGTAAGTCACTTCGACAATACGCACTAACCACATCACCACGTTTATTTAGACATATCGATAGTTTTTGCACTTAAGAGATCAGTAAATGTGGTACTACACACTTAGAATAATTGAGCTTATTTTGACATCTTAAATAACAAATCACAATACAACAACAACATTCACTCGTTAAGGCAATCAGCGAAGTGAGAACATCTGCAACCGCATACGATATAATATACCAGAAATTAGTGTAGCTTTATGTGATGTTGTACCCTGCATTGGCGTAAGCAGTTGCCGTTTTGATTATGTTTAATCTTTGGCAGTATTTTATTACATTTGCTTATTACTACTAAGCTTAATATTAATTAACACAATATTTGCTAGCATATAACACTTGTACTGTTTCACAATAAGATAATTATATTTAATTTCCGACCGGTTTCGCTTACACAAGCATCCTCAGGGTATTTACAATAATTATTAACTAACAACGAAATCTAAATGTCACAAATAACAAATTTTGAAGGCAAATGTACGTCCTACCCTGGATGAGGAGGGTCACTCAATAGGAAAGCCAGAAGAGGTGCGTCAATACTTGCGCCAACTCTGGAGCACATACTCATGCCATCAAGTCCACTCGATTTGTGGATGTCCAAGGAAAGTAGTGCTTCATGCACAGAAGACTGCCGCAATTTTAATTCCAGCATTGAACTATCACACATGGGGATGGTAGGCAGCGCGTTCCCTTGGTCATCCAGGGTCGAGTTGGTCGAAAAGAACGAGCCCAGAAGATGGGCTTTCTCCTTTGCGGTACGAGCCGTAGCAACCGTAACATTTGAAGACTATTTTTATCTTAATATCTACAACAGTAGATAGCTAGTAGAGAAGTAGACAAATTCGGGGGTGGGGGGCAGCTGCCTCCCCTGCCCCCCCTTCCCCCACCTCGGTACGCCCATGACACCAATGATATCTTCTACTGCATTTTCGCATACATTTCTCGTACGAATATTCAATTTATAGAATAATGTCTCAGTTTTCCCGGAAAACTATGACTTAGGTGTCTTTAAGAGGCGGATAAACAGGCACTTCAAAAGCCAATATCACATTGGCAAAAACCCTAAGGGGTTATTGCCAACACTAAGAGGTTGTTGCAAATATCTATGGGTAGTGGCTTTTACTAGTAGCCCACTTGCTCGTATTTCGATTTTTGTGAAAATTGTAATATAATAGGCAATAGGAAATTATATCCTGTCAGTGTATCGTTATCTTTGAAGTTTAAGTATTTTTATTTCATTTCATAGGGGATTCTCCTGATAGAAAGAGATAACAATCGCCTATAGAAACCATAGATGTGAATGGTGTATCGCTATTTGTATGGTAGGTTAAGAATGCCACATGCATGAATTTACCTGCTACCTTAATTTAAAATCGAAACATGAGGAATTAATAATAAACATGGTCGAGACGTTGATAGCTTTTCTACCTAGTTAGGTATTTTTAACTTAAATTCTAGTCAGTTTACGTACACCTTGATCTGCCACAGTATTTATATCTCTATTTATCTTACCCTCCAAACTGGAACACGACAATGACGAGGATTGACGATATTTCGGCAGGTATAGGTAAAGTGGTGGTACCAATTACCCGGGCGAACCGTTGCGGAATTCTACCACCTTTTGCTGGCGTAGAGATGTGACGACCCCACCGCCCACTGATGGGATAATTTTTGTGAAAAAAATTATTTAACGCCAGTGCATTCAGTCAAACAAATTAGTGATAGTGTCATGCTGCAATGAATGAATGAATACACTTTAATGCGCACCAATAAATACTAAAGAAAATATTAAATAAAATTATAATAAATACATATAAAATATACGCATTCTCTTTGTTGCGTATATTTTATATGTATTTATTATAATTTTATTTAATATTTTTTTAGTATTTATTGGTGCGCATTAAAGTGTACTCATTCATTCATTGCAGCATGACACTATCACTAATTTGTTTGACTGAATGCACTGGCGTTAAATAATTTTTTTCACAAAAATTATCCCATCAGTAGGCGGTGGGGTCGTCACACCTCTACGTCAGCAAAAGGTGGTAGAATTCCGCAACGGTTCGCCCGGGTAATTGGTACCACCACTTTACCTATACCTGCCGAAATATCGTCAATCCTCGTCATTGTCGTGTTCCAGTTTGGAGGGTAAGATAAATAGAGGTATAAATACTGTGGCAGATCAAGGTGTACGTAAACTGACTAGAATTTAAGTTAAAAATGCCTAACTAGGTAGAAAAGCTTTCAAAGTCTCGACCATGTTTATTATTATTTCCTCATGTTTCGATTTTAAATTAAGGTAGCAGGTAAATTCATACATGTGGCATTCTTAACCTACCATACAAATAGAGATACACCATTCACATCTATGGTTTCTATAGGCGATTGTTATCTCTTTCTATCAGGAGAATCCCCTGCTAGCCTGCTATCTTATGAAATGAAATAAAAATACTTAAACTTCAAAGATAACGATACACTGACAGGATATAATTTCCTATTGCCTATTATATTACAATTTTCACAAAAATCGAAATACGAGCAAGTGGGCTACTAGTAAAAGCCACTACCCATAGATATTTGCGACAACCTCTTGGTGTTGGCAATAACCCCTTAGGGTTTTTGCCAATGTGATATTGGCTTTTAAAGTGCCTGTTTATCCGCCTCTTAAATTTGTACATTGCTTTTAAAAAACAACTATAAATCTTGTGCTTAAGGTTGGATATGCAAAAATATATTATGTTTTCGCCCGAACTAAGTATAAACTTTTTAGACTAATTAGCGACAGTCTTGAGTATCAGTTTTGTTCGGGACTGTGTATCTTGGATTTTTCATATCATCGATCACGTTACAATTTTCATAAAATTCAGAAACCCGTAAAGAATATTTTGTAAAGAAACCAATTTAGAAAAGCGAGTGATTTAGTCAAACCTATTTAGTGATTATGTAGAACCTAAAATAACAGCTACACTCGTTGCTACATTTAAAATGAAAGTTTGTAACCCGAAATAATAGATGTTCATGTATACGAAAGCAAAACATTTATTGTCAGAGGCTTTAGTAATAGGGCCGTCACTTTTCAACACTTTTGGAACGAAGTTCCTTATTGCGCGTTGTGAAAGGGGGCTAGACGGAAAAAATTCTTACGAAAAGTTGTCACGACACTTTTTGCTATAGTAAGCTATTGTAAGCTGTGCGGCGTGCGCATGTTTCTCTCTCTCTCTCTCTTATAGAGAGCAAGCCAGATATTTTATAAGTAAGTTTATATTACATTATATTTGTTAATAATAAAAAAAATATTATTATAACTTAAAAAAATAATTATTACAATTCCTTCACTAATTAATCGAAAAGAACTTCGTTCCATCCGGGTGTCCCTTAACACCTCTCAAGTTTTTTTTAAATTTAATACTCTGTCTGATTTGGCAATAATCACTTTCTAGGTTTTTATGGCAAAACCCTTTTTTGTTGATTAATATATTAATCACTTAAGTAAAATGAAATAATAAAACCATTTGTTATATACGTTTTTTGCATTTATTTATTTATTTAATACTGCCAGCAAAACAACACCAAGTACATGCAAAACAAAAAGAAATTGGTCAAGTGCGAGTTGGATTTTACGTCAACAGGAAGTAGCCTTATTTTATTTTGAAATCACAAAAATCGCAAAACATGCGATATTAATGATATCTTTAGATTACGTTGGCTTACAGTAGACCGAGTATCTTATGTTAATTTCAACTTGATCCTTGACGCGTTCCTGAGAAAAAGGGATTTCCCGTTTTCCTGTATTTCTTATTCTTATATTGTTTTTTTTTTCTAATTATATTATATTGTTTAGAGGTGCTATAATATTGAGGAGAGAGTACAATGTTTCGCCACATATTGATGACATACAAATTTAAAATTATATTTTTAGGGATAGAAGCGCGATGAAGATAAAGAAATTTACAAACACCCTACAACTTTTAACAATCATTTAATTATTCTTAAAAATAGCCAAAAATAGCCAAAAAAATCAACACCAATCTTATAAATCATTAAAAAAAAATAACTTACATGAATTCCCTATACCTACTCTTAAAACTAACAGATAATAATTTGAAATATAAATGAACAAATACTTATTTAAATAACGAAACGAATATCACACGAACTAAGTCTCTAAATCACGACGCCGTCTTTGATTGTAGCTTCGCACCCATTGATATAAAAATTCCAAGATACACAATCAGTGTGTCAAAAACGTCCTCCATAAATGAGCGCACAATTTTAAATTGTGCGCTCATTTCAAATAGAATCGCGTCGGCCGCTTCACTGTCAGTTTTATTTATTTTCGTACATTGCTTTGTAAAAACAACTATAAGTCTTGCACTTAAGGTTGGATATGCAAAGACATATGTTTTTGCCATACTACTTAAAAGAAATTAGGGACACTTTTGAGTGTCAGTTTTGTTCGGGACTGTGCATCTAGGATTTTTTATATTAATGTTCGCACCGATAGAAAACCGAAAACCGAAAAGCAAATGGACGAGATACTGCTGTGCTGGGCCTTTTATAGGCGTTTGCTGAACTACCGGTTACAATATAATTATTATAATTACAAATTTTTAAGAAATTATTACTTTAATTGATATTAATTTAGTTATAATGAATATAAACCACAAATATTAATCTGAGATACTATAGGTAAAAAATAAATAATTCATTATTAATAGAAAGTAACAACCCTAGTCGTGAGAAACTTTTATGACACTGCTTTGGGCTATTTTACTATATCCCTTGAAATCCTTCAAATATTAAGACGTCCTTTTTTGTAACGTATGAGGTAACTCATAAAAACAATCGGCTTAACCAGAACACCCGAAACCGCATAATATTTGATTTAACTAGCGGTTAGAATTTCAGAATTCAGATTTATCTTTAGTCATTATTGTATTCTGCTCAACTTAGATTTTCTGAAAATTTGAACCAAGTCGGCCTAGGAGATTTGGAGAGATTTATAGTATTTTTTTTAAGGTAACTTCCAGATTAATGTACCGATTGAGTGCAAAATCTAACCAGCGCTATTTCTCAAAAAACTACGTCTAATGCATAAAATGCAACAAAATCGGTTAATCGGTTCGGGAGCAATCGCTGACGACGACGACGAAGAATTTTAAAAAAAATGTTTTTGACTTGTCTTCGACATTTTTCAACCAATCGTTTTTTAATATTATACGATATTTTAGTACTAAAAAAACTACGTCAAATGCTGTCCCAAAATCAAAAGACACTTTTATCGCAAATATTTTGACTTCTGAATAATTTTTGAATAAAATCATAGTAAATAACTCTTTTACTGCTATTTATGGATCTGCCTCATTAGTTCAGTAATTATACAGATACGAATATAAGAATATGGGCTTGCAATTGATTGTAATGAAAAACAAAGGTAAGCGTATTTTATAGAGAAGTAACCAGAACGCATGAAAGAGTTGTGATTGTTGATGTAGTGTTAGAACTAGTTAATAAGTTCGTGCATCTTGAATATGCTTGTAGCAGGGATAGAAAGCACACCATTAATGAGCATAGCTTGTTAGAATGTGAATCATAAATCGATCCAAACCGGCAGTAACTCAAAAAATGTTGACGCAACAAAAGTACTTGTAAAGGATAATTTGAATAAAAATGTTTTGACATTGACTAAGACAAAATGTGTCAAATCTATATATTAGGACAATTATTGTCTTTGTAGCTGCCCAAAACTCAGGAAGTTTCCATCAAACCTCGTGCAAAATATGGTCTGGTCTGTAGTAATAATTAAGTGAGCCATGGAATTAGTATGATTTATTCCTTAAGTAACAGAACTGCCAAAAAATATATTTAAAAAGGTCACGAATCCGTAAAAGTAATGTTAAGTAAGTCCAATTAAGAAATATGTCGAGAGCTCACGTCCTAATTAATCAGTGTTAGACTCAATTTGAGATTTTACAATGTATTTACTTTTTTATAGAAAAACCTGGAATAGATTGTTGGTGAGTGCGGTAAATTCTTTTAAACTTTTAAATTGTAGTAAAATCACGTGATATTTTGAAAGTAAAACCTAAATATAGATAACTGAAGTGCTATAAAAACATGATTAAAATATACCTAAGACTTTATTAATTAATTTAATTTAATTTTTTTTTAATAATAATTTAAAATTTAAAAAATCCCAACTTTCTTTTATCATACTATCACCTTTCGCCTTTCTGTGCATTTCTTTAATACTTTTATATTATATCAAGCGTATTTTACAGGCGAATGCTTTCATTTCCACAGAATATAGCTAAAAACTATCTCAACGTTCAAAACTTTCTGTAATAAAAAACCGAACACGAATCGAAAGCGATTTATCGATTAATGAGCTATAATGGCTAGAGCATCAAATACACATCTACACATATACACAGGTACACATGTTAAACTTATATTACCCCTCGTTTCTTCTTCAACGATAAAAAAATATTTGGCTGAAGCTTTGACCATCACCCTTAAGAAATTACAAGTGCGATGCATACAATACGAAAGAGTATTAAATTTAGACTATTATTGTAGTAATTGTATGTTTAAGGTAAGTCAATTTTGTGAAATAATTTGTCAATATTAAAATTTTAATAAAGAAATGTGAAAAGTATTTATCTCTAATCTTACGCATTCATCTATGATTTCTTTCAATTTATTTATCCATAGAAAATTTAGTATTTTAATCTTAATCAAATACTAAATAACTTTTTTATTAATATATATAAAAAAAATAAGTTTATATTAAAATTGCAACAAGAGCTCTGAAGTTAAAATCACTTTTGCGTGTAGAGCAGTCGTAATATTTGGAAGTTTATTCGGTGACCAAGAAAAAATAAAATTTGAAATAAATTACTGAAAATCATTATAAATTGACTTGAATTTGTTTAGGTTTTCTTGAAATTTTAAGATAGGCGACCACACTAACATTAATATGCTGTTATTAAAACTTGGACACTCGACTACTCATCACTTATGACTATAAACTCTAAAAAAGCAATCAAAAATGTTTCCAGTCAAAATCGTGAAAATAATATTCGACCGTCATGGACGCCGGCGAATAAACCTAAAAGAATACTGGAATATATTTTCCGGGATTGAAGTAGCTGTGTTTTGTTTCCATTTAAATCCATCTAGTTGTTTCAGTTTCAAGAATTATCAAACACATTCACACACACAGATATAGAGCCAGAGAGATACACACAAAAACTTCTACATTTTTAAAAATTAAATGAATAGGAAGAACTGAATTCCGAAACATTGTCTGACATTTCGTATAAAAGTATCACATTTTGTCAAAAATCGTAAATTTCTAGAGATTTGTTTTGTAAGAGTTTGACTAAACTTTCCGACAAATCGTCAATGTGAGTGTCAAACTGAAAGTACTTAGAAAATCAAAAATTGAGCAAATTAGCAAGTATATAAGTTATAATAATATATTTTCAAAATAGTGTTCATTCACATAAGTACATGCTCTATGCGATTTCTATCGGAGTGGTTCTCCACTGAGAAAAGCACTTTGCCTACTCGTCCTTAGGGGTCTTTTCGACGGCCTTTTAAAATGTAGCTATTGCTTCCCCGGCGTCCCTAAAAGGTTCTCGTTGAAGTTTTTCTTTTATTTTCGGGAACAAATAAAAATCGGAAGGTGCAAGATCGGAGCTATAAGGCGAGTGACTAATTAATTCCACGGTGACTTTTTATAAGACAAGTGGCAAGCAATAGTTAGTGTACTACTCGCCAGTAACTGTTTTATAATCCTTTAAAACATTGTTGCGTAATGATCTGTCCTTCCGAAGAAAGAAGCCACCGTCTTTTTCCCACACTTCGGTCTCTTTTAACTGTGGTTGGCAACTCCTGGGAAGGAAATTCGATTATTTTCATTTCTATTATTATTACGAAAATTGAGCCTACTGATTAAGTTTATATTACATTATATTTGTTAATAATAAAAAAATATTATTATAACTTAAAAAAAATATATTACAATTCCTTCACTAATTAATCGAAAGGAACTTCGTTCCATCCGGGTGTCCCTTGTCACCTCTCAAGTTTTTTAGATATGTAAGTTAATATATAATCCAAACATTGGTGAAATGTAATTTTTCTCTCTATGTAATTTATTGTTGCAGGAAAACATCGCATTTCTCGTGCCGTGGGTTGTGGGATGTATGACTTTTATGGCGTTAGAGGCAATGGCCATGGTATATTCCAATATCCTAAGAGATCACGTTAATAAAGTAAGTATTTAGGTTCAAGATCTTAATTTCTATAATAAAGAACACATGTATATTTTTTACTGTTACTTTTGGAATTTACTTTGCAATGCGGAAGTAATATTACTTTCTTTTTCATCTTGTGTTAACAAGATAGTTTGGCTCCTCAAATGCATTTTTTCAGAAGTTATAATAGCCCTCTTATGGTAATGCAGAAAAATATTTTTTATATTTAAATTTTTTAACACACGATCGATAATGATACAAATACATAATTTATAGACAGACATACAAATCACATTTACTTATTTCTAGCGATTACCCTCTGGTCAAAATGTGACCATGAAGTTAACAATAAAATCTCTTCTTGTGTTAATATTATGATGTATGCCAAATGTAGTGTGTGTAATGTTTATTTTAATCAATTTAATAATATTTTAATGCATTTTAGCAAAACATTAGGTTTTTGCGTTTCTCATACTCCGTTCGCGTAATTGTCGGAAAAAGGGTACAAAGTTTTTACTTCGTGTTTTAATATATAGATGTTTAATTGACGTCTATTAATTCATTTATAACAAATAAACTGATTTAGTATAAAATTATTATATTTTAGAGCTGGTGATTGGGTTACCTCTGAAATTAGTGTATTTCTGAAAATAAAAACTTTTATCTATTGCTTGTGGAATTGTACACTCGCTACACACTACATTCATGTGACATACATGATATTATACACACATGTTTAATATAATTTATTATAATAATTCAGCATATTTTAATTTGCACAGCACATTTTATTATGAAAATTTAACACATTGGCTCATTTCATCCACAACCATGCGTTTTTCTCGGCATTTTCTGCCTGGCACTAATCTTTTATGGAATTAATCAATTATACTTATCGGGCGGGGGTTCCGAACGGATACGACTTGGGAACCCTTAAAAAAAGCTTACTTATTCCTAGAAGGAAGTAACACACCTGCAAGACCTTTGGTATTGCGGATTTTTACGGTCGGCGCTGATCACTTACCATCAGGTAAACTTCCTGCTCGTTTACCCCAGTTTTTATAAAACTATTAACTTGTGGTAAAACACTTATATATTATTTGGTCGGTAACTTAAACAGCTTGCGTAATGCGCAAATTCTTGTTATATAAAACATTAGATATAGCGTGCAGTCCTCTGCTATATCAAAGTTTTTGGCGAAACCCGCGGATCACCTAATTTTTCCGGGATAAAAAGTAGCCTATGCACTTTTCTATACCTATCCGTGTGTAGTTTTTGCATGATTAACTAAGGACATCCATCCAAACATGCAAACTTTCGCATTTATAATATTAATATAGACTCTTAAATATATGCTTAGAAGTGAAATTTAAGTACAAGTGCAATAGCAACAGTATATAATAAATAAAACTTCATTTACGTATTCGCATCTAGCCGTGCCTCAGTCATTAAACGTGTTTTGTTATCGATCGTGCTAACTTAGAGTTTCAACGGAAGTTTCCATTGGAAACAAGAACTAGATTTGCTATTTGTTAGCAATTTATCACAGATGCGGCAAACCGTGCTTGCTTCGTTAGTGCCTTTTCATATTAACTATGCTTATATATTATATATATGCACATTTGTATGTTAATATTACAGGCGCTTTATAATCAAAGCGGTACTAAAAATAACTACGTTAAAAAACTAACTTCAAAAACTAAAAAGTAAAAAATAATTAAGGTTTAATATTACTAAATACTTTCTATTATTTATATGTGTTATTTACTAATAAGTTTGCAGTCGGTGCCAAGCCAATCCGGCACGCACACGCTGGCAGACGTCGTTGACGGACGTCTTGAATACATAAAATTTTTGAGAAAAAGAAAGATAGAAAATATTTATTTGCAAGAATATGGGTGTTACAAGTTGTTAAAAATTAATTAAGCTACCAACATATTCTACCATTATGCGGAGTTAAATTAAAAATGTTGATGCGTTTTAGCTTAATTGATAATTCTACATTAATTGACATATGCGTCAATTTAGTTTAGGAATTCTATTGAATACATTTTACACATATCTTCACGCCAGATCCCTTACGGGGTAGGCAGAGAGAACCGAGTGCCATACATCACGATCCTTGCAGGCTTGTCTCGCTTCTTCCACATTCATCACTCTCTTCATACACACACGCCGGTTGCGAAGACTCTTGACACCACCTTCGGACAGTACTCGATCAATCTGATCGTGGTATGTCAGTCTTGGTCTTCCCCGGTACCTACATCCTTCCACATTCGCGTTGTATATCTGTTTTGTTAACCTTTCATCTACCATTCTTTCTACATGTCCGAACCAACGGAGCATGCCCTTTCTCATCTTTACACCGACACTTTCTTTCAAACCTAGCCTCTCTCTCTCACTTCGGCATTACGAACCCGGTCCGCGAGTGTTACACCACATATTTTTCTTAGCATTGAATACATTTTCGTAATTATTTTTTCATTATTCTTCGTATTGATTGAAGCTGCTTATAATATTATTATTTAATTGCACTTTATTAGATACATTTACGCATTTTAATCTTTTAAGTGGGCATTAATTCATAGTATTAATTTGTTCGTATTCATTTAAGTGATTAAAATATTAATATTTGTTTAAGGCTTGGCACCGACTTCAAACCTATTAGTAAATAGCACATATAAATAATAGGTAGTATTTAATTAATATTAAAACTTTGTTATTTTTTACTTTTTAGTTTTTGAAGTCGGTTTTTAAACGTAGTTATTTTTATTTAATACTTTTTAGTGTATTGTTGTATTGTCAACTGTTTATGGGTAGACCTACAACAGATGCTGCGCGCCTTAACAAATACAGATCTCAAGAAACCGGAACGGATAAAAGTAGTCGTCTCCGTAAAAAATGCTCTTCGAAATACAATGTCACGTTCTTGTGAGACTATTAAAGATCATGAAAAACGTTTGTTGGCCATGAAAGCATATACGAAATCACGCTAACGTCAAGAAACTTTTGAACAGTATAATTCTAGATTCGGTTAGATCTTCTTAATGGTATAATAGGTGAATGAGTCTTTTGAGCAGAGAGCTAATAGACTTAGTCTCATTAATGAGCGTCCAGCGAACCAATCTGCCAAGCAAAAGGCTCATAGAATTGGTTTAATTAAGGAGCGTTAAGCTAAGTAGTCCGCCGAGGAAAGAATTCATAGATTAGAAGTGATACGAAACCGTACAGCAACCGAGTCTGCTCAGCAACGTAAGAACCAACTAGCGGCAGCGAGTCAGACGTCACAAATACTTCATTCAATGACTGAGCGTAATTTTGTAATCACAATAAGTCAATATGCTGAAGCACTATGTACAATCTGTAAGAAATTATTATATCCAAAACAACAGACGTCATTAGCCACAGCACGTTTTGATTTTCGAGCTATCGTAGCTCAACTACCATAAAAAAAAGAAAAGTTCCTTCTCACGCCTACTGGAACAACATGGAAGTTAAGTGTTTACCTCCTGAACTGACCGACTTGACAGACTTAGAACAAAGACTTTTGTCAAGAGTAGTTCCTTTTATAACTAGTTGCCACCCGCACCAAAGTGCTCGTTAAAATGAATCAAACGAGCCCAAACTCAATAGAGTGGTTTCATTTAAGTACTGAGCTCCTATAGCCACCTACTGGCTTCATCATCGGACCCCGGAGGATCCTAGTTATCACCAAGCACCAACGTGCTCGTCAACATGAATCAAAGGAGCACAAACTCGATGGAGCTGTGTCATTTAATTAGCTCCTATGGCCACCTTCTAGCTTTATCATCGGACCCTGCAGGATCCTAGTTACCACCAAGCGCCAAAGTGCTCGTCAATACCAATCAACCGAGCCTACACTTAAAAGAGTTCTGTCATTTAATTACTTAGCTCCTATGACCATCTTCTGGCTTCATAATTGGACCCTGTAGGATCTTAGTTACCACCAAGCACCAAAGTGCTCGTCAACACCAATCAAACGAGCTCAAACTCAATAGAGTTGTGTCATTTAAGTACTGAGCTCCTATGGCCACCTACTGGCTTCATCATCGGATCCTGGAACATCCTAGTTATCACCAAGCACCAAAGTGCTCGTCAACATGAATCAAAGGAGCACAAACTCGATGGAGTTGTGTCATTTAATTAGCTCCTATGGCCACCTTCTAGCTTTATCATCGGACCCTGCAGGATCCTAGTTACCACCAAGCGCCAAAGTGCTCGTCAATACCAATCAACCGAGCCTACACTTAAAAGAGTTCTGTCATTTAATTACTTAGCTCCTATGACCATTTTCTGGCTTCATAATCGGATCCTGTAGGATCTTAGTTACCAGCAAACACCAAAGTGCTCGTCAACACCAATCAAACGAGCCCAAACTCGATAGAGTTCTGTCATTTAATTACTAAGCTCCTATGGCCACCTTCTGGCTTCATCATCGAAACCTGCAGGATCCTAGTTACCACCAAGCACCATAGTGCTCGTCATCACGAATCAAACATGCCCAAACACAATAGTGTTATGTCATTTAAGAACTGAGCTCCTATGGTCACCTTCTGGCTTCATCATTGGACCCTGCAGGATCTTAGTTACCACCAAGCACCAAAGTGCTCGTCAACACTAATCAAACGAGCCCAATTTCGATAGAGTTCTGTCATTTAATTACTAAGCTCCTATGGCCACCTTCTGGCTTCATCATCGAAACCTGCAGGATCTTAGTTACCACCAAGCACCAAAGTGCCCGTCAACACCAATCAAACGAGCCCAATTTCAATAGAGTTCTGTCATTTAATTACTGAGCTCCTATGGTCACCTTCTGGCTTCATCATCGGACCCTGGAGGATCCTAGTTACCACCAAGCACCAAGTGCTCGTCAGCACCGATCAAACGAACACAAACTCGGTAGAGTTCTGTCATTTAATTACTGAGCTCCTATGACAACTTTCTGGCTTCATCATCGGAACCTGTAGGATCCTAATTACCACCAAGTACTAAAGTGCTCGTCAACACTAAGCCCAAACTCGATAGAGTCTTGTCATTAAATAATTTTTAACCATTTAATTACTGAGTTCCTGTGGTCACCTTCCGATTCCATCATCAGATCAAGTCTCATAATAAGTTTTCATTGTCATCAAATTTACATACGTATACAAAATTTTAGCGCAAGCGGTTACCGGAAAGAGGATCAAATTTACTTGCGAGATTTGATTTCAGACATCGGCATAGGCAAAGTAAATAAAAAATGCTCATAAAATAAAAACTACTGGGCCTACCTGAAGACCAATTCGAAACTATTTCGCATCAAACAAAAAAAGAATCACGTAAAACATACATAAAAAAAGATATACCGGCCGAATTGAGAACCTCCTCCTTTTTTGAAGTCGGTTAAAAAGTTATCACAAGACTCCACAAACACGTTAAATGTACATCTGTGTTATAAAAAGATAACAGTACATTTTGTATGTTTGTTTGTATAACCAATTACTTAACTGATTTTAAAAATCATTTCATCTATAAAAATACATAATCGAAGAATAACATTTTGATGTAAAAAAACATATGAATATCCTTACGGAAATTGCAATGATGTAATCCAGGTTATAAAAAATTGCCTATAAAGCGAATATCATTCGCTGGGAAGTCTTTAGATAATACATATAATTAAATATTATTAACATGTTTATAGCACTCATAGTCGGAAACATATCTCCTGGGTTTTGCTTCTAGTTACATATTGTCTAAGTAACAAAAACTGTTTTTTTCTTAAAAGTTAGGAGGTAGATAATGTCTCATGATTTATAGATTTAGGTATATTTTTGACAATATATGTTTCAACTTTGGTATCGCTTATTTCATTATATCCGTGTCCCGAAAAATTAGTTTTGATATTCATCGTATGTACGTTATGTTTAGCCTGTGTACGCTTTTGTAAGTTTATAATAAAATATCTGGTTGACCGAGCTTTGCTCGGTTTTTCACATACCCATATGTTGGGAACCAAGCTTTTCTTGGACCTGGAACCTTGATAATTCGATTCCTTGACCCGAAAAACCCCTAATTTGTGACTTTCATGAAAATCGTTGGAGCCGATTCCTAGATTCCAATTATATATATATATATATATATATATATATATATATATATACAGTGTGGCGGTGACCATATAACAATAAGTGAGAATTAAGGTAGTACTAGTTAGTACTAGTATTTTTAGTCTATCAAATCAGTCCTGATATCGAAATTAAAAAAACAAAAATTTCGAACAAAATTAATGACACGAAAATATAATAAAGATAAAACATCCTTTGACTTACCTATCACCAGGACGGCAACGCCGCACGCGCGGCTTGGCGGCTGGCGCCTCATGTTATTATTATTATTTTTACGTGTGACATAATATTTAGGCGCCTTTTTAAACCACACTCATCCTCAATAATTATTTTGATAAATTATTATTATTAATCACAATCATTTTGTACAATAAGTAATTACGTAGCTATAGAATTATTTTTGCGTATATTGTAAGAATAAAGACCGTATCAATCTAGGATTCGTGCCACATATTGGCTAAAAGTAAAGAAGAAAAAACAAAAATGTTGTTCACTTCACACTAATAATAATAGTTACCTAACGTGTCTTATCACAAAATAGCACTAATTAGCACAAACATCATGGCCATGGCCGGCCATCACAATAAAAATTAAGCGTCTACTTTCGCACAATTTAACTCGTATTTTACCACAATAAAAATTGAAATGAAGCGTCTACTTTCGCATAATTTATAAGTCTAGAATAATAAAAGAAAAAAATAAAAACTCAGTACATGACAAGTAATAACGTAATATCAATTACCACGGCAAAATCTTTGATCGTACTAAACAATAACATTAAACAATAATGACCGTGACCTACGTATCGTAGGTACGTGACACGTGTAATCAACGGCTTTCATCAAGAAGGCGCAAAATGCGCTTTTTTGTATCAGTACACACTGTGTATGCACTCAAGATAAAGCGACTTTTCGCTTTCTTTTCAAATTCTCCTAATGACAAGATTGGGTTGTTATTGGTCAGTTGTAAAGGATAAAAAATTAAAATAACCAATGAATGCAAGGATTTTCTGCTAGTATTGCGAGTTGGCAACTTACTTATAAGAGTTCTTTCAAACCATATAGGGTGAACGGGTCACGTACAGCCATTGACCTCTATATATTTCTATGCGTACAGCTGATAATCTACATCATGTTCGCAAAATTAGAAATGAAAACTAAAAAATTGTCCTGTGGCTAAACCAGTGGATGTATTTATCAGATTTTTTGTATTCAGGCTGAGAACATTATTACATATACTAAGTTTAATTAATTGGTGTATCGTCACCGCCACACTGTATATATATATATATATATATATATATATATATATATATATATATATATATACATACATATATTATACATATATATATATATATATATATATACATAAATATATACATACATATATTTGTGTTGTAATTATTATAATAATAATAATAAATATTCACGGGACGAATTACACTTATTGATACTAGCCCCAAAGTAAGCATATTATTTGCTTGTGTTATAGGTGTTAGTTTGGAATACTGGAATATATTTAATAAACACCCAAACCCGGAAATACAAACATTTATGCTCATCACACAAATGCTTGTCCCCGTCGAGGATCGAACCCGAGCGCCGTCGATTGCGTAGTCAGGGTCGTTAACCACTCGAACAACGGGGCGGTCGAATATTATAATTGTTGATGGGTAAAGGTTTTCGTGAGCTGATTCGTATGCTCATGTCTGTTAACATAATAAAAAAGAAGAGAAAAATCTACTCCATCCAATTCTAGTGAGAAGCAATAAACGAAACTGTAGCCATTAAACAATCAAACGAAAAGTTCATCTTGCCTTGAGTCGTCTTAATAATGACAAAATAAAAACCAAACACTAGAAACTCATTTCCTTGATTAGTTTCTGCTACTGACTGCTCAAATTATTTTTAAAGTGTAAGTTATAATCGACACCGACTTTGTTTTTAAAATATTTCAGTTGAACAGACAAACAAAAATTCCTCTTGCCTTTGAGTCTTAATAATGACAAAATAAAAACTAGGCGCTAGAAACTTATTTCATTGATTAGTTTCTGCTATTGATTACTCAAATTATTTTTAAAGTAAGTTACAATCGATACTGACTATTTTTTAAAATATTCTTTTCTTATTAAATAATCCATTAGTATTATACCATACTCGCTATGCAATAACTGCTTTATGAAAGATACCTATCTGAAACCTAGATAAATACTATGCTGTGAAGTTTCACAATATTATGTGTTTATGGATTAAAATCCATAAACAAGCAAACTTGTCTGGCTGCAATTTGTAAGTAGGTATCGCTAGTTTAGCTATTATAACTTATGTGTGTGTATGTAATTAATTATGACTATTAACGTTAAGTTGCTCTCTAAACCGGAACACGACAATGACAAGCATTGACGCTAGTGCGGCAGGGATACGTATAAGGCGCCGGTACTAAATAAAATGCCAGAGTCGAGACGTAGTGGAACTATCACCCAGTAGTCTCGATGGTAGTGACACGTATGGCGAATCGATCGCTTTTACGATATGCCTGGCAAAACAGCAGTCGGTCTATTCTTCAAATAAGCCCGGACAAATACAGTTTTCTTGTTTAACGTTTATTAGGAATACACAAAAATCTAGGCATACTTGTAAATTAACTTCTTTAGGTAATCTCGATTATATTAAGTACATTTTGTCTATCATGCAAAAATATTTCTGTGTGTAAAAAGATTTATCAACAAAAATATAAGACAGTTATATCCTTTTCCAAGTCAAATTATGGAAAGTAAGCATCACTTATGACTAAAGGTGATTTTAGGTTTAATGTAGAGAGAATATCAAGAAGTTTTGTTTCAGCAATACAAAATCAACAATATTATAAATATTTTGGCAAATATAGAAAAAAATAATAAATACACGAGATAAGAATTAAGATAATAAAAACAAAGCTTTTCGAAAATCATATTTTATGTAATTTTACGTAAATTATTTCTGAAAAAAGTTCAAAAATTAAGTTTGGAAATATATGGTTTAGGGTTGTACTAAATTCTATGCAAATTCGTCCAATAATTTCAACATTTATATTGTTATTTAGCGTATACGGGCTCCTATCAAAGAATAAAATTAAGCTTGTGGCATAATAATGACAACGCACAATAAACATCTTTCGAGGCCATGGTTCCTTTTATTATCACGAGTCACATCAGCTTGTTGGTTATCTATTATTAAGGAAAAACTTCTACAACTCCCAATTTGTGATATTAATAGCATTTTTCATCATAAAATTATTGTTTTGTGTGAAAAAAGATATATTAAAGTTATAGTTCAAACTATAGTCATTTAATACACAAAATTATTCTAATCTTACGTTCAGAAAGACTGCACAAGCTCCATATATACACGAATCAAAGCAAAAGCAAAATCGCTTGCCGATATGAACTAAATAAAAAGTGTTGTGTGATACAGTACCAGTGCATTTTAACATAATTACAGTTGATTTATTCTTAAAGAAGCAACCTTGACCAAGACTAAAAATACAAACAATTATTAATTTATGCTGTGATTATGGCTATAATCATGAATATAAATTCATAAGCCCTCATTGAAGCAAATAAATCATAAGTCCTCACGCGACATTCAATACACCCTGCTTATCGCTATTGATCTACAAGTTATCCGCCCTTGAAACTTATACTAACTTACCCGTAACGAGTCTAAGTTATGAGTATGATAATCATTTTCCATTACCAAATGAGTCGTATAAACTTTTATGGCGCTATTAATGGAATCAAATTAACAGTGAAACGTTTAATAGTAAGCTATAAAACGGAAAAGTGGGTGTGTAATGTACAAATTACCACTTAAGTTACAATGAAATCTATTTTTTTGAAATGACGCATATTCGTGTTGTTTTTTTATATATTACAAGATAACAAACAAGGAGATGACCTCCTTGTTTGTTACCTTTGTAATATATAATTTAAAAAAAACAACACGAATATGCATTATTTCAAAAAAATAGTATTTTATGTAATTTTACGTAAATCATTTCTGAAAAAAAGTTCAAAAGTTAAGTTTGGAAATATATGGTTTAGGTCTGTACTAAATTCTATGCAAATTCGTCCAGAAATTTCAACATTTATATTGTTATTGAGCGTATACGGGCTCCTATCAAAGAATAAAATTAAGCTTGTAGCATAATGATGACAACCTACAATAAACATCTTTCGAGGGCATGGTTCCTTTCATTATCACGAGTCACATCAGCTTGTTGGTTATCTATTATTAAAGAAAAGCTTCTACAGCTCCCAATTTGTGATATTAATAGGATTTTTCGTCACGACATTATCGTTTTATGTGAAAAAAGATATGTTAAAATTATAGTTCAAAATATAATATATAATATAAAATTATAGTTAAAAATATGATCATATCCTGATTTCCCCCGTGGTGGTCACGAGCTCCTTTGAAGAGTAGCCGTTAGCAACTGCCGTTCTGCCACGCAGGTCGTAAAAGGCGACCGATTGGCTATGCGAGTCACTACCATCGTGGCTACTAGGTAGTAGAGTTCTGCATTGTCTCGCCCGGGTCTGGTACCACCGCCTTACCTATTCGTGACACAATAGCGTCAGTGTTAGTCACTATCGTGTTCCGGTTTGGAAGATAAAGTAACCGGTAAACTTATGCGTGTGGCATAAGTCCTCGTCACAACGCATCATTAACATCTTTGGTGTCTATAGGCGATGGTTGACTCTTTCCATGAAGAGGCGCTTCTGCTAGTTTGCAATCTTATGATATAAAGAAATGTGTTATCGTTTTTTCGATGTCGATAATTGAATTTTCCCCATCAAAATAATTTCTCTTACATACTATTTATAAACGATGCCAATGGCAATCAAAAATCTGACATATGTAAGTATTAGTGGTATTAGTATAAAGCGGTTACTTAGGAGTCGTGGCTACCATCGTATCGGGCCGGCTACGACATTAAAGATATGCAGTCGCGGTGACACGTGGACGTAGTTGTTGTACAGTTTAAAATATTCCCGAAATTTTAGCGAAATTGAAGGGTTAATATGAGTAATAAAAATGTATGTTTTAATTAATAGAATCATTTCATTATTATTTTTAATAGTGTAATCGACCCATGTTATTGGAACGAAGTTCCTTATCGCGCGTTGTGAAAGGGGGCTAGACGGAAAAAATTCTTACGAAAAGTTGTCACGACACTTTTTGCTATACTAAGCTATTGTAAGCTGTGCGGCGTGCGCATGTTTCTCTCTCTCTCTCTCTCTCTCTCTTATAGAAAGCAAGCCAGATATTTTCATTTCTATTTCGTATTGAACAGTGTGGTGTCGCGACGATTATTTTTGTTGAGTGTATACAGGTTTTATGTAAATAATAATAAAAGGAACTTCGTTCCATCCGGGTGTCCCTTGACACCTCTCAAGTTTTTTTCCTGTATTCATCCGAGTCCCCTTTGAAGAATAGACTATCTGCCATTCTGCCGGCAGTTCGAATGAGCGGCAGAGCGAGTCACCATTATTGTGGCTACTAGGCGGTAGAGTTCTGCTTTGTCTCGCCCAGGTCTGATACCACCGCTTTACCTAATTCTGCCGTAATAGCGTCAGTGCTTGTCACTGTCGTGTTTCGGTTTGGAGGGTAAGGTGGCGGTAAACTTCTACATGTGGCATTAAGATCCCGCCATAGAGATAGATAAGCACTATTCATCACTATCAGGAGAATCATCTGCTTGTTTAATATCTTATGATACAAAAAACCCTACCAAGTCGGACTCGCGCCCGAAATGTTCCGTACCAACACTTTTCAAGTTTGCACCTGTTTATTAAAATCAAGTAAAAAATTGCTTAAAAATTACGATTGTTGTATGAGAGCCCTTTAATAATTACATAAAGATAAAGTAAATATTAATGGGGGGCCTTTAATATTTACTTTATTGTTATTTATTTTTTTATTTTAAAAGGTAATATACAACTAAATATTCTATGAAGATTTTAAGCGTCTACCTGTTATAATATATATAATAGTTATTAATATTGAGCAAAAAAATACGAAAAAACACTTACTGTATGGGGACCCCTTTAATATATATTTTTTTAATTTTTAGTATTTGTTGTTATAGCGGCAACGGAAATACATAATTTTTGAAAATATCGGCTATCACGCTCTATGAGATAGAGCCTGGTGACAAATGACAAAAAAGAATTCTTCTCTCATAACTAGTTACAAAACAGTAAAAGAAAAATCTTTTCTTGTAACTGGTTAGGTAATTTTAGTTACCTACGTGGACGAAGAGACGTTTCGACTTGTCATTAAAATTAAATGTATAAATCATTAAAATTAAATTAAATATAAAATGTTTATAGACTAGCTGGGTGATTCCGTTCTAACTGTGATATAATGTCAATACCGTGTCATGTCTATTTTTAGAATTTATTTATAAATTGTTAGTTTTTTTTGTCGTAAACATTAGAATTTATGAGGTAATTAGTTTAAATCATTTATTACGACAAAAAAACTAACAATTTATAAATAAATTCTAGAAATGGACATGACACGGTATTGACATTTAAGTGATATATTGTAAGTTTTCTGTAAGTGGCAAGTTATATTATATGAAAATAATGTTGAAATATGTTTATTATTTTCCAATAAGTACAAAAATTTCATAAATTAATTATTAATTAACGACCTGTGAGAACAAACAATACAGGACATTGAATATCACAGTTAGAACGGAATCACCCCTCTATGCCTTATTCCTACATATTATTTTCAACGATAAAACAAAATTAATCAATTTGACAAATATATATTACTAGCTGCTGCGTGCAGCCCGCTGCATTATACATTTTTTTGGTGAATACCGCGGGATTGCCAAATTTTTCCGGGATAAAAAGTAGCCTATGTACTATTCCAGGTCCTCAGCTACCCGTACGCCAAATTTCATTTAAATCCATTCAATAGTTTTTGCGTGATTGAGTAACAAACATCCATCCAAACATCCATCCACACATCCAAAATTTTGCATTTATAATATTATACATAAATAAATAAATAATAAATAATTAATATAGATTAATATAGATAATATTGATTTAAAATTGCTGGAATTGGACAATATTTCAGTATCTATAAGGCTGCCAAGTACAACTAAAATATGTCGAAAGTGAATGTATGTTTTACCTGGAACTATACGCCATTTTAAGATTATTTAAGGTTTTAATCAGGTATATTCTAACTTGGAGAACAGTATAAGCTTCATCAAAATCGCTGCAGTAGTTTTTAAAATACTAATATACTCGATGTTTGAAGTCGCTTTAAATGTTTAAATTACTGTTATTATTTATCCTACCTTGTCGTTAATACGCGTAGTGAAAAATGTGTAACAAACTGGTAAAAAGCGTGTCAAGCCACGCGCATTGTAGGGTTTCCAAGTTATATCATACTATCATAATAATGCGCACGCACTAAGAGTAAATACACAACAGAGAGCTTTTCGTGTTTCATACTATGAACCTGTAACCACAGAATACTTAGAGACTACCAGAAGTCAATGTTACATACAAGTATTATTCGAGCGTAGCACACATAGATACCTCTCACGGACGCGATATCTCCGACTGGTGCGGTACAAACTGTACCGAACCATTCCGAGATATCGCGTCCGTGAGAGGTGTCTATGTGTGCGTTACTCGAATATCACACGTATGTAGATTGACTACTGAGTCTTCAGTATACTGTGCTGTAAACCTATAACCGCCACGTTGGGAAAGTAGTTAACGAACCTAACTACGAATCGATGGGGCTAGAAGTCGATTTCTTATAGGGACAAACATTTGTGTGATCAGCTAATGACGATGTTTGTATTTTGGGGTTTAGATGCTTATTTAATATATTTGAGTATTTACATATGTATCTCTATGTATTAGTATCGTTGACAAACACCCATAACACAATCAACTAATAATTTTGGTGTTAGATCGATTTATGTAATTTGTCACAAGTTCACATTTAATTTAATCATCTTGATGTCCATTACGCTTGGTTTAGGTCCGCGTAATTTGGAACTAACCTTTTTATATGGAGAAAAAAAAAACTTTACAACATAATAATAATAATAATAATCATTTATTGGAACGAAGTTTCTTACGGCAGGCTTGGAGGGGATAGGGATTTTGCTGCGCGACCGAACTGAAAAAAATGTGATAGTAAAACCGTAAGAAAAAATGATGTGGTGTCGTGGGACACCAGGTAGGAACGAAGTTCCTTCGGCTAAACGGCACTACTTGCTTGCGTATGCGACTGTCGCGCCTGCGCACGTCTCGTTTAACGGTTTTATTCCACGGATTTTTTCTTACGGTTTAACTATCACATTTTTTTCAGTTCGGTCGCGCAGCAAAATCCTTATCCCCTCCAAGCTTGCTGTAAGGAACTTCGTTCCAAAAATCCGTGGAAAAAAGTGCGTGGAATAAAACCGTTAAATGAGACGTGCACAGGCGCGACAGTCGCATACACAAGCGTGTAGTGCCGTTTAGCCGAAGGAACTTCGTTCCTACCTGGTGTCCCACGACACCACATCATTTTTTTTTCATATCAGCCACGATCATATTATAACTATATGTGGAATCCCCACATCTAGTTATTAAGTATTATTAGATTTTAAGTATTTAATACTTGTGTCAGGTTTAATATATTATATTAATATAATATTATAATCAAATTATTTTTTCCAGCAATTTGACGCGATTTGCAAAGCCGAAATTTCATTTTTAATACCAAGGATACTTGTAAATGTAAGTATATAATATAAATTTTTATGGTAATAGATTTTCGATGTTGTTTATTTTGTATAATTAATGTTTTTATCCTCTAAAAAAAAATGTTGAAGCCGTAAAACTGCAGCAACTGGCTTCCTATTTACCATAACTCCGGAACCCTGCACCAGATCTTAACCAAATTAAAATGGGACCACACGGAGAGTCCACCCTCTCAAACAAAACAAGAATTATTAAAATTGTTGATGGTTGACTCTTTCCATTAGGAGACCCATCTGCTTGTTTGCTACCTTATGATATAAAAAAATCGATTTATAAATGACGAAGTTATTGCGAACACACATAAAAAAGCATTTCCCTGTGTTGGTCCCAGTCTCCATTGAAGAATAGATCAACTGCCGTTCTGCTAAGTATGTTATAAAAGGCAACCGATTGGCTATGCAAGTCACGACCATCGTGGCTACAAGGTGGTAGAGTTTTACATTGTCTCGTCCGGGTCTGGTACCACCGCCTTACTTATTCGTGCCATAATAGCGTCAGTGGTTGTCACTGTCGTGTTGCGGTTTGGAGGGTAAGGTACAGGTAAACTTATGGATGTGGCATTAAACCTCGCCACAAGATAGCAACGCACCATTAACATCTTTGGTATCTATAGGCGACGGTTGACTCTTTCCATCAGGAGACCCATCTGCTTGTTTCCTATCTTATGATATAAAAAAGCAAGCAAAGTAAACAAATCACGGTTTAATTGATAACCTCCTCCTTCTGGAAAGACGATTGAAAATGAAATACTGTTTTGGTATGCATACTTGTCATTAGAAAAAAACAATTTAAAAATGGCCTAAACATATTTTTAGAGAATCAAAAATTTAAGACGAAGTACAGACTAAATTTTCATACTAAATTTTTTTCAAGCTGTTGAGTTCTGACTGTTATTATTATTATATTATCATTGCCAATTTCAAAATTTCTAATGTTTTTGGTGATATTTCAACCAGCACGAGATATATTCGCACGAGCACGAGCACGAGATTTATTCAGCCATTACTTTTATAGTGTACTGTATGAACTATGTAACTCACACTTTAACCACGCTTTTCCGTAACTTAAATAATCTTTATACCGAAAAGCGTGGCTATGTAGGTTTAAATAAATAAATAAATATTCACGGGACAAATTACACTTACTGATCTAACCCCAAAGTAAGCAAATTATTTGCTTGTGTTAAGGGTGTTAGTCAACGATACTAATACATAGTTATAGATATATAAATAACAGAATATATTTAATAAACACCTAAGCCCGGAAATACAAACATTTATGCTCATCACACAAATGCTTGTCCCCGTCGGAAACCGAACCCGAGCCCGGTTGATTGCGTAGTCAGGGTCGCTAACCACTCGACCAACGGGGTTTATGTCACACAAGCTATAAAATAATATACGTCTGATTGAAGTTATCTATAATCACGTCGCTTAACATCCTTGCTACGCTAAGGTACTAAATTTATTTCGCGCGACAATAGAGTTTAAGCTAGATATATCGTAATGTACTTTTTATCATCTTGAATAACATGTTCTATGCTAATCTTTCACTTACGTTTTAAAATTGCATTATCCGTGTATCTTAACTTTTTTTTGACAACTTATATTGATGTTATTATGATTTCAGATATATACTCGAATTCAGATAAGAAAACAGATGAGTCTATATATACCCATCTATTCTATATCCTTATTTAATGTTAAACCAATGTAAGATTCGCAATATATGATATAAATACACTTGTATTATTTCACAAGATGCAGTACAAGTTTAACAAATGAAACCCAGTAGTAGATATGTTTATACAATCGTTTATTCCATATTCATTAGGTAACCTCTACTTTCATACATACATTTTAATACTTGGTCCTAGTAAATTACACTTTGTTTCATACTTATACACACACTCATTTATTTCTGTAATGGAGTAAGTAACATGTACTTACTTTAAAAGTTACATTTTTTTTTATTATCGATAGAATAACAGAACATTAGAATGTTGTCGTTAAGAACACCCGCCCACCAAGCCCTCGTTACAGAAAATACGTGTCCAAAAAAGGAAGCTCCGATTGGTGGATCATGAAATCATGAGATTGGTTTGTGTTGCCTGCACAATTTAATGAAGAAATAATTACAAAATTTTTCAAATCATCACATTTGGTCATCCTAAGTAGTACAGTTTGCTGGTTGAATACACATTAATATTTTTAACCGACTTCAAAAAAGGAGGAGGTTCTCAATTCGGCCGGTATATTTTTTTTATGTATGTACACCGATTTCTCCGAGGTTTCTGAGCTGATTTACGCGATTCTTTTTTGTTTGATGCGAAATGGTTTCGAATTGGTCCCATAAAAATTTGATTCAGGTAGACCCAGTAGGGTTTTTATTTTATAAGCATTTTTTCAGAAGAGTTTTCAGAGAAGTAGTCCAAATAAAAATAACTACGTTAAAATACTGACTTCAAAAACTAAAATTTAAAAAATAATAAATATTTAATATTAATTAAATACTACCTATTATTTATATGTGCTATTTACTAATAGGTTTGAAGTCGGTGCCAAGCCAATTTAATACTTACACCGGCAGACACGCGCGGGCAGACGTCGTTGACGAAAGTCTTGAATAAGTACAATAAATTTTTGAAAGAATGAAAGAAAATAGTTACTTGCAAGAATATGAGTGTTACAAGTTGTTAAAAATTTATTAGGCTACCAACATATTCTACTATTATATGGTATCAATTTGAAATTAAAAATTTTGATGCCTTTTAGCTTAATTGATAATTCTACATTAATTCACATGACCATATAGTTTAGGAATTCTATTGAATACATTTTCGTAATTTTTTTTCAGTGTGCTTCGTATTGATTGAAGCTGCTTGTATTATTAAGACTTAATTGCTCTTTATTAGGTTTATTTACGTATCTTTATCTTTAAAGTAGGAATTTCATTGTATTCAAAATTCAATCAAGCAAATGCTCGTATTCATTTAAGTAATTAAAACATTATTATTTGCTTAAGGCTTGGCACCGACTTCAAACCTATTAGTAAATAGCACATATAAATAACAGGTAGTATTTAATTAATATTAAATATTTATTACGTTTTAATTTTTAGTTTTTGAAGTCGGTTTTTATAACGTAGTTATTTTTATTTTATATTTTTAGTGTATTGTTGTATTGTCAACTATTTTTGGGTAGACCTACAACAGGTGCTGCGCGCCTTAACAAGTATAGATCTCAAGAAACGGGAACGAATAAAATAGTAGGGGAGCCCAAGAGGGGATTTTGGTATTTACTCGAGCGCGGCAGATTACCATAGGAGGGGGTACCTCGCATACTGTTAAGTCTCTCCACCAAATATTTGCCCTTTCTATAGAGGGGGAGATATAACTATGACAAAAAAAAAACAAAAGATAACTTCGGCTTGTGGAAATTGTCAGATTATATTTTTTTCGTAATTCTTACAACATTTCCTCCATAATAAAAGAATATTCAGACGCGCTCGAGAATGTCAAGATAACGTTTTCTTTGAAAACTTGTAACCCTCCCACTACCTTACGCTACACTATTTTTTATATTATATTACAGAATTTTTAAATTTTAGCGGCAATTAACCCACCATACCCTAATCTAACGCGCTTCAGTGTTTCCATGTCACTGATTTTTTTAAACATTTTTTTATCTGTAGATTTTTCCCCACCATTGAATGAAAAACATTATATAACTTTTTTTTCCTATAATTTAGTCTACAAAATCCAATAGGTCCCTACGACGCTCGAGTAACTGCCCATTTAGCATCTTGGGCTCCCCTACTGAAATAAAAGTAGTCGTCTCCGTAAAAATGCTCTTCGTAACACAATGTCACGTTCTTGTAAGATTATTAAAGATCGTGAAAAACGTTTGTTGGCCATGAAAGCATAATATATGAAATCACGTTTACGTTAAGAAACTTTTGAACAATATAATTCTAGACTCGGTAAGATCCTAGAGCGTCTAGCGAATGGGTCTTTTAAGCAGAGAGCTAATAGACTTGATCTCATTAATAAGCATCTATCGAACGAGTCTGCCGAGCAGAAGGCTCATAGAATTGGTCTCATTAAGGAGCGTTTAGCAAAGGAGTCCGCCAAGCAGAGAGTTCATAGATTAGAAGTGATACGAAAGCTGCTCAGCAACGTAAGAACCGGCTAGCGGCAGCACGTAAGACGTCACAAGGACTTCCATTTAATGACTGAGCGTAATTTTATAACCACCATAAGTCGATACACTGAAGTGGCTTGTACAATCTGTAAGAAATTATTATATCCAGAACAATAGACGTCATTAGTCACAGCACATTTTAATTTCCTTCCGGAGCAGCTACCGTTGCTCGACTACCATAAAAAAAGTCCCTTCTCAGGCCTACTGGAACAACATGGAAGTTATGTCTTTACCTCCTGATCTGATCGACTTGATAGACGTAGAACGAAGACTTTTGTCAAGAGTATTTCCTTTTGTTTTATAACTAGTTACCAACCGCACCAAAATGCTCGTCAACACGAATCAAATAAGCCCAAACTCAATAGAGTTGTGTCATTTAATTACTGAGCTCCTATGGCCAGCTTCTGGCTTCATCATCGGATCTTAGAGGATCCTAGTTACCACCAAGCACCATAGTGCTCGTCAACACGAATCAAACGAGCCCAAACTCGATAGAGTTGTGTCATTTAATTACTGAGCTCCTATGGCCAACTTCTGACTTCATCATCGGACGTTGGAGGATCCTAGTTACCACCAATCACCTAAGTGCTCGTCAACACAAATCAAACGAGCCCAAATTCGATAGAGTTGTGACATTTAATTACTGAGCTCCTATGGCCACCTTCTGGCTTCATCATCGGAAATTGGAGGATTCTAGTTACCACCAAGCACCTAAATGCTCGTCAACGCAAATCAAACGAGCCCAAACTCGATAGAGTTGTGACATTTAATTACTGAGCTCCTTTGACCATCTTCTGGCTTCATCATCGGACCTTGGAGGATCCTAGTTACCACCAATCACCTAAGTGCTCGTCAACACAAATCAAATGAGCCCAAACTCGATAGAGTTCTGTCATTTAATTACTAAGCTCCTATGGCCACCTCACGGCTTCATTATCGGACCCTGGTGGATCCTAGTTACCACCAAGCACCTAAGTGCTCGTCAACACGAATCAGACGAGCCCAAACTCGATACAATCTTGTCATTAACCGATTTTTAACTCTTTAATTACTAAGTTCCTGTAGTTACCTTCCGATTCCATCATCAGATCAGCTCTATGCCATAAAAAGTTTACATTGTCATCCAATTTACATATGTATACAAAATTTTAGCTCAATCGGTAACCGGGAAGTGGATTAAATTTACTTGCAAAATTTGAATTCAGACATCGGGATAGGTAAAATAACTAAAAAAATGCTCATAAAATAAAAACTACTGGGCCTACCTGAATCAAATTTTTATGGGACCAATTCGAAACCATTTCGCATCAAACAAAAAAGAATCACGTAAATCGGTTCAGAAACCACGGAGAAATCGGTGTACATACATAAAAAAAATATATACCGGCCGAATTGAGAACCTCTTCCTTTTTTGAAGTCGGTTAAAAATAATATACCGGCCGAATTGAGAACCTCCTCCTTTTCTGAAGTCGGTTAAAAATGGATTTAAAACTTTAAATGGATTTAAAATCATCGCAAGTGTGTACTGTAAGATTAATGATATACATCACGGTTATATCACAGTTTATTTGTTTGACCAATATGGGTCTAGCAATTTTGACATATATCAACAAACACAGAATATTTCTTTTTTGCGTTTCATGTTAAGCTGACTGTTCCTTTATATTTATAAACTTTGAATTAAAATAATTATATTTCTCCGTTAGTACTATCTATTCCTTCAACGCAACACGTAAATGCTTGTCATTGTTGTGTTTCGATTTGGAAGATAATGCATTCGGTGGATTTATGCATATGGTATTACCATCTGCGACAAGGATAGCAACGTACCATTAACATCATTAGTGTCTATAATCGATGGTTCCTCTTACCATCATGACAGTCATCTGCTAGTTTGCTAGCTTATGGTATAAAAAGATTAAATTTAGGTTAGATTTTATGTTCCATATTCAAAAAGAAATAACATCATTCCTTTTTTTCAGTGTATCTGCATATGGTGCGTGTTGCGGCTGTATCACCTTTTAAGAGCTGGAGTGACATGGAAGGGGTCAGCTGCTATTGAACTGTGACTATTGCCTAGACATCAAGCGGACACCGTTCAAGATAGTTCATCTCGGCCATCAGTGCCATGTGAAACTAGTCTTCTACTAGGTGCTGCTGAAAGTGACACCGAAGCGAGTTTGCATTCGCTATGACAATTTACTTACCTTTTGATATGGATGTCCCCATTGTGACTTTTCATAAATGGGAATATTACGTTTGTTATTGATTTAGGGAAAATTATGGAAACACAACTTCATTGCAGATGCATGAAATCTTGTTATAAAGAAAAGGTATTTTTACACAATGACTAAGAAAAGCGTATACACCAACATCGGTTATGAATACACCAACTTGGTGCTATATAAAGTAGGAAAATATGAAAAGATCAATCGATTCATAATATCGATGGTGTGATGCACTTATTTGCATTAAAAACGGAAATAAGTCTAAAACAATATCTACTTTCTGTATAAAAGCTGTATTAAATTATGACAAACTTTATGTGTATTTATAAGTTCCGTGAGTATAATTTACCGATATTTGCGGAATATAAATTCCATATTTATGTTATTTCTTTATATTGATTTCTTATGAGACGTAGAATATAATGTATATGTTAGTAGCGTAATATTTTTCTTTAATCTAAAATTAGAACATATTTAGACAATACTACTTATTTATTGTTGCTTATTTTAAAAAGATGAATTGTTGAATTTCTATATTTTTACTTTATTATCATGTAAAGATATATTTTCATACTAAATCTAAGCAGCAGACGTAAATCATACATTGCCAAATATTATATCAAGCTAACTTACTTTCTTACCTATTCAATCATTAACATTGATAACAATCTGTTGCTGAAATATGTTTCACCAATATTTTGACGTGAACACGTCTTTAAAATTGCCTTCATAGCAGGGACAGTTCAAAAAACGTATGATAACAAAATTGGGGGATACAGTTTGGTGTTATATCTACATAACTACCATTAACATTCACAATCTAATTATACCACTGGATAGCTAAAGTAAGCTAAAGAATCAAAAAATTTAATAAGCTGAATGCGGATTACGATGCTTCGCGGATAGTGGAGTGGGAAGTGCCGCCATTTTTAATTAATTTCACTGCGTGACATATTTTGCATAACATAGTATATCTTTAAACTCAGAACAACTGTAAAATTCGATTAAGTTTCATTCGGAAGCTCTTGTGAAGATTTATTGATTATATAATTTCAAAAAAATATTTTCGACTCTAATAGTAAATATATATGGCACTTAAGAGAAAAAATCAGTGCAAAATTGTAATCAGCCACAAAAAATCTTTTAAAAACCATATCAAAATACAAGGAATGTATAACGTCTGAAAGAGATTTTAAGTAGTAATCTAATGATATCCATGAACCCCCATAATCTGGAGAAGTGTCGAGATCGCAAAAAGATGAAGGCGTCCGAACCGATCAACGATGGCACCTGTACACTGCTGGCGTTAAGGGCCTTTACGACTTCACCAGTCGTGAGGGCTAGCAGAGTGCTCAGCCAGAGCTTAAAGATGTGGGCTTGTACGCCCTCCACCCTATGGGTGTCTCCTGTGAGACCGATCCTCGGCTTAGCGGTGGCATCGTGATTTCGGCAATCGACGATTGCTTCAATACTCTCGTATGATGATTACAAGTCTATCGTGCACTACTATTCGGCATAGCTTGTATATTAGGTCATTGTGACAGATCTTATCGAACGCCTTCGCGACGTCGAAAAATAGAGCAGCATTTGCAGCCACGGGGCTGCATTTAAAGAGTTTAAAATGTACTATGTGAGTCGTTGCACTTAATGAGTGCAAGAGTGAGCTGCTAGGAAACCGAACTGCTCATTTATTATGAGACTTTTCTCGCGAACAAATGCCATACGGCGAGATAGTATGATTTTTTCGTAGATTTTGTCTAACAGATTGATTAGGCTAATGGGTCGGTAATTACTGACATTATTTCGGGGTTTTCCCGGTTTGTGTATTCCTATGACGGTGGCTTCTTTACACTCATCCGGAAACGCAGAACCGACTAGGAGTGCATTGAAAATTCACACTAGTAGGGACATAAGGGAGGGAGGGAGGTATTTAACTATTATATATATTTGTGATTTTATCAGACCCCGGGGCCTTTTTATTGCGTAGGTTTTTGATTATTTCACTTACTTCTTCGGCATTGGTGCGTAATAGCGGATCACCTTCTGATAGTAGTGCCACCCTACGCTCTACTTCGCTATCCACAAGATGACGTGGTTTAAACCACATAGGTCTGTAGGCTAGTATAACGGGGTATATTGTGATTGGAACGACGAATGAAAAATATTACCATCGCAAGATATTACGCATGACATATTCGACGTATTCACGTAAAAGATGCACGGCTGTGTCCATGACACAGGCACAACCCGTTTTTTTCTCTGTGAAGTTTATTTTAGCGTAATAGGGTAATATACATAATACGAGTATAATATTACGACGTGTATATGAGGAGTTAAATCCATTGTTACTATAACCGCATACTTATCAATGTCGTCTCTGTGTCTAGTGATCTGGCATCGGAGTTAACCACCTGAGTTCCCGGGTTCAATTTCCAGTTCCGTAAAATTTAAAATGTGTTTTTTTTTCAGTTTTCTAATAAAAACAACGCTACCCGGGATTGGATAAGCGACCAGTTGGCGATAGGCTTGATCACATTGTTGTGGGACTAAGTATTTTCGGCTAGTCGTAGGTGCACTGGTTGTACCCCCGCCTGCCTCTTCAGGGATACAGGCGTAAAGATACCTTTTATCAATGTTATTTATATATTATCAATGTTAAAGTGCTAAACTTTCAAAGACACGGGGAATGAAATACAACTGTTGAGCAAACCGCTGCAGCAGTCAGTAAAAGTAGTGAGTCACTGCATTGCTTGCAATAAAAAAATCAGCCTGTGTGCTACATTATAGATTATCGATATTACTCGTTATTACATGAAATTACCTTTCATATTGATAAAGTATAATAATATATTTCAGCCAAAGCTCGGTAATGTTATCTACTAGTATTGTGACTCGGCCCTGTCCTTGAAATAAATACCTACAGCCGGCCGCGCCGTGCTCGTACAGCACGGTACAGTACTCGTACAGTAAAATGCATGCGATAGGGCGATAACCTTCAATATTTTAACTACATTTGCCTGTGCTGTGACATCGGCCGTTCGTCACTGTAGCACAACCCTCAATCTGTTGTGTATCGAGTGAATGCCGATCTAAGAGCACGTAGGTATAACTCGCATTTCACCCGTTTGTATGAAGATAGAATACTGGTAGATAACATTACCGTGGCCAAAGTGTACGTCACCTGTGTTGTAATTAATTCTAGTTGAATTTTATGAAACTTTTTAATAAAGATTACAATATGTAACTAATACGCAGTCTTTTATAGTGATACAATATTGTTGGATTTTGAATGATCAAATTTTATTTGTTAGAAAGACATTGCTTTATTATAAACAATTGATACATTTTTAGTAGGCAATCATTTTAAAATATCAATTACCAATTTTCACAAAGAACCTCCGATCATTCTTATTGTTTTTCTAGTAAATAAGGGCTTCACAAATATGAAATGTTACAAACTTAATATGATTGATGTATCTTAGTTAAAAAATACAAATATCAATTAGATTTTTGTGTTTTTTAAAATAAAAATAAAATATCTTTTATATACTTGTTTAATAAAGATAAATTATAAAAGAAATGACATAATAATGGACTTTTTACGTTAAAGATACCCCTGAATATATAAAAATATATATGAAAATTAAAATATGATGATGTTTTTTTCTTCATCTTAAAAATAATTTACTCTCTTGACTCAAGCTATAATCAAGAGGAACATCAAAGAGCGTTAACTTTCTTACGTTCAAAGTAAATTAAAACTCTGTACGATCTCAAAGCAAGGTTTGTTGCCATTTGTAACAAATTATATTCACTCGTTATATCAGTGTAAATATTAGATATTATCTAGAGTGTTCAACAGTATGTAAATAAGGAGGAACATTGATAATAACATTAGAAATAAAAGAGATATTAGACATAAACAAATATTGTCAAATTTATGATGTAAAAATGTTGATTTGCTTGTACAAAATGCCTATTTGATACGTATAAGTGTATTATTAAAATATCAACGCCAACCTGATACTATAAAAATAAAATATATTATATTAAATGTTATCTTTGTTTAATTTTCTTCTGGAATATATTTATTACTTACATACTTTGTATTATATTTATATATTGTAGCGTAGTATATTTTTGGTTCTCAATTATACATAGATGCTAGTAAAATTAAAGTCTTTTTTAGATTTAATTTGCTAGTATTAATCACAGCCAAAGTATATAACGCTGCGATATAGTATAAATATAAACTAGATGTCTTCATATACAAAGTAACAACTTTACAGGAAAGCATTTATTTAAAAATAGCCATATTGCCATATCGATTGCCATTAATATATAGCCATATTGAGAGTTATGAACAAATTAAAATGATGTTTCCTATAATATTTTTTTTATTATAAGATAGTAGGCAAATGGATCTCCTGTTAGAAAGGGACATCCATCACCTACATACATACATTAAATATGTTAACAGTGCGTAATACGCTACACGGATATTAATGTAGTGGGAGGTTAATGCCATATGCATAAGTTTACCGGGTACCTCGAGTCATGTTCTTGTTTGGAGGGTTGTAACACCGAAACACCGAAATAGTGTCATGCTTGTTACTCAAGCATTGACACTATTTCGGTAAGAATAGGTAAGGCAGTGGAACCAATACCTCGGCGAGAAATTGCAGAAGTCTACCACTAATTAGTCACGATGGTAGTTACACGTGTAAATGATTTACCAATCGTTCACCTTTTCCAAACAGCCTACCAGAATGGCAGATGATTTAGAGGGCTCTGACGAATACGAGATTTAAGTAACGCTAAATTTTAGCGCTATATCGCACACGCACACGCACACGCACACGAGCGCACACACACACACACACACACTACAGTTACAAGCATTGACGCTATTGTGGCTGAAATATGAAAGGCGATAGTACCAAAATCCGGCGAGACTTTGCAGACCTTTACCACTTAGTAGTCAATGGTACAGCGATGGTAGTGATTTATGTGGCTAATCGTTCGCCTTTTACAAACTGCCTTGAAGAATAGCAGATAGTCTTATTCTTCAAAGGGGCCTCGGAAAACACAGAAGTCATTTTTCTAATAATAATAAAAAAATAATTTTAATTAAAATGTCTTCTTAATTAATTATAATTAGCGATCGCTCATCGAAATTCACCCGCAGACTAAATAATAAAGTCTGTATACATTAGTGTACATTATGATGTGTGTCAAAAGAATGGTAGTGTATGTAATGTTTACTTTTTCTAATGTATATTTTATAAAAATATTAGCTGGCTGCAATTCTTCACCATATCAGTTTTAACTGTCTCAAATTTCATACACCTATATTGGCATAATTATAATTTTTATAATATCAGCCGGACTACACAAATCGATCTAACCCCAAAGTAAGCAAATTATTCGCTTGTGTTATGGGTGTTAATCAATTATAATATTACATAGAAATACAAATATAAATACTGTTTAATACATAATAAACACCCAAACCCAGAAATACAAACATTTATGCTCATCACACAAATTATTGTCCCTGCCGTGCATCGAACCCGAGCAATTGATTCGTACTTAAATTCAATAACAACTCAACCAACGGGGCGGTCAAAAATTGGTAAAAAGATTTTGCTTCACATATATAAAAATTAGTAAGTAAATATTATTGACAGCTCTGAAGACACAATATTTTTAAAATTTCTTCCAATAATATTCCTAGAATCAACATCTTTCGTCAGATATTTCCATCGTTTCAAATATTCACCTCTTAAATATTCCCTTTGATGTATTTCGAATCACAAAAGCTATCGCGTTTTTCACCTAAGTGTCGAATCTGGCATGAGCACACCTTTTTACACATGTCCAATTTACAAGCTCAATACTAAACAAACAAACATGCTTTTAGAAAGGGCGGCTATAAAGGCCACTTCCTTTTGAATGAGATATTTGGGCTAAGTATGAAGTAGTGAAGCGTTTTCAATAAGAATTTTGTTTTATTTTGTTCTTTGTTTTAAAATATACTATAATTTGGTTTTTGTTTTCATCAGTGAAATCTAACAATAGTACTTCTGTTAAGCTATGTAGTGTCATATATTGGTATATAGTTCGCCACAGCTGGTATATTTGCTTACCCGAATACTAGATGTAGAACACGTCTTCATACTTTAAATGTTGGCTCTTCCACTGACCTTACGTCCATGCGGCTACCATGCTCTTAGCTCCACTGAGAAACTGGTGCTAGTAATATGGAACTTTTCATACCATTCTTTACATACTGATCAGTGGCAAATCCTGACCATGATTTAGTTTGTCTTGCAAAATAGCATTGCGCTGTAAGCAAGTTTTTTCAGGTCTGGAAAATCACGTTGGCATTTAGTAATAAAAATTTTAACATGCTCAATAAAATATTATCAAAGAGATCCTTCAAAGAGCTATTGGTATGGCAAAACCGGAAATAGCTTTCTCCGGGAACTTGTTCGTTCTAGTCTTTTTCCACAGCCGTCTTCAGGAAATTTTGTAAGTTCTCCTTTTCATCTCTGTGCAGGAATGATGGCTTCGCAGTTTACACTGCAATAGAATAGGTCGATTTTTTGAGCTTTTTCTTTGCGTTTACCTCATATTTGAATAATCTATAAAGCGATAGTTCTATTTTTGACGTGTATACATCTTTAAATTTGCTTTCATAGTAAGGGATAGTCTAAAAAACTGATGATAATAAAATTGGGGGATATAACTTAGTGTTATAGCTACATTAACACCCGAAACCTAATTATAGTAATAAAGTAGTTAAGCTAAGTGCGGACTGTGATACTTCGCGGAGGATGGAAGAGGAAGTGCCGCCATTTTCAGGTAATTTCACTACGTTACATAATTTGCATATAGTATATCGTACCACTCAGAGCAACTACGTTTGATTAAGTTTTGGCCGATAGCTCTTGTAAAGATTTTATCGATTGTGAAAATAATAAAAAATACTTATAGTAAATACCTATATATACGGCGAAAAAAAATGTATTGGTAAAAAATATATATTTCAAAACCCAAATCAAAATACAAGGAACGTATATCGTCTAAAAGGGAATTTAAATACCAGTCTAATGAAAACCATACACCTCATATAAGAGTGAAGAAGTGTCGAGAACGCAAAAAGATAAATACGTCCGAACCGATCAACGACAACACTTATACGACGAATGAAAAATGTTACTATTGCAAAATATTAGCCATTGCGTAGACGTATTCGCGTAATATATATATATATATATATATATATATATATATATATATATATATATATATATATATATATATATCCCTTTCTTTTTAGAAATGTTATTCTTTGATTGATACGACGCGACGGCATACTACTAGTATGTAAGGTAATGCTGAAGACGTATACACCGGAATTAGCATCGGTTTTATGTAATTTTCTTGTTTCGGAGCGGCGCGGAGTATTAGCGTACGTGCGCACTTTCCGGCTAGCCGCACTTCGGCTGGCCATCCGTAGTAAGAGTACTCATTCCTGATGGTAAGAGGTCGACTTCGCCAATGAACATAAATGGGATACCTGGGCTGGAACTAGACCAGGTATCCTATTCATGTGTTGCCTATCCTGAGACATAAGATATTTAGTTAGGGTGCCAGTAATTACACTGCCAATGTTTGGTTATGTTTAGTCTAGGTTTAGTTAATTATGTTTATTGTTGGTTTTAGTATTCTATGCGTGTATCTTCAATGGTGAGCAGCCGCACACAAGCAAACCGCAGTGAACCCGCGTAGTATGTATGTATAGCAACCACCTGGCTGGCATTCAGTCATGCTGCAGTGCTCCGAGTGACCGGAGCGGGTAGCCGGCAGCCGCATCATAGTGCGACCGGACGGACAGCCGCAATGCGATAACCGGACGATGCGTGCGAGGCCTTATGGTAAGATTGGTGAACTTTTGTTTTACCCTACATTGCATATAACCAATCGATGGGCGAAAGTAATAGATATAAAGGGGAACTAAAACAGCGGAGGCTTTCGCTAGGTTAGAGCACAATTAATTACTTCTATAAAAGTTTCCTTCCTTTGGGTCTCATGAGAAATTATACAATTGGGGCAGAGCAGAGGATCAGATACCCAATCTTTCGATACCAGTTTTTCCCCAGTCTATGTAGTATTTTTAATATGTATTTTTTATAACATTGACGAGTGAGAGGGTCACTTGAATTTCCATTATAATATATAGTATAAATGTCTCAAAATTAAATTTTAACCTGACAAGAAGATAACATTAGTACTTTCCTTTCATGTTGCATAGTTGGTTAAAATTAGATAGTCATGTAATGCCTACAATTGGAAAAAATCGAATGGTACCTCATATTACGTTAAAACATTTCAAAGTTTTATAAACAAACTCCAGCGCAGCTCAGTTTGAACTAGCGGCCGACCTTTCTATTAACACGGAACATTCTCTTCTCGACTAATTTACGTATCACTGGCCCTATATGGTAAAATTTTTATTTACTTTTTCTTAATTTCTTCATTTATACTCATTGCTAATTATACATATAATAATATTTCTATATATATGTTTCTTAAATGACTTTATTGTTGCAAATGAAACTGAATACTTTTATTTTTCTAACTATACCCGTAAATATATGTATGATATCACTATACCTAAAAACTTAAAAAACAAAGTAAAATTATGTCATGACTGAATTTTAATCAACGGTAATTTCACCTTTAGTGCAGGCTACGCAGTCAACGCGGATGCGTGGCATTTACTCAATTTTCCTTTGCTTTTGGGTAATTCTGTTAATAAAATTGATTAGCCATTAGTATAGTTAACTATATATCTCTGCATTTGCTAGTTGAAAAAGTTTATAATTGCAGATGAATTTCACATTTGTTGTATTAATCAATACTTTCATTTTATTGACGACATGTATATTTTAGTACAGGTTCTCGTATCAGAGAAAAATTAAATACTTTTTTAACGAAAAATATTTTATCATAGCAAGATTACGTTAGTCCAATTGAGTTGGATTTATTTCATTTATAAAACTTTTAAATTTTCTTTAGAACGATAATAGTGCTAAAACACATATACAGTTAGAATCAGTCAAGTCGCTTTGGCTATACAAAAATACGCTCAAAAACATTACGCTACTTATAATAGAGGCGAATAAAAAGACAAGATGTTTTCTATAACCCAATCCAAAAAGAGGGTGGTTTTAAAAGTAATTTAAGTAACCCTCTAACAATCACTTTACTCGTAGCTCGATACAGCCCGGCACAATCCATCCACCCGATATGTACTTGTAGTTAAGTGCTTCCAAGGGATATCTTAGCAAATATTTACAAGAGCTTCAAAAGGAAACGTCGAGACTAATGGCTCGTGCCTGAACCGCGCGTGCCTCATTAGAACCACTCAAGGAAAACGTGGATCAATTTGTCGCTTCGCCTTTGTTTAACCATTCGTATCGTACTCTGTGTCGCCAAAAATAAATGTATATTTCTATGAACCGTTTTAAATTTTCACAAAATTTGTCACTCTTTCTTAGTTATGATAACATTAAGTTACCAAATGTTTTCCTAAACTGTTTTAAAAATACGATTTCCGAGTAGCTAATATTTGTAACACTACAATTATAATATTTCGTTACAATTTCAAAAATGTTTAATATTATTAAGCCAATGAAAACTTTATTGATCAAGTAATAGTTGTTTCAAGAAAGAATTTTTCAAATATGAAATTACATGTAGGCTGTTATATTTCTAATAATTTTTACTAAACTACTCATACTGTAAACAATTTACAACATATATTAAAATCCTAAATAAAAGTTCATTTTACACACATGTTTTAAATTACATCTAAAAAGTAAAAACAACATTTTTTATCTAAATTAGATTAATTAGAGCTTTTTCTTTATTTATCTAACTTACATACACTGAAATTCTTTGGAATACACTAGAAGTACGCAAAAAATGTATCGCTTTGAAGCTTTGAGTTGTTGAAAAACAAAGTCAGATAAGTATATTAGAAAACTAAAGACTACTATAGAAAAAAGCTTTTAGTTATAGCCTAGTCGTTAGAAGCTAAAGTTATTTCCCCGTTGGATTGTTTATGAAGTAACTTTCATTCCTTTATTTTTGACATTCTTTAGGATTCAACTATAAATTTACGCTTCAACTGTTTAAGGTTATGTTAAATTTAATGTTTGAATAAAAATAAAAATAAAACATTTTTAATAAATGCATGTCATTACAAATTAGTAGGGAATATATTTAAGAAACATCCAGATCAAAAACCTTGCATCACACAAACCCTTGTCCTTGCCAGTAATTTAATGTGACTCCATTAACTTGGTTGGTTGTGGTACGGTTGTGAAAAAAAAACACGTTTTGTTAATCAATTGTGAAAATATAGAAGCAAATTGAATGTGTGGGAAAGCGATAAAAAGAGGAACACGTAACAAGGACGTAAACTATTCTCAAGACGTTCGTTATCGTTGTGCCAATTGTCGCTGTAAATCCTTCCTCTTGTATCAGCGTTTACGACTGACTGAATTTGTCCACGATCCAATAGCACAAGAGCTCGTAGACTTTTTACCCTAATTTATTGTCATTACATAATAGAAATATTTACAAATGATAATAAATATGTTTATCTTATAAATATATTAAATATATTTATAATATTAAATGTAGGGACTGACTGGTAAAAGACCGTACATAATGAAGGAGGGTTCTTAGTACTCAATTCTGATAGAGAATGTGTAAATAGAATAGGTACTTTAAAAATCCAATTATCCAATACACATATTAAGTATAGACATCCGCGCATAAATATCGAAGTTCACTGTATACAAAACAGCGAATTACCGCTGCTTTACGTGGCAGTCAATGCGCGGGCCTGTTGCCCGTGCGGCGACAATGTTTTGTGATACATAATTGATATTGTAATGATTTATCATGTTTGTAATGATTTTGTTCATCAACAGAATATGTCTCAATTGTGTTATATTAGAATAAGTGTCGAAATATGGCAACACTAAGGCGTCATCTTTCTATTCGTTAAATTTGTGAAAGCTAAGTGGCGGGAACGGGAACGGGAAAAATGGCGGAAAGATGGCGCGTAGTGCAGCTTACGATATGCGAGACCTCATTTTAGGCGACAGACAGTTCTGAGCCATGGCCTCGAAAACATGTTTTCAACTAAGTCTATACTTGTAATGTGATAATAGTCTGCAAGAAGTAAATTAAAGAAATATCAAGCTTGTATTATTTATATTTTATTCACGAAAATATGAACTATAATTTCGTTGATTATTACTTTGTAGTTCTCTCTTACTACATTTTTATTGGTAACATAATATGACCATTCGTTATCGTGTTAAATATGAACCAGTCAGCCGGTATATTAAGAGATATAATGAAAAAAACATATTAACAATGTATAACGTTAATGCTGGAGCCGCACTTGCGTCTATCGTCATAAAGCTTCGTGCAATGACACGATAAATGCAGATGTTATCTATACATTTATCACGTCATTGTACGAAGCTTTGTGATGATAGACGCAAGTGCGGCTCCAGCATAAAAATAAAGCGTTTCGTATCAGTTATTATATTAGTTTCATATTGCCGGTCTTAATAATAAAGAATTTTGATCATGTACGTAGGTCAACGCTCATTCAGTTTCATTTACAATCACGTATTCTGTTGTCAATGCGGCATAATGCATGCGGATAATTTACATGGATAAAGAGCTAAGTTACAAATACATAAACATAGGTTTTTATTAGCATCATCCATTGTGAAGGGATATACAAGATTACTCTTAAAGGTTTAGGGGTACTTTTAAAAATTTTAAAATTAGGAACTAAATATTAAATTGATGTGCCTTTTATTTTTTATTGTAAAATGATTACAAGATAATATAAAAATATTCGTTTCAAAATATCCACAAATTCATGAATTGGATGCACCGAGTCTTGTAATTCGGTTTAAAGAATTTTTTTCTCAAAAGAACATTATAATTGTTCACTTAATAGAGAAATTTTAACAAAGCTTATATATAAACATATAAAATATTTTAAAATATAAGTTGGTGCCTATCGGAACTACATGCATTATTTAAGAAATATCTACTTGTTCAATTAAGTGTGATTGTAGTTTTAATTTAAAATCATTTAAATTTTGAATATTTTTAATATACTTAGGTAGATTGTTTTATAGCTGTGATCCCTCAAATTCAACAGTTCTTTTACCATAAAGCGTTCTAATTTTAGGAAGTTCTAAATTATCTTATTGTCTAGTGAAATATTTATGATTTTTTTTCTTTAAAGTAATTTGCGAATGTATGTTATGTATTAATACTTTTCTTATTAATAGACATATATTATAAGTATATAATTGTTGTATATTTAATAATTTAGTTTTAAAACAAATTAAGTTGGTAGATGTTAAATAGTTAAAATTAAAAAGTATTTTAATCAATTTGTTCTGTGTGATTTGTATATTTTTCAAATTAGTTTTGTCTGCTTGGCCCCATATTTGTATCAAGTTATCAAGAAGTAACTCTGTAATGCTGACAGTGTTTCATCTTACATTTACTTCTAATTACTATCGTAACTATTGTGTAATCTGTCGCTCTAAGTACATTTTTGCCGATCACTTTTAATTTATTTGAAGGCACTAAAATATTTTAGTTCGAATTTTGCGTATTTGAAATTATATTCATGCGTTTCGTTTTTTGTGTCGGAAAAAAATGAAATTTTGAATTTTTTAATTATTTTTATGTAATAAAAAAATAATCAAAAAAATTCAAAATTGAAAAAAAATAAATAAATGAAATCGAACATATTATCGATTCTGAACGGCTTCTGACAATTTGGCCGGACCTTTAAAAGTAATCCTGTATTACAGCATTATTTACACGGTACAAAAAATAATGTAAAAAGTGTAACCGGAAATACGTATGTAGGTCTTTCAAAAATTCATGATTATGAGAAAATATATTTAATATTTTTAGCGTGGCAACTGACGTTGCATCATAAAGGAGATATTTAAGTAATATTTTGAAAATTCACATAGATATTTTCAGATCAGTAAGAAAGCTACTTGCATAATATGTTTGTTTTACTACTTTGGTACTATAAAAACAGTCAATAATTTAATAACAGTGACAGCTACAATATTTTTAAAGAAAGGCAAACAAAAGCCTTGCCAAAGTATTGAAAAATTCTGGAATGCTTAACAGTACTCATATTCATATTTAAGTCCATTACGTTTATTCAATTAATCCTTTTAAGGGAAAAGATGGACAAATACCCATCCATCTTTCCCTTTAAAAGAATTGATTGAACTAACAGATTTTTTTTCCAAATAAACTTATTGAATCTTAAACAGAGCAATTTCTGCATATCAGCTGCACTTAATAAAAGGCAAAACTTTTATCCTATATTAGTCATCTAAGCCAAAGATTCTATTGCCAACATCAAACTGCATAAACTAAAATGTGCTTTCGTACACAATATAGAATAACTAATTTGCTATTCAGAGAAACATCCAAAACTATACTAGAAAATAGTAGAATTTCGTGACATCCACACGTACAAAAGAATAATATATAACAAACAATTATGAGGTGTAATTTTTTCACTTTCATAACTATTTCACCAAGCAAAGAAATGTGATGCCACATATATAAGTTGACCGTTGTTTACAAACTAGCCCAGGACTTTGCAGAACTTTCATCCTTGCTGATCTCGGTCTATTTAGCATAGACTATTAGGCCTCCTGTTTCAGTTTATAAAAAGGGAACAATTAACTAAACGTGTCATCAACATTGTGACTGTTGGAATCTTATTCCAGTTTGGGTGGTATATTAAAATGTACATTATATAAGTATGATTTAAAATTATTTTAGTTTCAATTATAATTATAACATTGGGCCAATTCCACCGTGTTAGTTCCGGGCTCCTTTGAATAATAGGCCAACTGCCGTTCTGCCAGGCAGATCGTAAAAGGAGACCGATTGGCTATGCGAGTCACTATTATAGTGGCTACTACGTGGTAAAGTTCTGCATTGTATTAGACCCGGGGTCTGGTACCACCGCCTTACCTATTCCTGCCGCAATAGCGTCAATGCTTGTCAATATTCGTGTTACGGTTTAGAGAGTAAGGTAGCCAGTAAACTTAATCATGTGGCATTAGACCTCGCCACAAGATAGCAATACACCATTAACATCTTTTGTGTTTATATGCGATGATTGACTCTTTCCATAAGGAAACCCATCTGCATTTTGCTATCTTATGAAACATAAAAATAAAATATATAATCTAGTATATATAAGTAAGTTTATGATGAATAATGTATTATAATGTATTTCCTACTAAGAAAACCTGCAAATGGCCCTATTATTAGAATGATAAACTGTTTTATTCCAATCTAATGTGTTGAGAGGTAAAAGAGTTGTTGGTCTTAAAATAAATAAAAAACTGTCGAAACGTGTCAACAGCTCTCGTGTTAAAAGTCGGACTGTAAATCGTATTGCCCAGAAGGATAGAATTATATAAATTTCTTTGACTCAGGCAATATTTCGTTACGTGTTCGATTTCCGTAATGGATATAACAAATAGTAAGAGATAAAGAAATACAAGTATTGAAGGTTTTTGATAGCAATAACTTTGGGACATGTATGTGGTTTATATGTGGTTAATATTTTGTGATAACAAACAAATATAAACGGTACTATACTATAATATAACTGCAGAATTTGATTTTATAAATCGATATTTTATTTATTATCGAATGATTATGTAGGAAAGCAGGCATATTAAAAAAACTGTAACTGGTTGTCCCTGCAGGCTATCTCTGAAAGTTCCTGCTGGTGTTTTGAGCTTAAAGGAACAAAAACTATACCTAAGCATAAATTTCTTTAAAGTAGAAAAATCAAAATTTTATTTCAAATGACAGTAATTACATTTTTGAAAAGTTATATATTTTTGAAACAATGAATTTCTGAATGAATTTTGATGTTTTGAAAGGCATTCAACTCAAGTTTTGAGTTCTAAAATATTACTTTGGCTACATTTCGAAACAATGTTTAAAAAAATATATTTTTCAAATATTTTCGTCATTGATGACTCCCAAACAAGTTGACCGATTTTGGTCAAATTAACGGTATTTGGCGCAGTTTTTAAAGGAAACAAGCTGATAAGATTTTTAAGTTAATTAGCGGTATATTAACCTTAAGGTTACTTCAAAAATATTAAGTATAAGTCTTAAAACAACGTAATTTTAATATTTGGAAAGCTGTAATTTTTGAAAATTAGATTCCATTTTGAATTTTTGAAACGGAATATAACGTAGTTTTCTTGGTACTTGAAGAATACCAAAAAAAAAATATACTCGTAGAATACCAAAAAATATTGGTTTAAAAATTTCTAAAGTATGTTGGTATAATAGTTTTAAAAAAAGTTTTCGTCAACGGATAAACGGATAAACCGATTTTCTTGCAATTAATGCATTAAACGTAGTTTTTTGAGAAATAGAGTCGATTTGTTTTCTCAATTGGTTCATTAATCTGGAAGTTATATTTAAACAATACTGTTTTGCCAAAATTTTTTTGGGGTTTTTTCAAAATTTCTCAAAATCTCCTGACCGACTCAGTTTAAATTTTCAGGTAGAATATCATCAACCACGTGACATGTTTACATACACACATACACACATACACACATACACACACACACACACACACACACACAGAGAGAGAGAGAGAGAAATATAGACATACTGACATCATCGTAAAAATAGTCGAAAAAAGTTCCTAGGACCTCAAAACGTGAAGATCTGGTGAAAACTCGATTTCCAAAAATCGGGGCCAAACTTAAAAATACATAAGGTTTTAAACCAGCGGTATTTGTATACAGCGTCATGTTCTTATTATCAAAGGTTACTGATTCCATGTGACAAAATTCCATTTCTTTTAAGGGGCAGCGTATAAAAATATCGAGTCTTAGTTTATCTTAACATTATTATAAATGAGATTATAGTAATGATGACGTTACACGGTATGTATTTCCATGGTGGTAGTGTTCTCTCGCTAGGGTTTGTAAACATCTCTCTACGTTTTTCTAAAAGAATAAAATCAGGAATTTATATATATTGTCATTGTAGTGTCCGGGTGACGAAGGTGAAGAAGCTGGTAAACTTGACGTCTCCGACACATTAGTGGCAACGTGCCGTTTACATAAATATCTTCTTAAGCAATAGTTATGTCAATACTTCGGAAAATCTTGTTTAATAAAAAATATGATATGTTTTTTCAAAATTTGTGATTAAATCACTTGCTAAAGTTCAAAATACTTTAATATATAATGGAATAAAACTAAAGAAGAATGACAAAATGAAAAAAAAAAATTATTAAAATAGATTTATAAAGGATTGATACATGAATGTACCTATACCTGAATGCATAGGATTTTAATATACTCCGTATTTAATTAAAACGTATTTTGTATAAACGTATAATGTATTGAACATTTGCTCAAAAAATAGATGTTTTCATATGTGTTTAGAAGCAGAAAGTTATTCTTTCCTCACAGTACTTTTTTTTTTCTCCTGCAATATACCTCCAAATGTACAAAAGTATTTAAGCAAAAAGTTTTCTGTTCAAATTTTTATATAAAATTACAGTTTAAAAGCGTAAATACGTATTTCTTGACGGATCCTATGCGGTGTAGGCAGAGACAACCAAGTGCCGTGTGTCACGATCCTTGCAGATTTGTCCTGTTTTTTCCAAATATTTTTTATCATAAGATAGCAAACAAGCAGATGGGTCTGCTGATGGAAAGAGTCAACCATCGCCTAAAGACACCAAAGGTGTTAACAGTGCGTTGTTATCTTGTGGTGAGGTCTAATGCCACATATATAACTTTACCGGCTACCTTACCTTCCAAACCGGAACAAAACAGTGACAAGCACTGACGCCATTGCGGCAGGAATAGGTAAGGCGGTAGTACCAGACCCGAGCGAGACAATGCAGAACTCTACCGCCTAGTAGCCACGATGGTAGTGACTCGTATAGCCAATCGGTCGCCTTTTATGACTTGCTTGACAGAATGGCAGTTGGCCTATTCTTCAAAGGAACCTGGGACCAGCACGTATAAGTCTGAGACCAACACGGGTAATTTGTATTTTCATACAAAAACGTCGGTTGCAGTGACTCTTGAAAATAACATGAATTAAATTTAAAATTATTTTCTTTTTAATATAAACGTACAATATCAATTAATAAATAAGCGAACAAAATTTATGTTGAATTCAGATTAATTACTGTCATTTAATTTGGCTGAATGTATAAAAACCATTACCCGGCAATGTTCTCTAAAAATCTTACTGGCGCGCCATTGCCCGGCAATGTTCTCTAAAAATCTTACTGCCGCGCCATTGTCCGGCAATGTTCTCTAAAAATCTTACTGCCGCGCCATTGCCCGGCAATGTTCTCTAAAAATCGTACTGCCGCGCCATTGCCCGGCAATGTTCTCTAAAAATCTTACTGCCGCGAAAATACATATCTGCACTTTTAACGTTCGACAAATGTCTTCTGTGATGTGATGAATTGTGATTTTTCATATTTTTTTTATATTATAAGATAGCAAACAAGCAAATGGATCTCCTGATGGAAAGAGTCAACCATCGCCTGTAGACATCAAAGGTGTTAATGGTGCGTTGCCATCTTGTGGCGAAGTATTACGCCACATGCATCATTGCTGGCTACCCTACCTTCCAAAAAAAATTTGAGAGGTGTCAAGGGACACCCGGATGGAACGAAGTACCTTTCGATTAATTAGTGAAGGAATTGTAATAAAATTACAATAGCTTACTATAGCAAAAAGTGTCATTACAACTTTTCGTGAGAATTTTTTCCGTCTAGCCCCCTTTCACAACGCGCGATAAGGAACTTCGTTCCAATAAAACACGACAGTGTCAAACACTAACGCTATTTTGGCAGGAATAGGTAGGGCGGTGGTACCAGATCCGGGTGAGACAATGCAAAACTCTATCACCTAATAGCCACGATGTTAGTGAGTCTTATAGTCAATCGGTCACCTTTTACGACCTGCCTGGTAGAATAGCAGTTTCGTATATTCTTTAAAGGAGCCCAGACCAACACGGGAAATGTAATAATAAGCCTCGTTTGATGCGGTTTGGAATTGTCATTTCCATTCGACTCTATTGCACAAACTGGGACTCGTGAAGTTACATGATTTTCACACTTGTATCAAAATGTAATAATACATTGTAATAGTACAAATGACAGGACAAGCATTACATAAATATATAAATTACGTTACACACTTTTTATATCTGAAAGCCCAAGAATTGTATAAAAGAAATCAATCAGCCTCTCTAAGCCCGTGGGTCCAATAACTGCCAAGTTACTTGTCAATAAATGTTGTATGTTCGTAAATACAGGGACAGCCTATCTCGTATACTAAAAATATATAGTATTTCTAAGAGTGTAAAGAATTTTTGTTAAAGTATTTTACAGAATGGACAGTTATATATAAATTTTAAAAAACATGAAGAGAGATTATTTACTCTCAAAAATCGGGTAATAAAACTGCTGACCACAATAGTGAGCAGTATAGAAGGAGAAACATGGGTAGTCAAATATCTCCTTGACATTCTCATTGATTGGTAGGTTAGCGACCCTGAGTATGTAATCGATGGGGCTTGCGGTCGATTCTCGACAAGGTTAAAGGTTAAAATGTCGCATTAATCAGCCCCGTGTTGGTCCGGGTTCCTTTGAAAGAATAGGCCAACTGCCGTTCTACCTGTCAGGTCGTAAAAGTTGAGTAATTGGGTATACGTGTCACTAATAGTCACGCCTAGGTGCTAGAGTTCCGCAACGTCTCACCCGGGTATTTGGTACCACCGCCTTATCTACTCCCGCCGCAATAGCGTCAATGTTTGGTTTAAAAGACAATCATATTCCGGTTTAAAAGGTAAGCACATACGAGTAGCAACACATCTCTTTCCACCAGAAGAGCCATTTGCTTATTTGCTATCTTATGATATAAAAAGATCCAGAACTAGAAGTAGAAATGTCTACTCCTCCATGTCGGCCCTGACCTCCTTGAAAAATAGGCCAATTATTATTCAGTCAGGTAGTTCGTCAAATTCGAAGGATTGACTAAGCTTGTACTACCGCCGGTATCTTAATAATTCGGGCGCCCGGGAAATAAAAGGCACGCTTTATGAATATTTGTGTTAATATATATGTCGCAGTGAAATTGTCAATAGCCGTTAGATTATAATCTACCTAGGGATTTTATAATTTAGGTTATAGGTTAGGTTAGCAGTTATTAGCAGTAGCAAATTATATCACTTAGGTAGATTATAATCTAACGGTATTGACAATTTCACTGCGACATATATATATATATATATATATATATATATATATATATATATATATATATATATATATATATATATATATATATATATATATATATATATATATATATATATATATATATATATATATATATATATATATATATATATATATATATGTATGTATATAATATAAAGGGCATGCTTCAGACATGTAGAAAGAATAGTAAAAGTATGTAGTATGAAAGGTTAGCAAAACAAATATACAATACGAATGCGAAAAGATGTAGACACCGGAGAAGACCCCCCGTGTTGAGGAATAAACCAACTGCCGTTCTGCCAGGCAGGTCGTAAAAGGCAACCGATTGGCTTTGCGAGTCACTACCACCGTGGCTACTAGGTGGTAGAATTTTGCATTCAGTTTAGGTAGCACCGTCTTACCTATTCCTGCCGCGATAGCGTCAGTGCTTGTCGCTGTCGTGTTCCGGTTTGGAGGGTAAGGTAGCCGGTAAACATATGCATGTGGCATTAGACCTTGCCACAAGATAGCAACGCACCATTAACATCTTTGGTTTCTATAGGCGATGGTTGGCTCTTTCCATCAGCAGTCATATCTGCTTGTTTGCTATCTTATGATATAAAAAAAGACCAAGACTGACCTACCATGATTAGATTGATGGGGGGAAGGTGGTGCCGAGATTCTTCGCAACCGGCGTGTTCGAATAAATAGAGTAATAAATGTGGCGGAAATAAGAAAAATCTGCAAGGATCGTGATGTACCGTCTCTCTGCCTGAGTTGAGGAATCTGCCGGGAAGATATGTATGTATGTAACATAATTTTAATATTTGGAAAGCTGTAAATTTTTTTTTTTTTTTTTAATCTTTATTTTTCAAGAGGACTTTTGGATATGCAATATCCATGTCAGTCCTGTAATCATCTTATACAATATGTATGTACTTATACAATAGTCTTAATTAGTCTAGTCCATTTACATCTTAGTTGCCTATTTACTTACTAACTAGATCATATAACATTCTGGCTGAATCGGATAGCGGTTCAGCCAAAATGCTACAGATTAAACCTATATCTAAATTATAAATTTTTAATTCTAACAAAATTAAGTCTCGTTTCGTTGCGTTCCGGCCGCATTCCAACAATACGTGATAAATGTCCTCCACTTGGTTGCATAATGTACAATTAGGGGAGTCAACTTTTCTCATTAAATAGGTAAATTTGTTGCATGGAATGTGGCCTGAACGAAGTCTAATTGCTGCTGTAACCGAAGCACGACTCACACCATTTAAAAACCATGGGACATGAAGAGGCTCATTTTGTATAATTTTGTACCAGATGCCTTTTAGCTTGGATCTCTCATCAAAATGCTCTTTCCAAATTTGTTTGTATTTGAGTTTGAATTTAGAAAATACCTCCGAGTAATGTGGTTTTAAATAAACTTTATCCCCAAATGACACAGCATTTTTTGCTAAGCGATCAGCCTCTTCATTACCCCTTAAACCTAGGTGAGATGGTATCCACTGTAGTTTTACTTTAACTCCCGTATTGTTGAGGTCAATAATTTTTTCCAATATTGTATAGGCTATCGAAACACCTCTGAGGCCAGAGGCGCATCGAGCCAAGTGCTGCAGAGCACTTTTGCTATCGGAAAAAATGACAACCCTATCGCAGCCAATTGAATGGATATATGACAGTGCCTCAGATACAGCATACAATTCTGCTGACATAATTGAGATATCAGACTCAATTTTAAATTTTCTGTTAGTTTTGTTTTGAGGGTCGTAATAAGCTGCGCCTATTCCTTCTGCTGTCTTTGCACCATCAGTAAAAAGTTTGTACCAGTTGCTATATTTATGACATAATTCTTTACTTATATTGTATTTCAATAAGTTTGGTTCATATAGTCGCTTAGCTTTTTTAATTGTGTCCAAGTTTATTTCCACCACAGATGAAATTTTAATATTTGAAACCCAGGTTGACATATTAAACATATCTAGCCGATTCGAAGATTTAACGACTTCCGATTTCATATCGCTATAAACTTCACTAAATAGCGGCTTCTTTCTCGATCTCCAGTACGCACTACTGCAGCACGAAGCAACTAAGCGCTGCCAGGTTAAAACGCATCCGCAATTGGACCAAGATAAAGCTTTGGCGCAGAATTTATAAGCTAGATACAATCTTCGTGTATATAAGGGAGGGATAGCTAATTCACTCTCCATTACATGTATTGGGGTGGTCTTAATAAATCCACCTATTAGTCTTAAACTTTGGTTTTGTATTTTATCCAGCATATATGTGTGTCTACTTGCACTATTATGATACAGAAAACTGCCATAATCCATCCTACTTCTCACAATAGAAATAAACAGTCGCCGTAAATGTTTTGGGTGGATACCCCACCCAGGTCCCGCCAAAACCTTCAGTATATTCAAATGTTTTTGAGATTTAGCACATGTTTCCTTTATATGTTTATTCCATTTAAGGTTTCTATCAAGCCACATGCCTAAATATTTTATGCTGTCGAGTATTTCTAAGGAAGAGTTTTCATATTTTATTTCCACTTCCTGGACCCTTTTAAACCCTCTGCTAAATATGACTACTTTAGATTTCGTCGGTGAAATGTTTAAACCTAATTGGCCTATTAATTTTCCAAAAGTACGCAGTGCTATATGAATTTGACTAACACTGTTTTGCAGATGCATTTGATCATCATAAATAACGAAGTCATCTGCATATTGAAGAATTTTTACATTATGAATTTCTTTACAGATTTTAAAAGTAACAATATTAAACAATAAGGGAGAAAGTGGATCGCCTTGTGCTAAGCCCATATTGGTCCATCTTACTACACATTCATCTCCAAGTTCATTTTTGTTGAATAAATGTCTTTCTTTCAGAAAATTCCAGATATATTTACATATTTTTGCCCCTATTCCTAGATTATCTAATGTGTTTATAACCACGTTAACGTCAATATTGTTATAAGCATTATCAATATCGAGAAAACAAGCTATTGTTCGCCTGTTTTCCGATAAACTATTCTGTACATTTGTAACCAAATTAACCAAGCACTCTAAACATGAACGCCCTCTCCTGAATCCATATGAACTAGAAGATAGAACGTTACGGTTTTCAATGAACCACTCTATCCTTTTTACGAGCATACTATGCAATATTTTACAGATACATGTCATAAGTGAAATAGGTCGTATATTCGCAGCTGTATTAGGTTTGTTGTTTCCTTTTGGGATACCAATAATCTGTATTTTTCTCCACTGGTTTGGAATATCTCCAGAAGAAATGGCTATATTGTAAATATGAAGTAAGGCTAATTTAGCATTTTCAGGTAGATTATAGATCATGGAAAATGATATCCCGTCAGCTCCAGGTGCGGTTATCTTTTTTTTTAAGGCATATTTCTAATTCTTGTAATGAAAATTTAGATTCTAACATATCGTTTTTAGAATTTAAGTCTGGCATTTTTAATGTTACAGAATCCGGGGTAAGTTTTCGCATTAATGTCATCATAATTTCGGTTGGTATTACTGATTTTGATTGACGCTGACCTTTCACCCACCGCATTTTTCTCCACATCTCTGCAGAAGTTGTAGCTACATCTACCGAATTGCAAAATTCCTTCCAATGATTTGATTTAGCTTTTCTGATTAATTTACTTGCAGCTTCTGATTTTTCTTCTAATATGTTTAAATTAAAAGGTGTAGGATTTTTTCTAAACTGTTTTAATGCAAGTCTCCGTTTAGCTACAGCTTCTGAGAGACTGGGAGACCAATACGGTTTTGGTTTAAAATTGGTTTGTAGACTTTTACAAATCTTTATATCCGGTATATATTTGTCTGCTGCATTAATTACATTTTTAATAAAGTTATCATATAGGGACTGTACATTATCAGTGAAAGGTATTAGTAAGTCTGAATGTTTTTCAATGTATTTATTATAACTCAGCCAATCTGCTTTTTTGAAATTTTTTCTTGTAATGACTTTATTGTAAACATTATAACAAGTTTTAATTTTAATAAATAAATGGTCGCTTCCCAAATTTTCTGACAAAACATTCCATGAAAAGTTAACCGCTATATCGGAGGAAATAAATGTTACGTCAGGAGACGACTTTTGTAAATTATTGTTCACAAGTTTGATTCTAGTAGGCCTGTTATCATTTAATGTTATGAAGGAATTATCTAATGCAGCGTCTAATAACTGAAAACCTCTTGTATCATTTTTATATGACCAATTGGAGTGATGGCCGTTAAAATCACCTAAAATTAATGTTTTACTAGAAAATTTGGAAAATACGTCATCCCAGTGGTTTTTTGTTGTCCTAACTGATGATGGGCAATACACTGCTACTATGTTTTCTAGAAGCTTACAATTTAAAATTTTACAATGCAAAATTTCTATATTAGGATTTATGAGAGATATTAAACATTCTTGAACTAAAACAGATTTGTGGGCTAATATAGCTACTCCACCATAAGAATCAGACCTGTCCCTCCTAAATATAGTATAGCCACTTATGTTTAAATTTGTGCCTGGCTCCAGCCAAGTTTCACTTATGCAGGCAATATGAATTTTTTCTTGAGTTAACAATGAGTCAAATTCAGCAATTTTAGGCTTTAAGCTCTGAGAATTCCATTGCAGCATATTGAGATGTTGTATTTTTGGATACCTATCCATTAATTAACCTGGACAATAGATTGCCTATTAGACCCTCGTCACCTAAATATTTTAATAAATATACCTGTAATTCTCCAATGATGTATTTTGCAAATATTACTAATTTATCTTCTAGCTTGTTATCTAACGAAATAATTTCTTTTATCTTCATATACATCTTGATGAACCAATGTCCATTTTCTTTTTTATTGTCGTTGTCTCCTAGTTTGTTTGTATGAATACTTTTGGATTCATTCTGTTTTTCGCGTGATAATTTTTTGGCTGATTTATTTAGATTAGTGTTAGGATGTTTCTTTTTCTTTTTCTTACGATTATTTGTTCCTATCTTCTGTGTATTATTTTGCTCAAGTTGGACTTCGCTTTCGTTGTTTGATTCCATTGAATCCGAACCTTCTTCCGTATCCTCATGCTCTTGATGTATTATCACATCTGTCACTAATATATCTCTATATGATTTCTCTTTTCGGTCATTGACTTGAGGAGTGACGAACGAGACATTATCCATAGATGCTAAATCTATGTTATGTTCTGTGTTTTCTTTTTCCTTGTATATTAGCAACGCTTTTTTATAAGAACAGGTCTCCTTACTCATGATTTCTCTAATTTGCTTTTCTTTTAAAAATTTTGGACATTTTTTATCTAAAGCCATATGACTACCCTTACAATTTATACAACAAAAGTCTGTAGTCGTACAATTTGGATGTTTAGCCCACATTTAGGACAGAATATCTTTTTAGTTGGGCACTGTTTTATTAAGTGACCAAATCTCCAACAACCTGAACACTGCGTGACTGGGTAATTATAAATCTCCACGTCAAATCGGCAGCCGTAGCCTTGAACATACTGTGGTAAGGTACTGCTTTTAAAACATATTCGTACAGCCTCGCTGTCTACCCACTGATGCTCCTTTGTCTGACGTTTTAATCTTCTTATTGATATAATTTCAGATTCACAGCATAATGATTCCTGAACTTCTTTTACGTCCAAGTCTAAATCTATCCCTTTAACAACACCATAGCAGAAATGTAATTCAGATGTCATGTAGCATTTATAATCGAGTTCTCGCATTTTGTCGCATTTAATCAATTTTTCTGCCTCATCTTTTGAACTAAATGTTATTAAGACCTTGTATGGACTTCTAAACTTAATTTTATGTATATGTTGTATATTTTGTTTTCTTAGAAGCTTAGCAAGTGCTATCTGCCTAGGCAATATCTCCTTAGAGCTTACACATACCTCGTATTTATTCTGACCACTGTCGGTATTCTCACTCAAAATTATTTCACTCTCTAATGTCGAGAAACTGCGTCGTAGTTGTTTACATTTCCTATTAACTGTACTAAATGACTCTTCATCTTCTATGTCATCACTCTCTCGTCGTGGCCGCTTTTCTACCGCTTGGCTGGATTCCATCATAATAAAACTGGCGCTTTGATTTGATGTCGATAAACACTCGTTTAGTTGTAAGTATTCTGAATCATTTTTCGCCTCGTTATTAACAACACCTGGCGCCCGGCCTAATACCGGGCTTTTATTTTTTTCATTCATTGTCAATAGATAGCAATTAAAACCAGATGTTTGTGTAAACAAAACATCGCGCGACGCGTGAACACGTGTCAAGCAGGTGTTTACGAAATACCCGTTCGCACTGATTGCTTGATCGGTGAATACTGAGCTGTAAATTTTGGAAACTTCATTTGATTTAGATTTTTGAAACGGAATTCGTCGCAATTTTTTAAATGCTGCTTTATTGTGAAACGTTCAAAAATTGATTAAAAAATATGCGTGTTATTGACATGTAATTTTAATATTTTTTTCCTATGAAATTTCACTTAATGGTAGGCATCAGCTATTGTGAAAATTCGCAATTTTGTTTTTATGTTGAAAATTTAGTCTTCACCGTAAAAAGGTAAATTGGGCAAATTTATGTAATACTTCAAATTATCTAATTTTCTCATAAGATATCGACTTATGAGAAAATTAGACTATCGACGAATTATCTAATTTTCTTATAAGAAAAAGTAATCAAAATGTAATTAGGTTAGGTTGGTAAATCAAAACCATTATTTAGTCAAAATCAAAAAATGCTCTAGCTACATCTATCAATTATCATATTGTGTTACCGCGAGAGATCGCTAGATGGCACTTAAATATATTCGGGGCGGCAGGTTGGCTATTAATAACACTGAGATTTCAGATTTTTGAGAATCTGGCGGCTATCTGGCTCGGAGTCTGGCGGAGTGGTATATTACCACTACCGTGCCACAGACGAGTACGTAATGCCATCGGTCCCGGTTATCGCTTGCATAGCATGGCACATTTTTCTAAACTTTTCACCGATTCATCCACGATTACTTTCGAATGGATAAGTTTTTTAAAGAAAAGAATCGTTAGTTATCAACCTATGTTGTCGATATTGTTAGTTATCAAATGAACAGAAAGTTATTTCAAAAATTGTTTCACTGACAATTCGTGTATAGATATTTTGAATTCCTTAAAATGACATGGGCCAAATCAGTTCAAATTTTTAGGAAATCTAAGTTTGGCGGGACCTGCTCAAATGCCGTCAATCGCATTTCTATCATTCAAGCCGCTCAAAGTTCATGAAATTGAACGGCTTGAGGTTTACATACAGGCATACATATAATAAATATATTTTCCTAATATACTACGACGTGAAAGGCAAAAATAGTGTATTAATTATAATCATTTATCCAAGTTCAAATAACTGTAATCCTTGGGGCTTGTCATAAATTAGTAGCATTAAAAGAGGCCCGTTACACCATTTACATGTCAAGAAATTATTAATTTGTTGTATATCGCCTTTGTAGTCTAGTAGTCTGGTGTCGGTGTTGACCACATGAGGTTTCGGATTCGATTTCCAGGTCAGGCAATTTCAAAATGTGTTTTGTTAGTTTTCTGGTAAAAACATCGTTGCCCTGGATTGGAAAGTGCCCGTTGGCAATAGGCTTGCCACGCAAGTATCTTTGGCTAATCGTGGGTGCACTTGTTGTACCTCTGCCTACCTCTCGGAGATACGGACGTGAAGATACTTTTTGTAAAGTTATAAGCATCTATCAGCATGAGTTGATTTCTAGGCAAACTTTGTACGGACATAATGTTCTCCTTTGTTAGAACGGGTTAGTACTAGAAAAGGATTGGGAAACGTTTAGATTAACCTAGAATTTTGTAGTGTTAGCCCCATTTTGCATGAACAAGTAAAGTTGTCGATTCCTATTAAAGTTTTCGTAATGCTCGTTTAAAATTGATAAAATAGTGCAAATATTATGGTCACTAATATTTGCAGTTGACAAACTGGTAAACTATGATTAATATTGTACATGTTACTCCGCAAGGCAACAAGGATATTTTAAATAAAAATACGTTTCAAATTTAAAATGTTCAGTATACTTTTATCCGTATTCATCGAAGTCGTTAAGTAAATCAACATACGTATGTATGCACATCCGAATGTTTTATTTAAACGACACAAGAAGAAAATTCAGATATTTCCCAGTGGAAGCGTTACGCCAGCTTTAAATAATATGAAAATGCTTTCATCCAAATGGATTTCGAATCTCAGGACAGTGAAAAACTAAGCCATATAAACCGAAGCTCTTTACAAAATCATCTAATAATTTATTTTGTTATGGCTGTGTAATTTTCAAATTGTATTTTCAGTAGGAATCTATATTAAAGGAATATACATTATAATGTATAATGTATAAGAAACAAAATATCCTTATATAATTATATAAGGATATTTTGTTTCTTTTATATCGTAAGATAACAAACAAGAAAGTGGTCTATTGATAGAAATATAAAGATAATACTCGTACTGTTGAAGATTTAAAGACTACAAAATTTAAAATGCACAAACCAGTGTAATTTTATATATCATAGATATTTTATTTCAGACAAAATTGAGATCAAATATTATATGTAGTAATGACGAAAGAAATTATGATGTAGTGGTCTATAGGTGAGTGAGTATACTCTCTAACTACTAAATCAAGCTGTATATTTAGTTTAATTTTAATAACCTTTATTTTGACGAGTCCAAAGTTTTACTTTTATTTTACTACCGGATTGGATACGCGACCACACATTGAGAGGATCCGGCGAAAAAATTTTCAGCGAGCTTGTATTTTTGGTTTATATACTTTTTTCAAATAATATAAAGTATCTTCACACCCGAATCCCGGAAGAGGCAGTCAGAATATACTGTGTCCCACAATGTGATAGGTGGCTAGCCTGTCGCTGACTGAGTACTTATCTAATCCCGGGAAACGTTGTTTTTATCAGAAAACTGAATAAACATAAGTGTAATTGTTCAGATTTGAGAATCATACCCGGGCTATGTACAACAATTTTTTATACATCATCAGGTAGCAAACAAGCGAATGTCCATCCTGATGGAAAGATATAACAATCACCTACAGACACCAACAATGTTTATGATGCGTTGCTCTCCTTGTGGCGGGATTTTAATGCCACATGCATAAGTTTACCGGTTACTCCACCCTTCACACCGGAACATGGCAGTGACGAGCACTGACACTGCTAACCGGACAAATATGGAGAATATTTTATTTAATTTTATTAATAATATATTACTACTAGCTGACCAGACAAACGTTGTTTTGCCTTACATATTAGGAATCCACAGCGGACAAAAAATGTATATAAGTCTACGGGATTGTCCTTCCACGTCCTTTATAGGGCACAAGATTTTAAGTTTTTTATAGGGCACTGGGCCCACCTTTAGTTACCATTAGGTACTATAACTTCTGTAAACCAGATTCTACATTGGCAACCGTCCTGATAACCCTGAGTAGCAAGCTCAGGGTACTCTGGGGAAAAATTAAACTGTCTTGGATACCGTAACGAAATGAACCAGAAAGATATAGGAGGAGTAGGAAAATACATCCAGTTTCCCGCTTTAGACATCATTTTTTTTAAATGGTGTGTTGCTAATATTAATTATATTATCAGACTAACAATAAAAGTAACCCCCTGTAATGAATAGACCATCTGCCATTCTGCCAGGCAGTTCTCAAATGCGAACAATTAACTACACGTGTGACTACCATCGCTACTTCTAGGTTCTTACACATGGCCACGTCACACACCATTAACATATTTGGTGCCTATGGCGATGGTTGCCTTTTTTCATCAGGAGAGCCATTAGCTTTTTTGCTATAATATTATGACCTAAAAAAGACATAAAATAACAAGTACAATTAACAAAACAAATAATACGTATACACAAAAAAAAATATTTGGCTGTTATATTTTATAGTGCTGTAGATAAATTCACGCCTAGCTGGGGTAAAATACTGAATACCAATACAAACATACATCACACACACACAAATACACTTGTATATATATATTTTGTAAGAAATTACAAAGGCATAAAATGAATAAATAAACCAACTACCCCCCTGCCCCAGTTGGCCAACCCATCAATCATTTTATAATACAATATTTAGCGTTAAATTTTGAGATTTCGACCACGACTTATCGGAGATTTGCAGATGAATGAGTTTGAAATCAGGTTTATTCATGTGTTAAATGTTTTGTTGTACATCACTGCCACGAATCAATCTGATTAGATAAATCTAAACACGTACAGAAAACACGAAAACACAATAGTTCTATAAAACTAACAATATAAAGGCTAATTAATTATTTTATATATTTGATAAAAGCTAAGTACCATTATTTACACAGCATTTAGAAAAAGAAAAAAAATAACAATTGCTATAACATATTATTGAAAAATCTAAAAAATAATTTATTGAAGTATTATCTAATATTAAATAATATATTTTATTTTGATTTCTTGAGGACGATATAATTTGGTTTGATATTTTAATGAAACCGACGTTCGGGTATTAAAAAGTGGTAGCCACAACTAGGTAACTTAACCATTTAAGAATGTTACTTATTTTTTACACCATATATAAATATTTATGTCAATTTTAATTATTTATAATAATTGCAAACAGTTTAATTATTATTAGTCAAGTTTGGAAACGATATTTTTTTCGAACAAGAAGTCTCAACTGTGTCTGTGTTTTAATATATCGTAACGTCTCAGTAAGCTCGGTTACAATGGTATTATTTTTTTATAAATCAGTCAGAAAATATAGAAAAGGAGAAAATATAAAAAGTGTAGAATAATTTATGATATTTTACAAAATAATAAGAAAACTTTTAAAGGGTATATTTTTCACAACTATTTTCAAGGCGTCACTCCTTTGTAGTTAAAAAAAAAAGAAATGTCTCTTAAAAATATAGGAAAAAATATTATTCGTTGTTACAACATTGCCAAGCAAGAAGAAAGTCCCGGTTACGGAAGCTTATTCAACATTACCTACCAGCAAATCTAATTGGCTTATTACTAATTGGGTACAAAAAGTTATTTAAATGAGAACAAATTAAAATATTTAAAAAATACTTTTATTTTTCAAATTTATCTGTACACTATTTAAAATTTTTGTATATAATTTATATATAAATTTTAATATATACAATATTGGCATTGCATTCATTGCATGCATTAATGGAAAAAATGCATTATTGCCTCAGGAATCATATATATACACTTCTAGTTCTTCTGATTTCATGAAATGAGCGGTCTAGGGTACACGACTAGTAGTCTTTCAAACTATATGTTTTAAAACTATGTAGGCAAAAGTAATAAAAGTATTAGACAATGGTACTTCATTAAAGAAATACTTGGCAAACATATACATACATACGTAGGCACATTGAGCGCATATACAGATGAATATAACTCCATTACTCCGTTACTGTAAAAAGTATGTATAAAATTGAAAACTCATAATATCGGCTGTTAAATAATTTGATAATTGAACTCAGTACTCAATAATCTGAGTCAAACAGAATGACTATATTATACCAACAAGGTAGTATTATTATTTATAAAACTATGAACCATTTGGTAAGAAGCATGGGATTCACTGTTTCAGATTGCCTTTTTAACCTTTTGATAAACGAAGCTTGGGCTTTTGTGTACTATTATTGGGTAGACAATATTAATATGTCTTTCAGTTTTGTACAAATTACAGTAATGTAGTAATGAATCTGAATACGAGCTCGATGTAAACCTTGACAAATCGATTCCTTGACCCGAAAAACCCCTAATTTGCGACTTTCATGAAAATCGTTGGAGCCGATGTCGAGATTCCAATTATATATATATATATATATATATATATATATATATATATATATATATATATATATATATATATATATATATAAATGCTCGTTTAAAGGTATTAGATTTACTATGTATTTCTTTTACAAACTACCATTGGTTGATACTTATTTTACTTTTGCTTACATATTTAAAAATTTTAGTTGTATAGACTGCAAGGCACGCAACCTAGTCCGTTGATTTCATAAAATTAGAAGAACTTGTTTTTACAAGTTAATATTACTTTGTTCTTAAGTAAATTAAGATGCCTCCTCCATTAATCATTTTTCTGTTTTGCACGAGGTTGGCTAGGATAGAATGCCCTTAGGCGTTAAGTTTAACCTATGTACATTTTTGTTGTGCATGAATATAAATCCATACTATCTATACTAGTCCATACTAATATTATAAATGCGAAAGTAACTCTGTCTGTCTGTCTGTCTGTTACGCTTTCACGGCCAAACCACTGAAACGATTCGGATAAAATTTGGTACAAATATAGTTTAAGACCCAAGAAAGGACATAGGATAGTTCTTATCCCGAAAATCCCACGGGAACGGGAACTATGCGGGTTTTTATTTTAGATTTTTTTCCACGCGAATGAAGTCGCGGGCGCAGCTAGTAAATAAATAAAATTAAATAAAGAACTAGAAGTATTTAATGATTTCTAAGGCAATAAATATTACATTTTTTCTTCCATAAAATGTAACCTTAGTAGAGACAACCTACCAGTGTATCAAATTTCATTCAAACTTCTTAAGATAATCATGCAAATACTTTAAAATATTTTTAAATATTTTGTTATGTACATTTTGTTATAGATTATTGGGATTAAGATTTGACCGTATAAATAGATTTGAAATTGTTTCAACCTGTTATTATTTAATGAATGGCATAAAATTAAGGAAATTTCCATAAATTAGGTATTTTTTTCATAGGGAAGCCAACTAGTATTTTTGGAAGGTAATATGAATTGCACATCCTTAACGGGGTCGTTCCTCTTATTTTCTAACGTTGTAGCTGTTAACATTTTTTTTATTTAAAAAATATATATATTTTGGTTGATCCGCGCAGTTTCGTTCGCTAGTAGATTAACATGCCATTAATGTATTCTTTCATACAAACTTTCATCCCCATTTTCAGCATCTTGGGGGTTATTTTGTGAACCAAATAGTTTATAACTATATCCTTGTCAATTTTCCTTAAAAAAGTGAAAGTGGAACAGACAGTCGCATTTATAATTTTAAATATTTTTTTTATATCATACAGTAGCAAACAAGCAACTCTTAGAAATGCCCAACACAGCTAAAGTTTTCACTTTAAGAAACAAATTATTTTATTTTCGCGCGTCGCGATTTTGCCGGTCGTGCCACTGAGCAGTGGCCATTTATCGAGATCGATACTAGCAAGTAGATTTGTCTCATTCGCTCATTACACCGCGCGCCATGGTCCCCTGTCGGCATCGCTTGGTCCTTTTCTCACTGTAAGGGCTATATTTTGCCATGGCTGCGCAACCAGTCGACAAAATGTACAGAGCTCTATAGAGAATTAGTGTCCGTTTGGTAGCGCGACCAATTTGGCAGCGCGACCAGCTCGGACGCATGCACTAGAGATCCATTTCGACACGCCGCAATTCGCGTCGTCAGTAACTGCGGCATACTTCACACCATTTGTTTTCATCGTTCGTCGCTCATTGCATCGCAATTCACATCGTGATTCACGCAGCAGGTGGCTGTGGCCAAGCCGTTACGAATCTCTACCATTAATTAGTAACGTGGTAGTGACATGTATGTCGTATTTTTATATCGTTATGAAAGCAAACAAGCAGATGGGTCTTCTGATGAAAAGAGTCAACCATTGCCTATAGACATCAAAGACGTTAATGGTGCATTGCTATCTTGTGGCGAGGTCTAATGCCACATGCATAAGTTTACTGGTTACTTTACCCTCCAAACCGGAACATGACAGTGACAAGCACTGATGCTATTGCAGTAGGAATAGGTAAGGTAGTGATACTAGACCCGGGCGAGACAATGCAGAACTCTACCACCTAGAAGTCACGATAGTAGTGACCCGAATAGGCAATCGATCGATCGATGGCAGAACTGCAGTTGGTCTATTTTTCAAAGGAGCCCGGTACCCACCAACCAACCAACCAACACCGCATAACCAATCGTTCACCTTTCACGATCTGCCATTTAGGATGGCAGATGGTCTATTACCCAAATGGTAAGGGTTCTATTAGTAGGTAAATGTACTAAATCCGTCGTGTCTATTTGATTAGATTATATACATATAATAAAGTAAATGAATTTTCATAATATATTTATTAATATTAATATTTTCATAATATATTTACATATAATAAAGTAAATGAATTTTCATAATATATTTATGAAAATTCATTTACTTTATTATATGTATATAATCTAATCAAATAGACACGACGGATTTAGTACATTTACCTACTAATAGAACCCTTACCATTTGGGTAATAGACCATCTGCCATCCTAAATGGCAGATCGTGAAAGGTGAACGATTGGTTATACGGTGTTGGTTGGTTGGTTGGTGGGTACCGGGCCCCTTTAAAAATAGACCAACTGCAGTTCTGCCATCGATCGATCGATTGCCTATTCGGGTCACTACCATCGTGACTTCTAGGTGGTAGAGTTCTGCATTGTCTCGCCCGGGTCTAGTATCACTACCTTACCTATTCCTACTGCAATAGCATCAGTGCTTGTCACTGTCATGTTCATTTGATTAGATTATATACATATAATAAAGTAAATGAATTTTCATAATATATTATAACTATAGTTAGAAATTTCCTTAACTCAGCATCACTAGAATTTCTAATACTTGCTAACTTCGTTAAAACTAAATTAATTATAAAAGTTGCATAGTTTGAATGTAAGCTGGATTACTGTTTTAAATTATTTTACAGATTATATTGCAACTGGTAGTTGTATTCTCAGATAAGGTTAGATATTTGAATGTAAATTTGTTTGTTTTTTACGCTTTCATGTCCTAACTCATTACTATCATGAAATTCGCATACACGTACAGTACCCGGCGATAAATATTGCACATCGACCTTTGGAAAGAGACAATCGGCTAATTTCGGCTTCGTAGAGCGTTATCTCTGTCGCACAAAATACAAACAGTCCGGTACCTATTAGGAGCTGTTAAAACAAGTATGATTTGCTTCTTTTGATATTTTTATTCTTTGTATAAAATACACTAATTTTTCTATAAGTGATGGCTTTAGGTTGGGGTAAAATAAAATAAAAAAACATTTTTACATTATGTTTACGTATTTAATTATTTTGGAACATTACAGCTTTAGTGTACATAATAAACACCATTATACCTATTGCTAAAATGAGACATTGCAATAAAAATAATAATAATTCTAATTCTCAATTACTTCCATTTCACTATCTGTGCTCTCAAAGAGGTCAATATCACTGTCACTATCAGCCGTATTTATTACTAATCTATCAGTGTAATTGTCTAAACTGTGTTGAATGCTTCTATATTCATTCTCACATTTGATTGCATGATCGCAAACCTTTTTCCACTCTTCAGCGCCGATCATGTTTACTTTTTCAGTCAATAATGTTTTTACTGTAGTTAAGTTCATACCCACATTTCTAGAGGCTACATAGCCTTTCAGTTGAGACCATATATTTTCAATTGGATTAAAATCCGGATGATATGGTGGCAATCGCAACACAGTGTGCCCATGTTCGGCAAGTATTTTGTCCACAGAAAACTCTGTATACCTCTCCTTGTGCTGACATATAATAGCGTAAATCTGGGTTTTTGCTAATTTTGGATCAACTGGAATTTCATGTCTGTTTAACCAGTTGATCATTTCCCGTTTAATGGTGTTTGAGTTGGGGGGTCTCTCAACATACTTGTTGTGATAGGGTGCGTTGTCGATAACTAGAACAGAATCACTGGGTATATTTGGGATTAATTGGTTAACCAGCCATTTCTCATAGTTATCGTTATTCATTTCATTGTGATAGTCACCTGTAGTGTCCGTGGATTTATACGTTAAAAAAGCACCGGGTACAAAGCCTTTTTCATTTCCCGCATGAACTATTATCAAACGTTGACCTTTTGAAATTGGCTTTTTTACTCCTTTTTTCTTATCGTCACTCCAAGATTTCCCTTTAGTGTGGGATGCATGTATATATGACTCATCCATGTAGACGATATTTTTTCCTGTTTCGCGAAATTTGCGTATTTTATCAAGGTATTCCATTCGTTTGAGACTAACGTCGTGCTTTTCCATTAGAATTTTTCGATTATCTTCCATTTTAGTGAACTGAAATCCCATGTCATGAAGTATTTTTCTCAACGTTTTTTCAGACCCATTGTAATTAATAGCTTCAGATAACTTAGCTTTTAATGATTTTATTGTTGGCAGTTCATTAAATCGTAAGTGAAAATCATACACCATTCTTCGAACAACATCGTAATCAAAATCGTCCATATCCAAACGAAATTGCTTTTTTGGTCTCCCTTTTTTTGGAGTGCTGAACTTAATTTCAGTCGAATGTGTTTCAGTACTGACTTCGTTTAATATATTGTTCAAAGTTCTTCTTGAAATTCCAGTGGCATTTGCAACTCGCTCTTGAATCTTCTTAAAATAACAACTTACATTTTCATCTACTTTTTTTTAAAATCTATCAGCTTCGCTTACAAAGTATTTATAAACATTGTAGATAATTTCACGTGACTGACCTCGTAAAGGTTTCCCTCTTTTTCCGAAAGATGCCATATTACAACTTTAAATTATTTAAATTTGTGGGTGTTATCAACTCTAAATATATATTTTTTTCGGGACGCGACTGCACTCTATCGTACTTGAACAACGACTGACTAAACGTCACATAGGTAGTGTGGGACAGAGATAACGCTTTACGAAGCCGAAATTATCCGATTGTCTCTTTCCAAAGTTCGATGTGCAATATTTATCGCCGGGTACTGTACACGATATCAAGGATACAAAAAATATAAGGGGATTCCTGATATTTTAACCAAAACCACATCTATACATATAATAAAATCGTAGGAAAGTCAAAACTGTATATTGAATATTTTTTTAAAAGAATACTTGGGGCGTGATCTACAATCGATATCGAAGCCAAAAATATAATTTTTAGAATTTTTGTCTGTTTGTCTGTTTATCTGTTTGTCTGTTTGTCTGTATGTATGTCCGGGGTAAACTCAAAAAGTACTGCATGGATTTACTTCAAATTTTGCAAGAATATTACTTACAGGTCGGGTGAACATATAGGCTACATATTATCACGCTATCACCTACGGGAGAGGAGCAGTGCGGAGTAAACGAAGTCCGCGCGGACGAAGTCGCTGGCAACAGCTAGTAAAAAATATATTTATAAAACGCGAACGATAGCGCGGGCAAAAGACAGTAACTCATAGATAAGTTTTTTTTTTATAGAATAAGATAGCAAACACGCAGATGGCTCTCCTTATGGAAAGAGAAACCATCGCCTATAGATACCAAAGATGTTAATGGTGCATTGTTATCCGTGGCGGGATGGCAATGCCACAATATGCATAAAGTCTAGTCAACGTCTACTACTTTGTATAAAATTTTTGTAGTCACCCAAAATTACGAAATTGTGTATAACTTTTGCCATTTTTATCGGCCCCTTTGGGACTTTTGCTTAAACTTTCTACATAATATTCCGAATCGAATAACATATTTATTGCAATTTTCGCTGACTAAAAAAATATCATGTAAAATGGTACATATTGACCAGACTAATAAGTCTAATGGCAAATTAGTAATTTGCCAAACCGGAACATGACTTTGACAAGCATTGACGCTATTGCGACAGGAACAGTAAGGCAGTGGTACCATATATCTGGACGAAAGTTGCGATACTTTACCACCTATAGCCAATTGATCGGCTTTTACGACCTGCCTGGCAGAACGGCAGTTGGTCTACTTTTTAAAGGAGCCCGGACCAACCCGGACCAACTTATCCTGCAAACTGGAATATGTTAGTGCCACTCACTGACGCTACTGTGACGAGAATAGGTAAGACGATAGTTACGACTGTCGACTTATATATTGCCGATAAGGCGAGATTTTGCGGAACTCCACCGCTTAGTAGTCACGATGTTAGACAATCACAGCCAATTATTGTTCTCGTAACCAAATGTTCACCTTTTACAAACTACCTAACGTAATAGCAGATAATCCATTATTATCCATATTTAAAAGAGGGGTTCAAACCAACACGGGAGAAAGCTCGGTCTAATGCGGTACAGTGACATACTTTTGCATGCTATTACATACCATAAAGACGGCAATATGTTATTATCTATTATTTGTATTGAAAGCGGTGATTTGTTTTACTATCAAGAGAACTTTCATAGTAAAAATAACTTGTTTTTATCAGTGCGTGCGAAGCGAACCCTACACTACTTGCAATCTATGCATTTTTGTGGTACACTTTACTGAAAAAGTATCACACTTTTAGGTTTAAGCTTTAACGTGGTTATTTAAATTTATGATTAATTTTGAAAACACCGACTTATAAAAAGTGACTGTAGAGATTTAAGTAAATAAAATACTTTTTAATTTTGATTTTGAAAGTCGGAGTGAAACCAAGAACTCCCAATTTTAGAAAATAACAATTATCTTAGCGGAATGTTAAGAATATGCTTTTTTTACAACTAACTTTTATTTTTAATACCTATTTATTAACATAATAGTTTTTAACTATTACCCTAATAAGAAAATTACAATAATTAAAAATTTATTTCTGTCAATATTAGACTATAAGGGCGGCGTGGCTGTGCAGAATAGACCTTGCTACATGTAGGTAACTCGTACTGCATTAACAATTATTATCAATAATCTAAACTTAATAGGAAAGATTAAAAAAATATATATTAATATTATGAATGCGAAAATTTGGATGTTTGGATAAATTTTGTTACTCAATTCACGTAATAGAACGTCAATCAAATCGAAGCGCTTAAAACTCTTTAAACATAAATAAACGCAATACAACATCTCATTGAGCTACATCAGGCTTAATGTGTAAAGAAAATGTGTAAAAGGCCTATACGCCTCGACTCGATTAATTGGGCCCTTGAACGGATTTGAATGAAAGTTGGCACACAGATTGGAAAAATGAGTTTGTCCCGCGAGGTTCATAAAAATTTTTTGTAATGCAGTGGGCTGCACAGTGCAGCTAATTGTAGATAACGTTTAAAATTACAAAAAAATCGATTTTCAACAAATCAAGTAAACATTAGAAGTAGTAAGATTTAGAACATTGATTTAGAAGTAAGGCTTAAAAATTTGTTTTTATTTTGGCTTTGATTTCCTGTGCCCGCCCTAGCCCATCGCCTGATGACAGAAACTCTTAATGCGAACAGAATGTTCGGTTAAAATACATGGGATTTCTTGGGTCAGATATAATTCTCATCATAATAAAATATATAATTCTCATGAAAATAGTTTCTTAAAAATTATTATTAGCTAGTAAAATTTTGAAAGCCCTTATAAAGCTCTGTGTTTTGTTAGACAATGAAATAAAACTACAGGGTCTACAAGTCTAAAACAAATTAAAATAATATCTCAAAAATATTAATTGATACAAAATATGAGATACATTAAGCAAAAATTATAACGCAAGGAAATGCGAGTTTAAGCATCTTGATAGACTAGGTCGAAATAATAATTTCGACATAGTCTGTTAAGATGCTTAATTGCCCAATTATAATCATAGAAAATGGCTATAATCAAGAAGAATTGACAATTAAAGCAGTCGGGCTTAGTTACGAGTGATGTTAATGTTTTCAAACTTGCAAAGTTAAAGATTTTTCAGTTTACATTGAAAACGCTAATTAATATTTACGAGAGTGAAAGAGATTAGTACATAGAAGTCGTTGGCAATGCTTTACGTCTATCTCCTAAAGATAACCTACAGTATCTGTATTTGTCTATCAAATATTATAAAAAAGTAATGGATTACTTTAAACAATTCAATGTTATTGCTTACTAATTAAATGTATTAGATACCTTGTGCATTTAAGGTAGATCAAAATAGTCTGCTACATTATATCATTAAAATGGATATTTTAGAAGTTATTAGAGATTTAAAATGCGGAGGTAGAGCGAGAGTTAGAGATACCGAGAGTAGAGAGTAGAGAGAGCGAGAGTTAGAGTAGTTAGAGAGACCGGGACGGACGCAAAGCTGCGCTTACGTCCGTCCCGGGTAAACAAGGCAGCTGGTGGGCGGACCTAATTATCGGGAATTCCTTAATGTTAAATGAGAATTATCTCGAGTGTCGTGGGGAACTAATGGAATTTTGATTAGATAGATTACATAATATTATTATAGTGACATGGACACGCTGAAGCGCGTCAAATTAAGGTATAGTAGTTTAATTGTCAGTTAAAATTTAGAAATGTTGACAATTTGAGTGCAGTGTAATGGAGTGGGATGATCACAAAGTTGCAAGGGAAACGTTGTCTTGATATTTTTAAGCACATCTGAATTTTCTTTTATTTTGGAGAAAATTGTGTAAGAGTAAAAAAATATAATCTGACAATTTTCACTAGCCGAAGTTATTGGACTTTTGACTGCCCTGGATGCCCGGCTCTATATACAGGGCTTGCATTTGGTGGAGTACCTCAATAGTATGCAAAGTATGTCTGTCCCCCATGTTAATCTGTCGCATTCGACTAAATCCCAAAATACCCTCTTGGACTATCCTGTACTATATAAGGTATCATGTAGTATAGTATAATTATAATATTATTCATCACTCCATACTTACACCATCTAAATATCTACATTGCACTCAAGTGAAGCAGGGGCAGGTCACTAGTATTTTGAATAATTTTCTAATTTTAATATTTTACATTTCTTACGTTTATAGAACAGATATCTGTACGAAGTAATATGAGGTAACAAAACGTATTTTAAATAAACTAGTTTTAGCCCCTTTTGAATAAACTAGTTTTAGCCCCATAATAATCATCATATCCCACTAGTCTCCAGGCTGGTTTCCAACATACGATAAGGTAACACACATCACAGTTAATAATACGTAACCAAACTTTTCCTAATCTTTATATATATATATATATATATATATATATATATATATATATATATATATATATTATAATAATATTTGGTCTAACTTAAAAGATACAATAGTTTTTATTACAATTAAACCCCTCCCCCGTTTTCAAGTACCCCACTAAAATATTCAATACAAATAATTTATCCGGGTCAGTTACTTATACATAATATTCAACAACTTTGAGTATAGATTAATTAATCATCGAAGTACTTCATCATAATTTTTGTGTTTTCCATTGTCATTATAAAACCAAGGTACTGATAAATTTTCTTCTTGATGGCCCAGGTTCCCTTTGAAAAATACACCATCTGCTATTTTACCAGGAAGTTCGTAAAAGACGCACGATTGGCACCTTTACATATCACTACCAACTTGATTTCTAGGTAGTTTCGCAATGTTTCACTCTTTTATATGATGCCACCATCTTACCTGTTCCTGTCGTAATAACGTCAATGATTGTTATTGTCGTATTTCGGTTTGGAAAGTAAGGCACTTACGCATGTGTGCGTGGCACTGTCATTGGATATTCTCTATTTTATTCACATTCGTTGCAATCTCCACGCTTTTAAGTTGAGTTAGCTATCAAACTGTGGTGGAATAGAAATATAACTTGAAAAGATGCTCTTTCTCGGTTGTTTGTATCTCTTACCCGCCTTTCTCGTTACCCACGAAAAAATTGAAACGATTCAAGCAATCTACAAATGCTACAAGGAAAAACATAATGAAACACAAAATAAAATCTCAAATCGCGATATCACAATTATTTATCATGTACACACTACAAGTTTTAACACTTCTCAAATGGACTTCGGTCCAATAGGCAGCACGCCTTTCATGGCTGGGAAGATCTTCCATTTTCACACCCTTTCCATTCATGAGTGTGACGTCATCAACCTCCATTGTTAGTATAGAGTGTAATATAGTCACCTTAATACAATAATAAAGTCACCTTGACATTTGTTGGCCCTCTGAATCTACCGCTAAGCTCTTCAGTGGTATCAGGTTTGTACAATCCTCCGCTACGTAAATTTTAACTATGCCATATTTCATATTCCGTCGTCCGCGTTATTGTTGGGAAAAGGGGTCAGGGTTTTTACGTCACGCGTTAAATTTGTCTACCCCGTTGGTCGAGTGGTTAGCGACCCTGTCTACGCAATTGACGGGGCTCGGGTTCGATCCCCGATGGGGACAAGAATTTATGTGATGAGCACAAATGTTTGTATTTCCGGGTTTGAGTGGTTACTAAATATATTCCAGTATTTATATATGTATTTATATGTATTAGTATCATTGACTAACACCCATAACACAAGCAAATAATTTGCTTACTTTTGGGCTAGATCAGTAAGTGTAATTTGTCACGTAAATATTATTATATTATTATTATTATTAATAATAATCTATAGACTTGGACGGTCACACGTCATGTGACTCGTAGAGTTAATTTGTTCTAACTTTAGTAAATACCGTTTTTAAGTGTATTAAAAACAAAAACAATTGGAAAAATAAATTATATCAATAGCAATAGCAAACAAGTAAATGACTCTCCTGATGGCAAGAGAAACCATCGCCTATAGATACCAAAGACGTCAATGGAACGTTGCTATCCGTGTGCCAGGATGATAATGCCACATGCGTGAGTCTGCTATTACTAACACTACATTACCTTCCAAATCGAAATACGATCACAAGAAGAACTGACGCTATTGTGGCAGGAATACATAGTTTGGTGGTACCAAATACCTAGGCGAAATACTTCGGAACTCTACTACCTAGTAGCCATGATGGTAGTGACACGTATCCAAATAATCCAAAAATCCCCTTTTACGAACTGTCTGGCAGAATGACAGAAGGTCTATTTTTAAAAAAGAGCCCGAAAAATTAAATAATAAATAATCGACTGTACTATGAATACATTTTTATTATTATATCTTACTAGCTGACCCGGCAAACTTTGTTCCGCCTTAATGGCAATAAATAAGCAGATTTATTTTTTAATTGGAAAAAAAAAGTATCCTATGTCCTTCTCCTGGCTCTAAACTACCTCCCTGCCAATTTTCAGCTAAATCGGTTCAGCCTTTCTTGAGTTATAAGTGGAGTAACTAACACGACTTTTTTTTATATATATAGAAGAAAGATTAGGTTTGGCCTTTACGACCGCTGATTAATATTTGCTTTTGACAAAAGACGATTGATGTATAATACGACTGTGTCATATGAATGACTTTTGATGTATCTTCAGATCCTCAACGACCAAATAAACAAGACACCTTCGCACCTTTTTGCTTAACAACGGGCAGGTCTTTTTATTTTGGCCTAATAAATTGTGTTACGCATTTCTGTATTTATTTGACTTTTATTATATAGGTTCTTTATTATGAATGATCTTTCCGATTTAATGAAACTGTCAATTAGCTGATCTAGATTTAGAAAATAATGGTACCTTTTATATTGTATGGTTACGTTGTCCTTTTATTTGTGTTATTAATCGAATTAGATTACCACAGATTTGCTTTAAAAGTTGTGTTTTTTTTATAAGTACATTATAAGATAGTGTTAGGTTTTCATTTAATAAAGTAATATTTTGCCCGATATTATAAATGTGCGAAATTGTTTTCTTGCACTGGCATCCCTAAATTTCAAAAAACGTCAGTTAAATATTTTTAACAGACGTGCACTTGGGAATAGATATTCGAAGAAGCATGACGTCCCCAACAGTTGGCCTCCATTGATATCATTCTTGAACGTGCATAAATAATTTAAGGTAATGTATTTGATAAATTATATTTCATTATATATATTATAAGTATAAGGATAAATAGAATGTAGAATTAAAGAATAAAATAACGTTATTAGAATTATGAACAATGTGAAAAGAAAATACAAATGTAATATAAATTGATTACGTAGTTTCAATTAGTTAAGGCAGCTCTTAATATTTAATACAAGGGCGGAACCTGGCCGTTGCCATAGCTACTAAATTATATTCTCTCATGCACCACTTTAATTGCCAAATATAGGGTTCTGCCTACAATTCAGAGGTGGCATACCCCACGCTTATAAATGAATTAATTGTAAATATTAATAATTGGTAACAATACTAATAATATATAATGTGACATTCTCTCGTATGTAGTGAGTCTTATTTTTATACATTTTTCTTGGTTAGTAAAAAGTAGACTTATTATAACTTTGCACACGCGTGCATTACTGGTAGACTATGGCGATTTAGAAATCTGTAAAACTTTTGTTTTATAATATTTTGCACACGTGCATTACCGGTGAAGTATGGTGATTTAGAAATATGTAACACCTTTGTAAATATTATAATATTTTTGCGCCGTAACCGTTTTATATGAAAAATATTTTATTTTTATATATTCTGTTAAAGCACCAAATATTATTTTTAAAACGATATAATTCACTATTTTTTTTTTCTTATAAGTCAATAACAGTTAATTTATTTTCTCCCCTTTTTCTACTGGTCCTAAAAAAAAAAACGGACGCTGATAGGACGGAGGTACGAAGAATATACTATGCTTTGTCGCTTTAAGTTTCAGATAATGCGACGTCGTTGAAGATCGATGAGTTCTCTGAAATGAATCACTCGTAACAGTGGAGTGGTCACAAGAACATGAAGGTGTTGAATAAGAAATAGTTGCAGTCCTAATAAGTGCTGTTGCTGTCACCAGAGTCCGTTTTCCTCGTGTAAGCAGAACATCTTTTGCTACGGATATGAAGTAGAGCATGAGTGGAGAGGTAACTTACTTTGATGATTTAACAAGGAGGATCATTAAGAAACATAGTCAGAATTCTCAATAAGGTGGTTGTGAAGCTGCGAACTGCGAATAGAGGTGACATGTAGGAACTCTAATGCCTTTAGATATTTTACTTCCATAAATTAAAACTCCAATCGGTGTCAGTAGGCAATTCGTCACCGACCAGTATCTGTTTATCTAACCGCCGCCTTTATTAAGTTCAAATTAGGATATTAAATAAATGTTTTGTTTAAAATTAAGACTTTCCGTAGATTGGCATAATTTGATACAAAAGACAGAATTCTTTTAAATTTAGATAGAGGGTAAAATAACTATGAAGATCTCGTGTAACATGTTAGTGTCGTTTGTCTCAGACAGAGTACTTATAGACGATGATTCTGGTTATATCAGGAAATCAATATGTTTAATTGCTGTCTTATGATAATTAAAAAAAAAAATAGGAAACGGAAACAAATAATATATTTTTAGTAACTATTCCACTAGAAAATCCCTTGATTGAACCCAGAATAATCAGATTTATTGTTTTTCCCGTTTAACCTTGTTATAGAGCAATAGTTATAGTTAGTCATAATTTTAAAATGTGCTGCTAAAAGATGATTTTCAAAACAGACGTAACGGGTGCCCTTTTTTTGTTTGCGAATAAAAATAACATCATAAAAGAAAAAAACTTACAATTCCGCCGAACCGTTAGCAGTTTATCGGCAGACATATTGCTCTCTTATATATGATATTATTTTAGTTTTATAATATAATTTCACACTTCACTTTTCACTTCTACTTAATTTGGTTTTCTCTATTTAAATAAAAAAACTTATAACATGGTAGTTAAAATATTCCATACGCAATAACTTCTAGCAACTACCTTCACACAACAAAAATATTATGTAAACAATGTGAGTTACGATAGCTGGACCATATTTCGGTTTCTATATCGAATTTTGTTTATATTGGAATATCGGTCTACAGCTTTGACGCATATTACAGTGAGGGTATGGTTAGGCAAAAAAAAAACTAATATTTTTCTTAATACTGCAACTCTGACTGAAGCACACCTGTGGGTTTTTAGATTTTTTTATCTGTCCTAAAGACTTGCGTGCACTCTATACTAGCCACATTTTACTGCATAGGTGCTCAGTGGTATATAAGTGATTAACAATGTCAAGTACATTTTTGGATCTATGGGTTCTAATGTATCATGTAGTCCGGGGCTTGACATGGTATTATTACAGCCAAGACTGATTTTAGGTCAGAGTACGAAAGTTCAGTTTACTAATTAAATTACTTGTAAATTTTCTACAATATCTACGTCAGGGTAGCTATTTTTACGAATCAGATTCCAAATTTGATAAAATTGGTGATAGTTAAAAAGAATAGACAAAATTTTTAAATAATAGACATATTGGCAAATTTTTACTTTTGATTTATCAAAGTATTGAAATTATAGTTACAGAGTATATATTTCTGGTGAGATTGAACAGTTGAGGGATAATTCTAATATTTAGGAATGAAACTCGTTTACTGTCAGCGATAAGTACTCTGTGCACCCCATTTTAAATATTTGTCTTAAAAGGAACTTCAACCGTGATTCAACTATTATGAAATTAAATTACAATGCATACAATGTTTGTATTTATAGGTCTATTTATAGGTGTCGTTATCTTGTCTCCTTAATAATTATGGAAGGGATGCCATAAATAGATAGTGTAACGAGCATGAATAGCCATTCAGGTATTTGAAAAACAATTTAGCTACGCTACCACTATTGCCTTGTGACCCGACGGTACAAATTGAACTGCTTTTGGATGGGAGAAAACTAAGCAACTATGGTGTATTGCTACAGAGATTGCGTGAATTTAAAGCCATACCATACCATACCATACCATCTAGTAGTTTTTAGTGTTCAATATATCATAAGAATAAAATATATATAAATACGATTTTATTTGTAAGGTTGGCAGATGTTTGTTTTACTAAGCCCACAAATATATAATAGTCTACTATGTGAGTTCAACATTTATCAAATATGAATTTGTCTCTCGTATAACAAGATGGTATGGAAGCTTATTACAAATGTCTGTATGTGGTATATCAACCGGAAGTAAAAATGTCTCGCGTGAACTCCTAGACACCCAGTATACTAACTGTAGCACAGATAATCGTTGTAGTTTGGACAATTTTCACCACTTATGTCATTAAAAGCTGAAAATTGGCTTTTGGCCCCATTTCGAATTGCATAGGATTTGTGAAACCTCACTTTCTTTAGATTTGACAGACAATAAATAAGAATAGATAGTAATAATAAATAATGGTCTATTATATAATAGACGATAGCACAATAAATAAGTTAATTATATTAGATATAACGATTGCATTAAAGAGATATAGCTGTATAGGAAGAGAAAATTTCATTGGATGAAATAAGGAATAAAATTTAAAATATTAAGAACATAAAAATTTTCTGCAGTACAATGGAGCCTATATTTTAGGTTAAATCCTTAGTAGTATATCGATGGAAACTCCTCGACGTACAATAGAGGACAAAACAAAAATGAAATCTGCTTCTCAAGTAATGACTTTTCATTTGTTTTTAATTAAAATCTGCAACGCGTATTGACCAGTTACAAATTTGTTACTGTGGCTAGTCAACGATTTAATCTCTCGCTATCCCACTACTTAAAATTTGGTTTGGTGCAAAGCCAAAGTAATGATGAAAGGCATTCGGTTTCTTTGGATGCGTTATTCTATTAATTAATGCAATTTTTGTACGAGATGTCGTTTTTTTAATTTTCTTCAGATATGAAGAAAATTAGAGAATAGCTAGATTTTATAAGTCACCCACTGTTATTACGTAAGAGGTCTGAGACAATAGTGTTCGATACATCAGATTAAACACACGGGGCTCTACAATTGAAATAGGGGCCTTTCTCCTCGTTATAGCGAAAGAAGTCAAAATAATCATGAAAACTATTTTCAACTACAATGGCTAAAAAGGGGGAGTTCTGTATACTTTGCATAGATCTCTTTCAAGTATTACAGAATGATGCCAAGTTAAAGCTTAATATTATGTTATGATAAATTTAGTGAAAACGATTGTTTATTTCAATAGTAAAATAAATGAGTTAGTATTTAATGAAATACTAAGGATGCTTGTGTAAGCGAAACCGGTCGGAAATTAAATATAATATTATATTGTGAAACAGTACAAGTGTGATCAGCTAGCAAATATTGTGTTAAAATGGAGTTTCACCAAGTGCCGACGATAAAAAGTGTAGAAGTATTTAATGACTTTCCTTGAATTCATATCAGTAAATAATTAATATAAGAATTAATCGATTTTAATGAGGAAAGGTGAACATAAAAATATTTGAATGTGATATATGGTCGTGATTCGGGAGCATTACGATTAATATGATAAAACTGGTGTAAGACCCGGTGGTTACTGGTGTAAGACTCGGGTGTCGCAACAGTATTATGGGGGATGGTTTATTTAATGTACCTATGTAATTGATATGTATGATACTATGGTTTTGGTTGTGAGATAGGAAAACTCGCTCCACTAACATAGACGGAGGATTACGTAATATACTTTGTAGTTCGGGAGAGTCACAACAGCATATTATGATGAATGGTTATGAAAAAAAAATGATCATTAAAATGTATGATTATTTAATTTATTTGGGAAAAATAAGTTAATGTTGTAAAGTAAATACATCTATTTGATAGCTATGACGCCCTCAGCCTCAGCCGGGAGGACTTAAATATTGTGATCGTATAACATGAGAATAAGAGACACGGGTGAAATAATTTGTAGAGTATTGAATAGACTCGTATTAAAAATAAATATATGATAGAATCTATATATTTATTTTTATTATAATATTAATCTTGACAGTTATGTATATTCTAGAATCTGCCAAATGTATCAAAAGAGATTCTGATCTATGTAGTATAAAAAAAAAACTTTCTGGATTGTTTATTGAGTTGCTTATTTGATGAGCATTAAAGTTTATTCTAAAATTTTTTTACATTGAAAAATACCAATAAAATGCCAGAACAATTTAAAAAAGGAGGTTGTTTAAAGCCACTTTTGTAATATCAAATAATTTAGTGATTGAAAGTACTATGTTTCTTTATAACTTTGAACTCGATTACCCTCACATGGTTTATCGAGTCTGTTGTGACATAAAATTGTTACTAGAGAATAGGAGAACCTTGAATTATATAAAAAATACTATTTCTTTTATTAATAAATTAAAATATTTGACATAGTATAGATTTTTATTGGCTTTATTTCCACATTTTATCACATTGTTAAATGATTTTTTGTACGAGTATATGTATTAAAAATTATTTTTAATTTAATTAACGATTAATATCGTATTACAACTATAAATCATATTGATATAAGCATAAGTTTTGAAAGATCTGAAATTAAATTAAAATATGTTTGGTTATAAAATTATATACTTGTTAAATTAAATACATGAAAGAAAAAAAAAAATGAAATTGTTTTAAAATTTAACATCTATTTTAATTCTATGTTGATTTAGTTATTAAATGTACAGCTGCTGCATGTAGATTTCCATGAGGCAATATTTGTAAACAAATATAATATATAATATATATTAATCGAATGAATTATTATGGAAATGGGTATGAATAGGAAATGTGGTACATTCTACAAACAAGATTGTAACATAAAGACATACAGCAACGCTCTACCTAAAAGTAAATCTTTAGAGATAATTTATTTAATCAAGTGTTGGTTTTATTCATTAAAAGAATATTTCTCATTTGGAAAGGGAAATAAGAGGAATTTTGAAAAAAAAATTATAAGTATATAAAAATTTATAGTATTAAAACGTTATAATTCATAATAGCACTGTTAAATGGATATCGATTGTATTGTATTAAACATTGTAAGTAAATATAAAAATGTAAGTGTAGACATATTTTAGATATTTTTCGCATAACATTATATTTTAATTGTAATTATTGGTTAATCGTAATTATTGATTATTTAACTGCTATAATTTATTAGGTTTGCATGTATGGTTTTAGTCGCTAGTAATTATTAGTATACAAATATGTATCAAATTAGTGCATTAAATCATTGTAATTAGCTTTCTTGTAAATAGCTCCGCTAAGTAGATACTTGTTATTCATTGTATTGTATTAAAGTCGTAAGCAAATATGAAAAAATGTTGATCTTAGTGTAGACATACTCAGATATTTTTCACTTAAAGTTATTATAGTTCAATTGTTATTACCGATTATTGTTTTAAAATATCAGGTTTATATGTATGGTTTTAGGGTTTAGTGGCTAATAATTATTGGTACCTATATAAATATGGATAAAAATTATTGCATTGCAAATTTTGTAAATTCTTGTAAATTTTTGTAAATTTTGTAAATCTTGTAAATTCTTGAAAAAATTCTTGTAAATAACTCCGCTAACTGGATATCCATTGTATTGTATTAAAGTGGAAAAAAAATGTTGAGTAAGTATATTTAAAGATATTTTTCGCTTTACAATATAGTTCAATCGCAATTATGGACCAATTATTTGTTATGTGTGGATTCAGTTGCTAGCAATTATTTATTTACAAATATGTATAAAAATGTATTAAACATTGTAATTAATATTCTTGCAAATAGCTCTGCTAGGTAGATAAGCAAATAATAAGGAGGCCAAGTGTTAGGTTTTGGAAAAGAGCGTGCATGAGGACATGCACGAGGTCAGGATGGTCGAGTGTTAGGTTTTCATTTAATAAAGTAATATTTTGCCCGATATTATAAATGTGCGAAATTGTTTTCTTGCACTGGCATCCCTAAATTTCAAAAACGTCAGTTAAATATTTTTAACAGACGTGCACTTGGGAATAGATATTCGAAGAAGCATGACGTCCCCAACAGTTGGCCTCCATTGATATCATTCTTGAACGTGCATAAATAATTTAAGGTAATGTATTTGATAAATTATATTTCATTATATATATTATAAGTATAAGGATAAATAGAATGTAGAATTAAAGAATAAAATAACGTTATTAGAATTATGAACAATGTGAAAAGAAAATACAAATGTAATATAAATTGATTACGTAGTTTCAATTAGTTAAGGCAGCTCTTAATATTTAATACAAGGGCGGAACCTGGCCGTTGCCATAGCTACTAAATTATATTCTCTCATGCACCACTTTAATTGCCAAATATAGGGTTCTGCCTACAATAGTAAACAAGTGGATGAATCTCCTTATATATATTTTTTATAGATAAGGGGGAAAACGAGCAGGAGGTGCACCTGATGGTAAGTGATCACCGCCGCCCATGGACATCCGCAATACCAGAGGTCTTGCAGTTGTGTTGGCGGCCTTTTAAGAATGAGAAGGCTCTTTTCTTGAAGGACTCCAAGTCGTATCAATTTGGAAACACCCCTGCCAGCAATTGATTCCACAACAAAGTAGTGCGAAGCAAAAATGCCGAGAAAAACGCACAGTTGTGGATTTCCAGACATCGAGATGGTGAGAATGGAATTTCATATTTTGACGCGATGTCCGATGATGGAATTCGGCGGCAGGAATTAATCCAAATAATTCGTCGGAACACTCCCTATGAAAAATATGATAGAAGACACAGAGTGAACTTGTGAGGCCGAATTTGAGCCTTATAAAGTTGAAGGCGACGGGCCGGCAAGAAGTACTATCTCACTCTGCTGAGCATACCGAGCGTTTTTTCGATTTCGATTTTGAACGTTATTCGATATGTCAACTCCCAGAATCCTGACACTAGCTGAAGCTGTCAAAAGAGTATCCCCAAATCATGGTGACACGACAAAGGGTGTCTTTTAGCGAAAAACACGCAAAGCTGTGTCTTCTTGGGGTTAAAAGTGATCAGGTTTTGACGACCCCATTCCGGGACATCGGTTAGTCGATTCTCAACTTCGGACACAAGCTTGTTACGACACTCTTCGACGTGTTCCCGAGAAATACCGCTTCGGCCGGAGTGTGTAGTATCACCAGTACTGTCATCCGCCTAGCAATGTATGTTACTAATTCGAATCATGTCATTAATATGCAGAAGGAACAGTGTCGGTGATAGCACGCAGTCTTGTGGAACACCAGCATTGGCAGCTTCAGAGCACGCACCGTCGACCACGACCTTGATGCTCCGATCAGCCAAAAAACTAGTAATCCACTTGCAAAATTTCTCAAGAAGCCCATAGGAAGGCAGCTTTGCTTCTGGCGAAGCTGGCGCATTGTGCCATACCCGATCATATTCGCTTCTTCGCTTCGCTTCGCCATGTCCAAATTTACTGCCAATGCCTCCCCCTTGGACTCAACTGCTTCCGCCCACCGATGCGTTAGGTATACTAGAAGATCACCAGCTGAGCGGCCGCGCCGAAAACCGTATTGGCGTTCGCTAATCAGCTGATGCTCTTCTAAATAATTGAGGAGCTGAGAGTTGATGATTGTCTCCATAATTTTGGAGAACAAGGAGGTTATGGCTATCGGCCGATAGATGGATTAGAGCAATCTCCTTTTTTAGGGATGGGATGCACTAGAGCTGCCTTCAATGGAATCGATAATACGCCGAGTAAGTAGGAGATCCGGAAAAGGCGTGTTAATACCGGCGCCAGCTCTGTAGCACACGCTTTAAGTACAATCGGAGGGATGCCATTCGACCCACTCGACTTATGGACGTCCAAATAAAAAAGTGCTTTACGTACGTAAGACGGCAGGAATTTTAATTCCATCATAGAACTATAGCACTGCGGGATGGTAGGCGGTGCATTTCCTTGATCATCCAAAGTCGAGTTGGCCGCAAAGAACGAGCCCAGAAGATCGGCCTTCTCCTTTGCGGTATGGGCCAAAGAGTCATCATCTCCGTGTAAGAATGGAAGAAAGGACTGTGAGAAATTCCCCAAGACAGCCTTGGCGAGAGACAAGAACGCACGACTTCCCGAAGGAAGGTGAACTAATTTTTCACCAATTCTGCCATGTGTTCAGATTTTGCCTTGGCGATAGCTCTTTTGAAGAACCTCGAGGTGGAATTGTACTCCTTACGTAACGTGCTGGTTTTATCATCACGAGATGTCGACGCTGCAGCCCAAGTCCAGTAGCATTCCTGCTTTCGGCGTGAAGCTGTTTTGTAGGAGCGACGAAACAAAGGCCTTACCTTACTTACCACCAAGTGGTACCGCAGAAAATGGAATGGAAACTTCCATGCTCTGCAGCACCACATCAGCGATAGATATTTTCGCGTGTTGATATGGGCTCCTTTGTAGCATATACTATCTATTGTTCTGTCAGGCTATTCGTAAGAGGCGAACAATTGGCCATATGAGTCACTGGGTACCGCATTGTTTAGTCTGGGTCTGGTACCACCGCCTTACATATTTCTGTCGCAACAGCGTTATTGCATGTATATCTCGTGTTTCAGTTTGGAAGGTAATAATAATAAAAAGGCAAGAATAGGTGAAGCGGTTGTATCAGACCTGGGTTTTTGCCCGGGTTGCAGAACTCTACCACTATTAGTCACAATAGCAGTGACACGTGTAAGCAATAGTTCGCCTTTTACAAACTACCTGGTAAAATGGCAGACGTCTTTTCTTCAAAGGGGGGCTAGACTAACACGGGGTTGCTATATAATTTTGTACCACAGTAAAACTGCAGCAACTTTCCATTTCCTGTATCTCTTGAACCCTGCATCAGATGCTTACGAAATTAAAATGTATTTTTTATGTGTGTTACCTCTAACTCGGTCGTTTATGAATCAATTTTGAAAATTCCTTTTTTATTTTTCATCTTCTAGTGGTTCAATTTTAACTAGATGAATATTTAAAGAAGGGCTAGGAAAGAAAGGAAATGGAAAGTCGGTTGCTGCAGTTTTACTGCGTTTAAAATATTTTCCATGTTATTCTGTTCGGTTGTGTAATTTGTTGAAACTCTTCAGTTGTTCTCGCCATCATTATGTTGTAACTAATTTCACTACCACAGCAATTTTTTTTAAAAAGGAATGTTTTAGAAGAAAAGTTGTAATAACTTTTCTTCTTAACAAGATATTCTAGATCAGAGTAAAATAATGTTATATTTTGGTCAGCTACGAGTACTTCAATAAGTATTTTATAGACGTTCATTAAATTTGCTGCCATCCTCTATTCAGTGGACTGAATTCCTTTTTAGCTTTTAAAGATTAGTAAAAATTATCTGTAAGTAAATTATATTTTCAAAACAAGATAAATTTGACTGATCCAGGAAAACTTGGGAGAGAGAAGCTAGAAGTTGACTTCATATCAATTGTTAAACTACAAAACCGAATTTATATGACATATGAACAAATATTGACCAATTTTTGCTATTACATATACCAAATATTGATAAATTTTTCTACTATATATGCTAAATATGGACTAATTATTGCTACTGCATATGCCAAATATTGACCGCTTGTTGCTGTTAAGTCGCAGGCTAGAGAACATAAAAGTTAATAAAGTTTATCGGATTATTATATAAAAAAAAATATAGACTAAAAAGGACAAGCCCGTTAAGTTTCTTCTGCAGAGTTTTCTCAGTGTGTGGCCGCGTTCCGATTCGGTAGCAATTTTTAAAATGTCGAGTTATTAAAAATTGCATATAAATGTTTATGACAATAAAACATTTTTTTATTTGATTTGATTGGATATCTATATTTTTTTCGTTTTTGTTCGTCTTATTCTATTCAGACGTTTCGACTTTGGGTCACCGTCGTTATTTAACCAATTTCACTTCCCCAGTAAATATGTTTTAAAACATAAGTTTTCAACTTTTTTCCGTAACGGGATATTCTGGATTAGAGTAAAATGATATTACATTTCGGACAGCTACGATCTACATCAATAAGTCTTTTATCGAGGTTTATTAAATTTGCCCCCATTCTCCATTCAGTGACTAAGTTGCTTTATACCTTTTAAGTTTTAATACAAATTTTGTGTAACTAAATTATCTTTACAAAGAAAATATAAATTTAACCCTGGTAAAATTGGGAAAGGAAAGATGGCTATATTGACTTAATATAAATATATTACGAGTATTAAATTACAATACTGAAGCTATATACCAATTATTGACCAATTATTGTTATCAAATATAATAATTATGGCTTGTTGTCATTTATTCACAGTTTAGAGAATGCAAAATATAGTAAGGTCCGTTGTATGAAGTATGTTCTACGTACAAAATTCAAACTAAAATATTTTAATGCCTTCAACTAAATTAAAAGTGATCAGGAAAAATACTTAGAGCAACAGATTACAATATAATAGTTACTATCGTAATTATAGGTGAATATAAAATATATACTGCCAGCGTTACAGAATTAATTCACAAGACTCGGTGCATGCAATTCATGAATTTAGTAGGATATTTTTGAACGAATATTTTTATATATTATTATTAACTTGTAATAATTTTACAAAAATAATAAAATTTCACTTTCGATTCAATATTTAGTTCCTAATTTTAAAATTTGGCCAGACCTTTAAATGTAACCTTGTGTGTTTGATACAGAAGACAGTTATCATGATTTTTGTTTATTAAAAGTAACTCTGTGTACACTTACTACGTTGTCACGGTAAGTATATTAATAACTGTTCAACTACTTTCGAAACATGTACTGCTTTTAATTATATTTTTGGGTTTCCGTGGTCGAATGGCGAAAATGGAATCCTTATAATCTCGTCATGTCCATCTATCTGCCTTTCTGTCTGCCCGTTTGTTTGTATGTTACAGTCATTATACAGTATAAACAGTCATTTTTGATTATTGCAAGTACTAAGCGATATTTGTTAAAGTCGGCAAACGCTAACAAGGGAATTGCCACCTATTTTGCCAGCTGATAAATCTAGGTGAATTGGTGTGTTTTAATGTCATTTAGTGGATCGATGATATTATACGTTTAATTGTTTTTCTACTTTTAGAGATCATTTCAAGACCTAACCTCAAGTATACGGTCTTTGAGCTCCTTAACCATACAAAAAAGATTCAACCTTCTTTATTTTCGTATTTGCTTAAAAGTGGTGCTTTTTAAAACAGATGAGGGGACACATTTTCTTACCTTGGAATCACGAAAGCTGTATTAGTATCACTTTAAATAAAAAGGCGATTGTTTCTTAGTGGATACTTGCATCATATGTGTATGCAAGATTTCAGCACAATTCTTCTAGTAGTTTTAACTGTGCATTCTTACTAAAGCTTTTATGAGAATACAGCAAGTGAAAATAATTATAACTATACAATATAACTGAAAATATAACCTACTTCATAAAACATAATATAGTCGTAATAACAAATAATAAATAATATGTAATATATAAAAAATATTATTGTCGCAGTTTTTGGCATGTAGTTAGCTCTGTATGCTCCCAGGAAAATGCAATTAAAATCAGTCACATGAAATATTTATCACTAAAAGTAACATGCGTTCATAAATGACCAAGTTCTGAGGAAACAAAAATAAAAAAGGATGTGCGGACTCGAGTAGAAATTTTTGACAGAGACAACCATTTATGTGATGAGCATACTATGCGTTCCAACTGAGAATAAGATCGCGCTTCTTATCAACAATCACCTTCATACCACAAGTGTGAAATTAGTAATGTCAGCAAAAATATATTTGTTCAAAAAATTTTGCTGATTTATTAAAGAACAAATAACGGTTTAATAATATGCATGCATACGCTTCCTCCATGCATACGCTCTAGCCCTTCACTGCCAGTTTTTAAAAAACGTAAGAATATTATCTGACACTACACATTAAAATATTTTGTCACCTTGACAAGAAATACATTTATCAAAAAAGTTACTCCTGTTAATTTGCAGTAGTATTTTGTACTATGAAGCGGTAGAATATTTAGCATAAAACAAAAATATATTATATATTTTAAAACAGACAAGTATAAAAATAATTTTAATATCATCATACAAAGCTGTGAAGATTTCGTTTGCAAAGTGCAAAGTTTGGATCGTGGCCAAACTAAAAGCGGGTTAGAATATGAATGTAGATTTAGTTATACAATAAGCTTCCTCGTTGTATTAGAGGTTTACCAGTTAAAAAAATCTAAATGTTAATTGAAAGAACAAAATCGTGTAAAAAAACTTGTAATAAAATATCTGAATAATGTTAGGAGCTTATAGTAAGATTCTTCTTCCCATGCCTCTTTGAAATGATACATTTTGTAGAACTGAGCGTGCGTTTTTCAGGGGACGCAATTTAATTTTTTGATTCGTAGAAGGGCTAGGTAAGGCTTAAATTCATGTTAGTGGGGTAGCGAACCTTGTCTTCCGGCCGCCAGCCTGGTCCCCCGGTCACCAGCTTTGTTCCCCGGCCGCCATCTTGGAAAAAGGGGAGCGTTTTGCGTTTGTGCGTTGTATCTGGTTAACTAGCAACTCTACGGAAAATCTATACATATAATAAAATCGTAGGAAAGTCAATGTATGTCCGGGGTAAACTCAAAAAGTACTGCATGGATTTACTTCAAATGTTGCATGAATATTACTAACAGGTCGGGTCAACATATAGGATACATATTATCACGCCAACACCTACGAGGGAGGTGCTGTGCGGAGTAAACGAAGTCCGCGCGAACGAAGTCGCAGGCAACAGCTGGTTTTACATAAAAAAATTTGTAGCAAATTAAAATTGTCTACAACTTTATTTCTATCACTTTTTATCTTAAAATGAAAAATAAGAACGTTATAAACAAAAATAATTAAACAAATGTTTAGGGGAATAATTCTTTGAAAAATTGTAAAATGACCAGAAAGATTATTGTAAATTGCAAAAGAAAATTTGTTCAAAAATTTTCAGTTCTTTTGCTCGTAACTTTTTTATTTTTCATTGTGCGATAAAAAGTAAAAAGTAATACAGTTGTAGACAGTTTAATTTGCTATAAACAATGTTTTATAAAATTTTCTGTAGGGTTGTTAATTTGCATAGGGTTTTCGTGCTGTATCTCAATATAGCACGAAAATCCTATGTTTCCTTTTATAAATGTAACGGCTGGGAGACAAGAAACTGGCGACCCCACAAACTTGAACTTAAGCTTATACTACACATAAAAAAAGTTACATTTAAAGTTGCGTTTTTCAGAGGATGCACCTCTAACTTTTTAATGGAGTACAAGTATTTAACCGTATTTCAATCATAATAGCGCTAAAACGTCAAGTAACTTTATCTAAATTACTTTTTCTTAATTTAAAGTTTATTAAATTAACAATTGCATACATTAATGTAAAAATTGAGATAAAAATTTTTAACGGCGGATTATTGTTCATTGATGTATTTCAATGATAAAAAAATATGTTTTTTTTTATTCCTTAATTTTCATATTTGATATATTTAAATATAGTTTTTGTTGCTATATCAGATCGACGCAACGCGCGCGGAAGCCAAACTATCCGTTTTCGGCTCTATTTACAGGGCTCTGTAAAAATAATAAACATTAGAGGTACAGCTCCAGGAGTTGAAACTTTTGTTTAGCTGATTTGATGATCATTTTGGATCTTTTTTTAAATTTCGAAACTTTTGAATATTTTTTGAGATATACAAAAAATCACACCCCAACTTTTTTTCACTTAAGCATTTGTTTATAACTTTGCAATTTTTTTCAGCGCCTTTCCGGACTAATTTTCCTTAAACTTTCTACATGACATGACTTTGGTCGCAATTTTCGGAGACTATATAAAAAAGTTACAAAAAATAGTACATGTGAACCAGGCTACAACTCTAAACTTCGGATTCAAGCTTCTGGTCGCAAAAAGATTTATAAATTTCCTTTATTGGCTCGTGACACCTATATTTTAAATTCTCTTTTATTTTCAGACAACAATAAAGATTATAAATAATTTGATAAGAAAGAGTGAGAGTGTGTAGTGATAAATATAATTACAGATAAAAACGACACTTATTAACTATTTATATTGTGGAGATTTCGTTTGCAAAGTGTAAGGCTTGGATCGTAGCCAACCGCTGATAATAGCTTAGTAAATAAAAGTAGAGGTAGTAATTTATGTTTTGTAATAATGATGATATTCTTTTAAACTAAATTTTCTTCAATGTGGGTGAATTTATTTTGATTTCTCCTAGCTTTTCAGGGCTTAGCCTCAGATTTTATTATTTAATCTTTTAAAATCTTTTAGATGTTATGGCTTAAGGTATTTATTTTCTTGTATGCCTAGCAATAGGCAAAATCGCAAGCAATGGCAGCTTGCGATTTTGCTCATGTAACACAATATTTTTTTTACCTAAATTTTTTTAAGACCAACTTCTGTTTTGCCAGACAGGTCGTAAGAGGCGACTAATTGGCTATACGTTTCAACTTTCAACATGACTCCTAAGTGATAAAAATTTCGCAACGCCTCGCTCGGATACATATATGGTACAGCGGTCTTACCTATTCCTGCCGCTATGGCGTCAATGTTTGTCACTGTCATGTTCCGGTTTGGAATCTAAGGTGGCTGGTAGACTTATGCATGTGGCATTACCATCTCGCCACACGGATAGCAACGCACCATTAACATCTTTGATGTCTGTAGTTGGTGTCGCCTCTTTCTATCAGGAAAGCCATCTACTTGTTTGCTATCTTATGACATGAAAAAAAATACAGACAACTAGCGCCTATACATACCCCTTTTTTTCTTTTATATCATAAGATAGAACAAGCAGATGGATCTCCTGATGGAAAGAGTTAACCATGGCTTATAGACACCAAATATGTCCATAGTGCGTTGTTATCTTGTGGCGAGGTCGAATGCCACATACATAAGTTAAACGGCTACCTTACCCTTCAAACCGGAACAGGACAGTGACAAGCACAGACGTTATTACGGCTGGAATAAGTAAGGCGGTGGTACCAGATCCGGGCGAGACAATGCAGAATTCTACCACCTAATACTACCTAAGATATAACCTAATATGGTAATGGTGTGTTGTTTTCCGTATGGGGTGCAAATCTTGTGGCAAGGTCGAAGGCCACATACAAAAGTTTGCCAGTTACTTTATCCTCCGAACTAGAACATGATAGTGACGAGCACTTACGCTATTGCGACAGGAATACGTAATGCCGTGGTAGCATATAACCAGGCAAGACGTTGCAGAATTCTCTTTTTCCGCCTATTTCCAACTGTTTCCATCTGTTTCCGAATTTTCTATTTTCACCTAATTCTTCCTCTTGTTTCCTCTTACTCCCCCAATCCTATTCTGGCCCACTCTTTTCCTCCCTTTTCTCTTTTTAGCAACTCTGCTCCATCTACCCCTCTCTTTCGTCATTTTTCCCTCTTTTCCCTTCTTTCCCCCATTCTTCTCCACCCCCTTTCCTACCCTACCTTTTTTCCCCCTACCTAAGGGGGAAGAGTGGGGAAAATGTAGGGTAGAAAAACAGATAGACACCATTTCTTCTACCCTTTCGCCACCTCTCCTTTCCGTTTGCTCCGTCTTTCTCATAACTTTTCATAATTTTTTTAAGTTACAAGTTTTTAAAATCGTCTCATCGCGGCTCAGCGAGTTGGCGGCAACAAAAGACTCCTAACGAAAATGGCAGAAAATTCTTAGACATTTTTCGAATAGCCCCCATGTGACAAGTCCGTGCCGAGATATTATGAACTTCGTTCCAAAAGTTGTTTATAGAAAAATAATTGTGTCGTGGTTACAATACTTTCCAAAATAAGAAGTAGTAAGAAGGTAAATAAGTCGTAAGTAACTTAGTCAAGTGAAAAGTAGATTGTTGTAGGTATCTTTAGATATTATTGTAAAGCGCTTTCAGTAAAATATCTCAGCTAAGCACTAAAAATGTGCTTCGGTCTATCGGTCGTATTTATTCAGGGTGCATTTGGCGCAGCGTGTATGGATTTATGTGCAAGTTTAATACAGTGAAGTTTATATTGGTTTCTAGATGATTTTATTTAAGCGAGTTGCTTTTATGTGATTTCTTTTTGGCTTTAGACGGTACAATTGAGTTCAATACAAAAGTTTTAATAAAAATGTGTAAAAAATTTGATATTATTGTTTTCAGATTTAACGACCACAACACTATGTCTAACCCGAAAGCTGAAACCAAGTGTCATGATAAGTAAAGTAGTTTAACCACTAGATCAAGAAGGGAGTAAAGTTTTGCTTGTCTTTATTTTTCAATATATTTCGCCAAAAGCCGTTTTCGACAAAAAATATAAAAATGATAAAATTAATCTCAGTGAATCATAAAACGATTAGTCATCACAAAATTTGTCACAAAAATTGAATCATACTAAAGACGAACTATTAAAAAGTATAATAAATTCTAATGCAGAAGGGATAAATAAATAGATAAATCTTTTTTTGGATCACACTTGTTTACATTTTATTACTGCGTGGCAGTTTATACGCGGAATCGACGGTTGTGAATACGTATGTATATACATTTGTTACGTTTATTATTTTGTCATTAATTATGTAATATTTGATCAATCTAGATAAAGCTTCATCTATTGGCATTACGTAATTAAGCACACCGACAAAAGCTAATGAGCGTTTGAGCATTGTTCTGTTTTTTTTTTTTTTAAAGTACGATCATGCGTACATAATCCATAGCTCAGCAATGTCTCAACGAAGGCAAAATAGATCATAAGTATAGTTTTTTCTAATCGATGGTGCTCTCAACCTACTTAGTACTGCCCTAACCGCCTTTGTGCTGTATGCACACTGTGTTAACTTGCGGACTTCAGTTCATGTTCAGTCTACTTACGGATATAGATGTTTAAACTTACGGACATACTTCACTATACTGCAGAAGCAAAAAAGGACATTCCCGCGCGCAGGAACATGAACGTGTGGCTACCAGTGGCGTACCGTATCTTGGAGGTGCTTGGATCAAAATTAGTTGGGGGGCCCAAGTGAAGGGTAAAGATTTCTCACAAAAGAAACAAAAATGCTTGCACTAAATTAAAATAATATTTTTATTATTATAAGTTGTTCCTTCCTCCTAGAAATTGAGCTAGCCAAACAATTCAAAATTAAATATACACTTTTCTTGCCTTTTTCGGCAAACTGATTAATTAATTCATCTATAGCTGAAGACATATATTTTTTTTATAGAAAAGGGGGCAAACGGACAGGAGGCTCACCTGATGGTAAGTGATCACCGCCGCCCATGGACAACCACACTATCAGAAGATTTGCAGTTGCGTTGCTGGCCTTTTAAGAAAGAGTAGGCTCTTTTCTTGAAGGTCCCTAAGTCGTATCCGCTTGGAAAAATCCCTGCCGGTAATTGGTTCCACAGAGCAATAGTTCATACCACATCCTTTACGGGGTAGGCAGAGAGAACCGAGTGCTATAAATCATTATCCTTGTAGACTCGTTTCGCTTTCTCCACATTCATTACTTTTTTCATATAAACACGCCGGTGTAAAGACTCTTGACACCACCTTCGAAGAGTACTCGATCAATCTGATCATGATATGTCAGACTTAGTCTTCCCTTATACCTACGTCCTTCCATACGCGCAATGTATATCCGCTTTGTTAAACCTTTCATCTGCCATTCTTTCTATATTTCCGAAACAACGGAGCATGCCCTTTCTCATCTTCACACCGACACTTTCTTTCAGGCCTAACCTCTCTCTCACTTCAATTTTACGAATCTGGCGCGCACATATTTTCGTTGCAATCTCATCTCGATCGCGTTGGCTCTACTTTCATGCCTTTTCTGACATATACAACTCTCACATCCATACGATAACGTTAGCTTATAGCAATAATTAATATTGTATGGAGCATACAATAGTTGACGATTTCAGTTTTTCTAAAATTACGGCGGTGGTGCGAGTACCAGACCCGAGCGAGACAAAACTCTACCACCTAGTAGTCACGGTGGTAGGGACTCGTATACCCAATCGGTCGCCTTTTATCTATCGCCAATAGGCCAACTAGCCCGGGACCAACACGGAAAAAAATTCTAAACTAATTTGGCCAGGGAAATGTTGAGGAATTCTAAAAATAAAAAAATATTTTCTTCGGATAAACAATGTTTTATTATAATAATTTTCAAAAATTATGTACCGATTAAACAATTAAAAACTACGTTTAATAGTGTTTGAAAAATTAAAAATAGGATCAAATTTTCAATAGTTAGATACAGCTTTTCAAATATTAAAATTATTTTGTTTACAGCAAACTTACTTCATAATTTTAAATTATATCTATCAGGCTAATATAAAGATTTATTTAAAAAAAATCTAATAAGTTTTTTTACTTGAGAAACTGCGTCGAATACCGTAGATTTGATGGAAATCGGTTGATTCATTTGGAATTTATCAATGACGAAAATGTTTGGAAGAAATATTTTTGACATTTATTTGACCTTTTTCGACCGATTGATTTTGTAGTTAATAAAACATGTTAGAGCTTAAAAATTGCGTGGAATGCCATTTAAAAGATCAAAATCGACTATCATTCTAAAAATATACATCATATCAAAAATTAAAATACTGCTATTTTGAAAAACTTTAGATTTTGAACTCTTCGAGCTCAAAAATCTATACTTAGCTATAATTTTTGCTTCTTTGAGCCTAAAATACCTCAATTTAGCGGGAAGCTTTAGGGATAATCTGCAGGGTCAACGAGCTTACTTTTTCTTATACGTTTTCTCTCAGGAACCACGAATTAAACGTATTGTGTACGCATTTTACTAATTTTTGCTTACACCCGTTAGGGGCCTCTGTAGCTCAGGGGCCCCGTGTCATTGATATGGCTGATAGGGCGATAACTACGTCCCTGTGAGCTACTGATACTGTTATTACTATGTAGACTACTATGTTATGTGGCGTGTGCACACATGTGCATTTATTCTTAGGTTTGTTCAATACCGAATGCGGAATAACAATTCGACAGTAGCTAACCAATAGACGCACGGTATCTCCAAGACTAGTTAAATTTTATTCTATGTCGATGGGTAGATATGTATGTTCTAGATTAAAATTTTAAATATATACATGTACTCAGAAAACTCAGTAATAACGAAGTAGTATTTGTCTATACAATATAAGAAGGAACAAAACAATTACAGCATAATATTACTAGAACAATTTATTTTTAAAGTTTAAAGGATAGTCTAGCGACGCCATTTTATGAAATAGACGTTTTAAGTGCACTCGTCTCCAAGTACCGTGTGATGGAGCGCGTTGCAGCTCTTTGATATTTTTCAGCAGATATAAAATGTTTTGCTATGAAATTGTATCGAGTTCCTTTCAAATTTTATTTATTTAAATTATTTATTGTACGAAATAAATACCAGGCAAACTTAACGTTTTTTTCAACACTGAATATCGTTGGCACTTGGTAAAGCTCCATGTTAATGTGCATTTGTACTATTCTGTTATAAGCACTTGTGCAGATATGCTTGTTTTTTATTTATTAACCCCAACCGGTTTAGCGTTTTAACGCATCATCTGGGTAAAAAAAATCAATATTGTTTAAACAGTTTTGGGTTAATAAATCAAAACCAAGTAAATACAGTACAAGTGGTTATAAAATAACATAAATACTCGTTAATTTAACGAAAATTTCTATGGAGACTGGCGATATTCGGCCTGAACTCCTACAAAAATGAAAATTATACGAAAAAAAAACTATTTTCATCAGTACTGTTTCTATAGAACTTGTCTGAGTGGAGAAAAATAAATTATAATATTGCACCTGATATGGGAATAATCGATACTTTCATTTTGTCGATTTACATCATTTTACTTTCATCACATAATTAATAATAATTAACCTACTTTATATTTTAATCAGAGAAGATCATTTACCACTTTTACCCCTAAGTATGTAAATACTTGATTTATTGAGAAATATATTTTTTGTTGATTTTACAGATTATAATATATTATAAGCAATCACTCACCTAATATATCAACTAAAAATAGTTGGCTAGCAATAAACTGACACTTTTCACCTATAAACTTTCAATTATTTTAGACATTACGATTCTGTCAAATCTATGTTGTCGTTATTGTTTGTTGCGCTAGCGCTTCGGAGACTTTTGATGGTGCTTTCGATTTGCTGTTGTTCTTGACCTTAGCTTTGTATTTTAGATTGTGTACCTTTCATAAACGTTGACCGGCGAACTACTAACTGTGAAAGTGATTTAGAATTGTGACGATGATGATAAATATCTATTTTCAGACATCTATTTTCAGAGTATATAAGTTTTTTTATGAATTAAATTCACAAATTAAGTTGTTTAGATGTTCGTTCATTTGTATGCATTAGCAATGGTCGCTGAACTACACTCTCAAAGAGAAACACAGTCGTCCATATTGCACGGTCGGAACGATATCAAAGTGCAGCTATCGAAGCTGTATAATTAAGCTCGGCTATCAGTTGTCTCTTGGCGAGTTTAATGGAAGCTTTATTAGATAAGGTAAATATTTATATTAGTATTGGAACTTCCTTGCTAATACTAATATAATACAGGCATTAATATTTAAAAAATATCGCAGAAATAAAAAAAAATACAATAAGTACACATTATTTCCAACAAGTACTAGACAAAGATGCAATTTAGGTATATACTCCTCACCCATCATCATCATCTTAGCATTTGTTCTGGTTAGAGGTGTGGTGTACTGTTTGAATATAAACTATTTTATGATAGTGCATTATAGACTATAAACTGTATTTTTCTGCGCTTTACGTTGTCGCCTCTGTGGTCTAGTGGTCCAGCGTTGGTGTTGACCACATGAGGTCCCGGGTTCGATTCCCGGGTCGGGCACATAAAAAAAGTGTTTTTTCAGTTTTCTGAGAAACACAAAGTTGCCCGGGATTGGAAATGCCCGATTGGCGATAAGCTTGCCACCTATCACATTGTGGGACCAAGTATCTTCGGCTAATCGTGGGTGCACTTGTTTGTACCTCTGACTACCCCTTCGGGGATATGGGCGTGAAGATACTTTACTTTACGTTGAGTATACATAGCGCGCTATTAGGTATATAACACAACTCTAGTCCCGGTTATTCCTCACGTTAGTACGTCGGAACTTAGGGCCCACATTCCTACATTTACTTTCACACATTGCACGGTCTTCGGCATCTTTAACAGTTAGTCCATTAGCACGCATAATATCTTAAGCCACACATCCAACAAGCGTTTCTTAGATCATCCTATCCTGCCAGCACCCAGTGGCTTTACCTTGTTTAGGCCCATGATACCTGCGTAATCTGCCGGTTTACGTAAAACATGTTCGTGTCATGAACATGAAGGCTGCTACGAAAGTGGATGTTTTTTTTTAGATCTGGGCGCGTTACACCACATATGCATGCACGCAACATGTTCATCTCCGTGACATGCAGTCGCTGTCTGTGTCTGTGCCGTTCGAGTAACGGCCACGTCTCGCTGCCATATAAGAGAACAGGCTTAATGATGGTTTTATAGACCTGTCCTTTCAACTTTACCGGCGTTTTGGGATCACATTAATTGACTCCTGTCACTTCTCGACACCCCACTCGTATTTACTCCTCACTAACCATCGATATTAAAATCCCATGGTTACAGATGTAACAGATGGAATTATTTAATGACAACACAATTTAGTACTCAAATTAATAATTGTCCTTTAAATGTCGATTTTTTCAATGGACATCACTGTGACGATTTCTTATAATATAATATAGATACTTAAATATTATATTTTTAGAGTAATTTAAATATTCCCTATTTAAGGATACATATTTTAAACGGAATAATGTATCAATCAATACCCAAATATTAAAAAAATAAGTTTGAAAAATCCAAAAGTACACCTTTTAAAAGGCTCGTTTAATTTAAAAATAATCAAAAGGTATTGCCTAGACAGTATTTTTTTATTAGGAAACACCCCGAGGTCTAACGCCACTTGCATAAGTATACCGGCTACCTAACTCTCCAAACAGGAACACAACAGTGACTAGCACTGGCCACTGACGCTATTGCGGCAGGAATAGGTAAGGCGGTGGTACCAGACCCGAGCGAGACAATTAAGAACTCTACCTTCTAGTAAACATATATGTTATGTGATATATATGATATAGTATATATCATTAAATGCATATACTTATATTATTGTAGTAGTCAAATATTAGCACAATAGATACAGTTTAAGTTCAGAAAAATCCTTGATCTCGATTTGTTTAGAGTAGAGTGCAATCTTAAAGCTTCACTAAGGAAACGTGCAATAATTACACATATATTAAGATCGTATACAATATTTTACAAACTTTATACAAAGAAAGCGAGCTACTTTCATACGACTACATATTATACATCGAATACCACTTTGCACTTGACGCCATTATGTAACGAAAAGTTGACCGTAATCTCTTTTTGCAGGAACAGAGTTTTATATTCTAGAAAACTTTTGTTTCGTATGCGGTGGTGACACAAATGTGTTTAAACAAATACCCTTTGAATAAAGTTAAATACGGTTTATTATACAAGGTTAACAATTTAACTTTTAATTGTGTATAATCGTAGCTTTACTACAAAAAATATTCTTGTAAACGTTTCGTCTCGTTTGACTACGCAATCGACGTGGCTCAGGTTCAATTACCGACGGGCACCATTATTTACTTGATGAGCAAATTTGTTTGTATTTCTAGGTTTGGTTGTTTATGAAATATATTGCAGTATTTATATACGTTATTTCTAATATAGTACGTTCGCTATAAGAATGCAGTAAATCATCGTTATCCGCTGGCCCACTAACCAATAAAATCACTTTTGTTGGTTAATGGGCCAATCAAATCACTTGCACTGATGATTCACTGCATTCTTAACGCTAATTTACCTACTGCAGAATTGTCGACATCCATGACAAAAGGAAGTTATTTGCTTATTTTGAGATTAAATCAATTGGAGTGATCTATCCCGTGACGTTAAAAAAAACTCAATAATATTAATAAAGTGGAATGTTGTATGAGTGTGTTGGTGTGCATGGATTTGCGAATTCTTCGCGGGAAAACAGCTGGATAAACTTGGATTAATTTTAGAATATAGGTACTTAGACTAAATAGGGTACTTTTAATACCAAAAAAATGGGTTATTCCCGTGCAATACTCAAACAACTTTAATCACGAAGTCAACTTTGCTATTAATCACTATTAGTAACGAACAGAAAACAAAGTCTCCTTACTTAATTATTTGTAAATGTCGTACTTTGGCATTTGATTTAATTTTTGTTTTAAAATTTAAGCGTAGTTGCTGTAACAAACGACATTCATACTCTTGTAGGCAAAGACCTACAAAAATAGGTCTTTGCTTGTAGGTATCTTTGGAACCTTGAATAAATTATTCACTAAATTACACAGTTGATTCTGAGTTTATACATCTTTTGCGTGTCTTTTGGAGTATTTGGTATTGTTTTTGGATAAATAAATAAATATTCATGGGATAAATTACACCTAATGATCTAACCTCAAAATAAGCAAATTATTTGCTTGTGTTATGGATGTTAGTCAACGATACTAATACATAGAAGTACATAGATAAATACTAGAATATATTTAACAAACACCCAAACCCGGAAATACAAATATTTATGCTCATCAAACAAATGCTTGTCCCCATCGGGGATCGAACCCGAGCCCCGTTAATTGCGTAGTCAGGGTCGCTAACCATTCCTGTTCGGAACAAATTTCCCCAACTCAATTTTCAATGCAATTACCAGGCCACTTAAGTGACCCTTATAAGGGATATTTGTGATGTTTGGAAATGTGGGACATTAGATAAACTAGAATATTTTTTTTATGTTTTTTAAATAATAAAATCAAATATATCACGAGGAATAATTCATATATTTCAGCATGCCACTCATTCACGTCAACTTCGTTCAGAAAATATCCCGACTCTAAGTATCTTTTTGTCGTACCAATTTCTTATCCAAATCTTTGTCTTCTGAAGCTGTGACGCTTTGGAGTACTCTTCCCATTGACATTAGCAATAGTCCCTCCAAATTGTCTTTTAAACGTTCTCTCTGTAAGCATTTGGCAGAATAATAGTATAACGCACTATGGCAGTATAATATCTATGTATATATGTATTTATATAACTATATATATGGGGCACACTAAAAGTTTTGCACTTCTAGCTAATCGGAACTATTTGAATTTCGAATGTTATATTTTTAAAATGTTGCAATCTTCTTAGTAATAAATAAAAACAAATGGCGGTAAATGATTTGTCAATTGCTTTTTTATCACACGTCAAAGTTCTAAGTAAGCAACGAAAATGGAATTAAGTCGAAAAGATTTTAGAGCGATGATTTTTTATGATTTTAAAAGTCTCTTTCTCCACGAAACCGTACCGCTCGTCTTCAATACTTTTAGGAGAGAAGCACCTTGATTGAGCACCGTGAAGCGATAGTTTACTGAATTTGAGAGAGGTCGAGTTTCTTTATATGACGAATTTCGTGAAGGGCGGCCTTCAACTGCCGTCAACGAAAATAATGTGGCTACTGTTAAGCGGTTAATTGAAGTAAACCCCTGGATTACCTATGAGACAATTCAAGAACTATTGGGAATTGGTATGAGTCAAATTCAGAAAATTTTACACGAAGAATTGAAAGTTCGGAAACTTTGTTGTCGTTGGACCCCTCATGAACTGACAGCGGAGTAGAAGCGGGCTCGCGTGGAATGGTGCTCACAGATGCTACTGAAGTAAAACCACGGACATTCTAATGCTGTTTATGACATTATCATAGAAGATGAAATTTGGATTTATTGTTTTGAATCCGAAAAAAACAGCAATCTCGTGAATGGGTGTTTGAAAATGAGAACAGGCCAACAAAAGTAAGACAGGCGTAAAACGTTGGAAAAAAAATATCGCGTTTTTTTTCTCAGCTACGGGTCCCATCTGTACAATTCCACTTGAAGATCAAAAGAGTGTTAATGCCGAATGGTTTTCTACTATTTGTTTACTCAGGGTGTTAGAAAAAGTTCGCGAAAGACGACCCAAAAGCCGCATTCTCCTACACCATGATACACGCACGGCAAACAAAACTAAGTCATTTTTAGCTTCCGAAAAAGTACATCTCGTCACTCGTCCTGCGTATAGCCCCGACCTAGCGCCCTGTGATTTCTGTATTTTTCCCAAAATCAGAGATTTGATGAGAGGTTTTACTTTTACCAACTCCGAAGAGGCAGTGATGGCGTTCAATGGATTGAATGAAAAAAACATGGATTCAGATCTGTGGTCCTCCTGTTTAAAAAAAAGGTTCGATCGCATGAAAAAATGTTTAAAATTTAAAGGAGATTATTTTGAAAAGCAATCAACATAATATTTTGGTTATAACATGTTGCTTTTTTAAGTTACGCAAAACGCATAGTGTGACCTACGAATAAATATGTACTTGTATATATCTTAGGTATTTATGTAGGTATATGTATAATGTGTTATATATGTAATATATTACTTGTATCTTAGTATTTTGTAATATCGTATTATCTTATTGTTTTGTTTAATTTTAATTTATTTACATAATAATTAAGAAGGTATGTCAATAGGAAACGATTGTTACAAGTTTCTCAGTGCACCTCATCGTAAAAACTGTTTATATTTGTTTAAGGTTGACTGGTAGAGAATGTCATGTAGCATTAAGTCCACCTCTGTACATGTTTGTACATAAATTTTAAATAAATAATCACATAAAAATATTGAGACTTTAATGTAATTTACTTCTATCATCACACTTATTTATATTAAAAAAAGTTTATATATCATAATTTACATACTATAAGTCTTAAATAAAAATTATCCCTGTGTTTGTACTAAAGAATAATTAAAAGCTTTTTTGTTAAGTATCTATAAAGTATCTTGGTAAAATCTTAGCTAAGAATTATATCAATCAAACTTACATTTCAGAGATTAGCAGTTGCACTGTATACTGAAGACACCCAATTACAAGGTAAATCATAAACATGGACTACTAAGAAAATAACTAAATGATTTCCAACTTTATTTAGCTATTATTCTCCAAGCTTAAAAAATATTTTTTAAAGGCCGATAAGCATTTGATATCGAATCTTGAGGAATATATTAAATTGTGTTTTGCCTATTGTGGAGTCCAATAGAAATATAAACTATTGTACTGTACTTTTAAACTGAGTAATAAAAATATATCTTGTCTTATCTTAATTTAAAAGCAAACTAAAGCTAACAACGTATGGGGTCTCGCCCGTGTGCTTTATAAGATGTTTCTAAAGCACAAACCCTTAAAAAACGGTTACCCAAATCAGTTTGTAATGGCGGAATAATCAGGTAGTAAACATGTAATAAACAAAATGTTTAAGCTTGCCTTTATGTTTATTTTGCCTTGAGAGCCTTCTTCTTTATTAAGTCAACTAAAAATGGATTGTTGTTATTAAGGTAATAAGTGTGCTTGTACTCCCACTACATAAATGTTTGCTGTTGATAGGCTAGATATATACAAGTTGACTGGTAAGACATTGTGCATATTGTAGGACACGATAGTTAATGGTCATAAGTATACAACAGAAATATAATAAAAAGAGTATAACAATATCAACAAAATCAGTGAAGTAATATTCAAAAAATATGGTCACCATACGATGTAGTTAAGAGTCTAGTTGGGATTTAAGTAACTAATTTTTGTAAACAATGATTTTCTGTGAGCCGTGCGCGGATGTCCGTCCGTGGTAGACATTTCTATTGGAAATGTTATCAAAAAAGTACCTATTATTTTTACATATTCGATATCAGAATCGAGTGCTGAACGCTATCCTATAGTATATACAATATTTTACCAATCAACATACGTATATGACGATAAGTCTGCAACAACCAGAATACAAAGTCAATTAATTATTATACCTATACAGCGTGCAAGGGCGGTCTCCCGAAAATAGAATCCATAGATTTAGACCATGACCAAAAAATACCTAATAATAATACCGTACAGAAGATTTACTCCCTTACAAAAGTCAAGTTTTGGTATAAAAATATACCAAGTCTCGCTAGAGCTACGGGCCTGCAAGCAAAATTGAAACTTATAACCGCAAATGAACCGTGAATTTTCTTTGCGCCCCAGTTTTATAACCGATCTGTGAACGTGGAAACGGGGAGATAAGTTTTTGTACCTAGTTGATTTATAATGCGCGAGCGCTACGTGACCGCGACTGTCGAGCGACTGTGCGAGCCGAGCGATGCCATATGCTGCCAGGGCGGCGCACTGTCCGTGAATCTAAGATGAAAACCGTTGTAAAGTGTGGGATTTTTTTTTAATTTTTCTAATGGCTTTTTTACTTTTGTATAATTTATTATATTCAAATACCCTACAGTATTTTTTTAAAAAAATGTTAAGTTAATTAATACACAAAATAAGCAAAGTAGCCACATACCGCGCAAAATAAAGTACTGATTCGAGAGTTCTGCGGGCGCGACGAGTCTATATTTTACATTGCGTAGCGTAAAAATTGTAAAAAAACAACGCAAATTTAGCATTTCCCACTAAAAAAGAAATTACGATCATGACAATAACGTAAAAATGATGTTCTATCTTAATTTTTTGTTAGACCGTTCCTTACACACTATATAAATAGATAAATCTCAAGCAAATTATAAAGTCTAATCTTCTTTAAAAAAATATAAAACATTTTCTTTAAAAAATATAAAACACCTAAATGTCTCAAGAGATTATTATAATTTCTTTGAATAATAATGATAATACAAGATTGTCGCTGTATTTCAAAGACAATTTTCTCTTAATCGCGGCCTTTGTGAAAATGCCTGACAAATATTTATCTTAACCAAAGGGATCAATCCGGTGTTTGAGTAGTTATTAAAAGCCTTCTTATGGCCGAAATTTTCGTTTCTAAATAACTTTACAAGCAATAATTTGGTTAATTTTTTACTACCCATTACTCGTGACTTCATTCGCGTGATCCAAAATCATTACTTCCTTTTGGTCACTCGGGCATAAAGTAGCCTATTACCCTATAAACTCCTCTATCTTTTAATTTAAGTTCCCTCAAAATCGGTCCAGCCGTTATAGAGATTACCCCGTACAAAAAGAATAATGGACAGACAGAAATTCTTCTTCTTCTTCTCAGAAAGCAAGAAACTTCTCGCTAAATTCAGTTATTTTAAGCTCAAAAGGTCAACAAATATTCTTACGCATAGATTTTTGAGCTCAACGAGTTGAAAAATCTAAAGTATGCTAAAAATGATAGTATTTTGAAAATATGTATATTTTCAAAATTATGATAGATTTTGATTTTTCGAATTGCGTTCAACGCAATTTTGAGCTCTAGTAGTTAGATAATAATGTGTAAATGCACGTGTACCTCCCAGAAAATAATCCTGGCGGCACCCATGCCATTACCTTTAGACACCAAAAATTGATTTTATAATATAAACACTTGTACTGTTTCACAAAGTACAAGTGTTTATATCATAAAATCAATAAGATGCAGTTTCACCAAGTGTCGGCAATCGAAAGTATAAATTATATCAAGACACCAAAAATTTCATCTCATATTTCATATTTAAAATAGTAATTGCATTATCCATCTCGTTTCTACATACTTACATTAATCCGATATACCAACCTACCCTGAACCTATCTGTACCTACGCTGATAATAATGAGTTTATACCTAGATTTTCTCAGTAAGTGAATATAAGTAAATTCTTTTTGAGAGATAATTAATTCTTAAACCAGAAAATGTTCATTGTACGTTGCAATCTGTGTGGCGAGGTATTAATGCTTCGTACATAAGTTTACCGGCCGAGAAATGGCAGGGACAGTACCGGGTTTACAGATAAATGATTCGAAAAAGAAATTAGTTTAAGAAATTGCAATTTACAAAAAAAAGCTTTTGATAATATTTCAATTAAGGATGCGAATACGCGATATTGTAACTTTTCCGGTGAATTTAAAAGGAAGGGTAAAAGGGGTAAAAAATGAGAGTTTATGTTGGAAGATACTTGTACATTAATAATAAGCAATTATTCTTCTTTAAAAGGGTTGGACGGCGGGCATGGTAAATTTATTGGCAATTAGACTTCACTAATTTTCAGCATTAAAGTTGAACCAATTTACTGAAATGATTTCATCTTCTTGTTAGGTTGTTTTTATATTTTAAAATTTTTAAAATGTGCAAACGAGTTTGTATAACGCAATATTTTTAAGGCCTTTTAAATAAAATGTATTAAGTTCTTCGTTCATTGCTTCCTAACCTGATAAAACGGAAAGAAACCTAGTACACTGATTAATGCTCGGTTCCAATATCAACGAAATTACTCGTTTTAGTCTCGAGTGGTAATGGCCCAAAAATCTTCTGGCATGCCTCATTATTACTAAATTAGTTGCTAATAATTACTATTACGAATGACGTTCCGGTGATGCTACGAACCTAGCAATAATAAAAAAGTAACTGTAACAACTAATAAATGAATATTCTCTGGAGAAATGTCATGAACTCAGTAAACATTGCATGTAGTACTGGTGACGATGAAGCTGAAGCAAAAACTTTTTAAGACAATTACGCGAACGGTGGAGTACAAAATTTGGACCGGTTATAATTTGCATTGTGAAGGATTGCACAACTGGATTATTTAAATCAGAATATTAAGAGTAAGAATGTTAAATGGTATTTTAAGTAAATAAGTATGGAAACAAGGAACAAGTAATTTTTATAAACAATGTACCTAATAAAAATTGAATATAATTTGTAAATATTGCATGCCATTTGCTAGAATACGTGGTACTTCTTAATTTTATTAACTGCATATTTTTTGCTGTAACCGTATTCTGAGCAATAAATTTTATTTCATCTAAAAAAACCTAATATTTTTAAATAATAAATTTTTAACGCATAATATATATTGGATTAATAAAACTAATCATTACACACGCTACATTCGTGTACCATACATGATAACTTACATACATGTATCCTATTATGTTAATAGCCAAAGTCTGTTGTCCAACTTAAGAGATTTTATTCCTTGGTCTATGGTCGGATCTTGAACACAAGGCAGTAGCTAGTACAAATAAATACATATACATATAAGATATACTGAAATATATTTTATAAACTCGCAAGTCTAGAAATACAAACATTTATGCCCGCCACACAAATGTTTGTCCTATGTCCTATTGATTGCATAGTAGGGTCGTGGCTAACAGTAACAGTATTTCACAAGAGAAATACTTTTAAGCTTTTGCAGCTTTTTTCAAACGAATTATTAAAAATGAACCGGATTTTAACGCTAAATATCGAGAAAATAATCCTATAATAATTTTATGCCTTCCTATAATAAATCGCGGTAAAATCCCGTTAATTCTTAATAGTTCGTTCATTATTGAATCTGCACTTAGACCCACACATAAATTTCTAAGATCATTGTTTACAAACAACTATTTGCCAAATTCGTGGCTAGTCTCGTTAGCACGCCGCTATCACTCACGTGGTGACCATATTTCCTTATATGTGAGTGGTTACGCAAAAAGGGACCTGAAGGGATTGGAAACGGTCTTTTTTTTTTGATAAATTCTGATTCTATGGTCCTTCATCTTTGTTTTGTTCTAATCAAAATAATTTTAGGTGCCGTAGTTTTTTTTAAATGATTTTTTATGTAAGCCGAGGCAGTTTTGAAAATATTACACCTTATGTACAGCGCACACTAGTTTCTTTTTCTAGCGCGCACATAAAGACAAGTAAAAGACGAATAAATAAGTCACCAATAATACAGCTATCGCAAACACGTGCTATTTCTCACTGACGAAGTCGCTCACTAACGAGTAACGACACTAACATAAAACACCCCGCGCTTCTCTCCCGCACTCGTGGCGAAACTCATTTCGACTCAACATTTTAAACGTGATTTACTCGAAATCAATTATTTTCCCTTGAGGTCCCTTTTTGCGTAACCACTCACATATTATTACAATAATTTCGTTAAAGTTTACTATGAAGTCAAGCTATATTCTTTTTTATCATACTTTTACATATAAATATTAACTATCGTATCCTTTTTAATACCTTTTACTAATATTCATCTTTTATAATATGTATTTCTATGTATCGTTTAGTTTATTAGTATCGTTGATTAACATCCATATTACAAAGAATCAATTTGATTAAAATGAGAGAAAATCTACCGTATAATAATATATTTCGACTATTCCTTTAATGTCTCCTACCTCGCTCACGTAGTAGCCACTTGCCATATGATAAGATTTTTAAAATTTTCTCGTACGAATTTTAAATATTTTATTTCATACCAAATTTTTCTTAACGATAAAGAACACAACAATAACAGAATTATCCAATTTGGTTCATGTATTCCGAAGTTATACACATACAAACATTTCGGCAATCGAATTTTTGAATACAGATTAACGTTCTATATAAATATCCAAAAAATGATGTAAGGTTCATCAAAAACACAGAATGATTCTAATTTGATGTCGAAGATATTTATTGCTAAATGCAAAATAAATATGTAGGGTTAGAAACTGGTAAAATCATAGAATATATTATCCAAATTTGAGCACTGATATCTACGAGCGGCATAACCCGCTTACAAGCACCCGTGAAACAAGGAAAATTTATTCAAGATTTCTGCATACGTTTCCGAATACTCCTGTGTCCACATAAATTCTCTTCCGTTGACACTTCACCGCGCCCGTATCCTTACAAATCTTTGTTGATTTAAAGGAACCGTCAGGAAAATTGTACGATGTTACCTTAACAGGATTTGTTGCTATCCTACAGGAAATTTAAATAAATTGTGTTTATATAGGTAGTGCGACTGGATGAACTTTATACTTTTTTATAGTCAAGCAACATTCAATGATACCAGATTTAGGAGGGTCTATACATTGCCTCTGTTTTGACAGTAAATAGGTTATTTGCTCTTTCACCAAGGAAGTATTATAATTTGAGTAAATTGTAAGTCCCTATCATTGTGATTACTTGCTTAGTATGTTTCCTTAATATCTATCCTTGGTGAGTAATGCAGTACTAGTTAGGTACTCATCGGTTCTTGACACTATGGTTTTAAACATTGTCATTGTTTAACAATAGTTTCATGTTTGACGTAAGTTATCCAATAAAGTAAGTAAGTATATTCACGCCCGTATCCCTGAAGGGGTAGGCAGAGGTACAACAAGTACACCCACGATTAGCCGAAGATACTTGGTCCCACAAATGTGATAGGTGGCAAGCCTATCGCCAACCAGGCAATATCCAACCCCGGGCAACTTTGTGTTTATCAGAAAACTGAAAAAACACTTTTTATGTGCCCAACCCGGGAATCGAACCCGGGACCTCATGTGGTCAACGCCAACGCTTGACGACTAGACCACAGAGGCGATACACTTGTATGTTATACCTTTCTATCAACACATATTTTGCATCTATGAGTGATAGTTGTCGCTTTGTTGACCAAAACCGACATGAGAAACAGCACGACTGTTTGCAATTATTTTTTTTATCCATACATATAATAAAATCGTAGGAAAGTCAATTTATGTCCGAGGTAAACTCAAGAAGTACTGCATGGATTTACTTCAAATTTTGCATGAATATTACTAACAGGTCGGGTCAACATATAGGCTACAAATTATCACGCTATCACCTACGGGGGAGGAGCTGTGCGGGGTAAGCGAAGTCCACGCGAACGAAGTCGCGGGCAACAGCTAGTTTATTTATAAACAAAAATACACAGCGTATTACATTGTTTAAAATTTCGCTAAACTGTATTACAATTTGTTGGGGAAGTGCTCAATATCTAACTACACTATATCTACCTATACCTGTTCTACTAACAAAATAAACTAGGAGTAATTTTTCAGTAAACATATTTTCCATATTTATTTTATTTTATTTGTTTATTCTTTGTTGCTTGTATGCATGAATTAATAAATTCTACATTCACGTTTAGTCAAAATAAGTATGTGTTGCTCTTGTTAGTAAGTTTACCTCATATTAGTCAGGTCCCCCTGTGAAGAATAGACCATCTGCCATCGTGCCAGGCCATTTTTAATATCATTAGGTAGCAAATACATGGCTTTCTTGACGGAAAGAGAAACCATCGCTTAAAGATATCAAAGATGTGCGTTGCTTCTACCCGCTACTCTAAACTCCAAACCTGAATACGACAATGACAGGCATTGATTCTATTGCGGCAGAAGCGGGTAAGATGGTGGTACAGCTCGTAAAAGGCGAACGATTGATTGTATCACTTACTACTAGCGTGACTACTAAGTGCTAGAGTTCAGCAATATTTTTTTGGCATACATCATTTGTTACCACTGCAATAGCGTAAATGGTTATCATTGATGTTCAAGGTAGGTGGTCTAGGATTATGAAACTAGCTTTGACTATTTCCCTGATCGCTACTTTCGATCGATGTGCAGGAGCATTATTGCGACGAATCAATACGCCTGACGACAATTTACCACGACATACCACGCTTCACGCATTTAAGGAAGCAAACTTGCTAGTGTTGGAGGTAAAGAAAGCCTGCGAATTTATATATGTGGCATTACCACCCCTTCACATCAATAGCAATGCACCATTATCATCTTTGGTGTATATAATTGATCTTTGTTTCATTCCTGATGGAAAGAAACAACCATCAATTATATAAAAAATTATATAAATATTCCGGATGGAAGCCATCTTAATAATAACGACAACATATACGATAACGGTGATAAAAAATAACGACGGGATGGTAGAAACATAATTTCAGTTGTGAATTTAATTGAACTCTAGTTTATTTCATAACAATAGCACAATAACTCGAAGTATCATAAGCGGAAAGCTCGTACTTCCAAGATTTACAAACCTGTACGGTAAAAGAAAATTAAATTATGTTATACCACATCTCATTAATGAACTACCAACTACATTAAGGGACAAATTAACACCAAAAAACATAAAAAACAAATTAAAATCATACTTCATACAGCTGTTACAACATTAAAAAAAAAATGATGGCAGTATATAATTCACACACGCGCGCATGCAGAGCACACAAACGAACAACAACAAATATGTATGTATATATGTATATGAGTGTATGTATATATGTATATATATATATATGTATGTATATATATATATATATATATATATATATATATATATATATATATATATATACATATATGTGTATGTATGTATGTATATATGTGTTGTATATTATAATATATGTCGGCGTCCGCGTCGTCAAATGCAAGAATATTGTAAAGTGGAAACAACAAATGCACGGCCTGGGCCGGCAAGCGCGTCGTTCGATATCCCTACTACTCAACTTGTTTTGCTACCTGTATAAAAGGCTCTGAGCGCCCGCCGATAAGGCAGTCTTGGCTCTGGCGTGGCTCGGTACACTTGTTGTACCTTGCTAGTAGCTTATCCTTGACTCTTGGATAATTAATTTGTGCAAACAAGTTAATTATTATTGTCAACTATAAATTAGTCGCAGTACAATTTATAATGGACTACCTATTGCTTAAATTATGACTTATTTGTAATAAGGAATAATTAAGTTACTTGGAATTGTTAAACGAGAACTAGTCATTAAATAATGGAAAGCTTTAATAGTGATCTTATGTTATTTTGATATTTGATACAAGTTGAACAAAATATAAAGAGTTGATATATCACCACATCCTCATTTTATTTATCGTATCTGACCCACTTCCTACATCAGAAGTGGGATCGGATTCACTCCCACTTCAGCATCAAACTATTTCGGTTAATTATGTAAGCAGTAAATGTCTCTTTTCACTTGTGGTATGGAAATTATTCTTTGAAAAATAGCAGAAAATATTAATTCACGTTCTGTAAATACATCTACTCCCCTTAAGTTGATATACTTTGATTCTGATGAAGCAGACGATATGACTAACTGGTGTCCTCCTCCTAGCTTCGTATTCTTCATTACTGAGGGTCGTAACCTCCTCATTAGATTGTTCTTGATAGCACAATATTATGCCATTGGACTCTATCTTCAGCGACGTGCAGAGCATCATAAAACATTTTAGACATAAGATTGGTGCAAACCTGGTCCGACCATCGCATAGGAGTACGACCACGTGGTCTTTTGTCTTCTACTTTTCCGGTCACTATTAGCTTTTCGAGATTGTCTCCTTGCTTTCTATAGAGATGTGGCCGAAGTATTATAGAATTCTTTGAAGGCACGTAGCAGACAGTCTGGTCTTTACTCCAAGTTGTTTTAGTATGAAGGTGTTGGTCCTGTGTGTTGTCCAAGGGATACGTAAAATTTTCTCCAGCACCACATTTCAAACGCATCAATGCGACGTCTGTCTGCAGCTCTTAGTGTCTATGACTCTGCGCCGTACGTAAATATGGAGAACACCAGCGTACAAACCAGCCTCTGCTTTGTTTTTAATGAGATGCTTCTGTCGTTCCAAAGACCCTTCATCTGACTCGTAGGATTTTTGTCGTGTAACTTACTAGCTGGTGTACCTCAAGTAAAATAAATATAGAAAAGAAAAAAATTAGACGGGGTTGATCTGATCATTGTAGCTACTCACTCACTTAAGAGTCATGCCGTCACCTACTTCACAAGCTGCTGTCTTGGCAAGCTATATTAGGACTTGAAGATCTCTTCCTTTTAGACTTAAATATGAACCGATTTAAGAGCACCACTGTATTTCGAGGAAGTTACAATTTTGTGATAGAATCGAACAGCGTAACAACTATTGCCGTGATAAACAGAAACTTATCTCAAATAATTTTTGCTTGCAGCGAAAGCAGGTCATCTACCACTATCTCTGGTGACGTGTCCAGTGGCCGACCACCAGTGGTCTGCTATGTATGTTGTGACCCCGGCCCAGCCACAAAGCTTCCATTTTTCCGATGAGCTACAAGAAGAAAGAAGTTGCCACTTCGAGTTCCGAAAAACAGAAAACCAGTCAACATCTGTTCCAGAGCGTTACATGGTGTATTACACTAAGTAGAATTTAATTATCTTTTATATTTGAGTCTGGTTTAGAATGTAGCCATATCAAACAAATCTGTTGTGATTCCTTTGTAAGAGAACGGTTTTATGAACAAGAATCTATAAATAGTCGCTTGTTTTGATGTAGTTTCCACTGAACAAATCAAATGCTTAACCACAAGGCAAAATTTAAATTTGGAGGTAGTTTCACGTTTGACCTGATAAGTCTTAATGTTTCGTTAGGCCGCAAAATTTGGACCAATGTAGAATAGGAAGTAAGCGAAAACAGATTAATGCTTAGCAATACTTAAACACAATCTTGATAGCAAGATAGCAACGCACCATTAACATCTTTGGTGTCTATAGGCGATGGTTGACTCTTTCCATCAGGAGACCCATCTGCTTGTTTGCTAACTTATGATATATAAAAAAAAAAACAATCCTGCTCAGTTTCAAAATCTGCTAGCGAGAGTATGGTAAATACTGACTTTGTAGGTAAAGATAGAGAGCCCTTGGTAGATATTTTTAAAAAAAACAATTGACAACCAATTGAATTAAAACCGTCGGGCTTAAATTCGTCGAGCTGAAATCGAATTAGTTGACCCTTTGAAGATCGTTAATAAGCAATCTTAAAGTTTATTACCAACTAAACTCAAACTAATTTTTTTTTTAAAAAAAAAAAGAGAAAACAATACAGATTTACATCTTCTTGCGACAGGCACATATAGAGCTAACAGTCGGTCCGAATATGTAATGCGATTCCTGTAGGGTTTAATAATGATAGCGCAGTATAATTCTCTGACAAATCATGGCAAAAGCGGTTAGGTAATATTTAACACGCGCTCAGCAGCATTAGGTTTGACATTCGGCAACTAACAGAAACTCGCGGAAGTATCTACAAGCTTTGAAAAAAAATCAGCCCAATCGGACATTTTATGGTTGAGTAGAGGTAATGAAAGGTTAAACCTTTTAGTGTAGGTGACTTTGTCTTTGTTAGGAATGTAGAACGACACTAAACGAAAATTATTGTTGACTCAAAATATAAGGGCTCCTTAAAAGTTACCGCAATTTTAGAAAACAAGTGCGCCCATGATAGCCTCTGCGAAGTTCCCCATATTCCTTTAGGGTTTCTTGGGGTACCTATATGAAAATTATAACAAGGATGACGTGACGGCGTATACTCATGATAACGATCTTGTTCATAAAACTGGTCCAAACAATATTGATAGAAATGCAGTGTATATTGTAAATAGTTATAACAGTCAGAGTTTTTAATATCTACCTGCGAAGGAGATTCTCTAATCTTGTAATAACTAATGCCACTATTCATGAGGCTGCATCATCAGCAAAAAAATACGATACTAAGTAAACGAAAAAAAAAATGTAGTAAAATGATGATTAAAAAAAAATATCACTAAAAATGTAAGTAAAAAAAAAAGCGAAAAAAAATAATTAAAGGAAATGGGAGTCTTATAAAACTATGAGAAGAAATCAATGTAAAAAAAAAGTAAAAGAAGTAATTTAACAAAAAAATTTAGGATTGACAAAAGATGTAGGATTGACAAAAAATGTAGGAAGATGACCGCACACTCCAGTCTCCGGTTTTGAACTGATGAGAGGGAGCTTAATAAACTCCAGTCTCCGGTTCTAACTGATGAGAGGGAGCTTAGTGCACTCCAGTCTCCGGTTTTTAACTGATGAGAGGGAGCTTAATAAACTCCAGTCTCCGGTTTTAAACTGATGAGAGGGATTCCTAGCTTAGTAGGATCCAGTCTCCGGTTTCAAAATTGACGAGAAAAGTTTAATAGTTGTAGTTGCTGAAGGGGTTACCGGACCAGCACACTATTGTAACATTTCGCTAAAAGATTACGCTAATTATAGAGTTGTAAAAAAAAAAATATAAGATTATGTTTAGTTTTCTAAAAGATATGTCAGGATGAACGAGGCGTTCCTTGTCCTCAGATGTATAAAGATGCGCACACGAGGACGTGTGCATGTCAGTATGGCCGTGTCGGCGTCCGCGTCGTCAAATGCAAGAATATTGTAAAGTGGAAACAACAAATGCACGGCCTGGGCCGGCAAGCGCGTCGTTCGATATCCCTACTACTCAACTTGTTTTGCTACCTGTATAAAAGGCTCTGAGCGCCCGCCGATAAGGCAGTCTTGGCTCTGGCGTGGCTCGGTACACTTGTTGTACCTTGCTAGTAGCTTATCCTTGACTCTTGGATAATTAATTTGTGCAAACAAGTTAATTATTATTGTCAACTATAAATTAGTCGCAGTACAATTTATAATGGACTACCTATTGCTTAAATTATGACTTATTTGTAATAAGGAATAATTAAGTTACTTGGAATTGTTAAACGAGAACTAGTCATTAAATAATGGAAAGCTTTAATAGTGATCTTATGTTATTTTGATATTTGATACAAGTTGAACAAAATATAAAGAGTTGATATATCACCACATCCTCATTTTATTTATCGTATCTGACCCACTTCCTACATATATATTATGTTAAAAAATATTATAATGACTGAATTACATACAATAAAAAAAAAAAAAGAAGACCTGTCCAGCCTCGATCGTAAAAGTGTAACAAACAACATGCTGTATAAGTACATTCTTATCTCTGATTTTAAAACCTGTTTACTCGCTCGGCCGGACTGTGTCGCGACGATTTCATTTTAATAATTATTTTACCTACCTCTTGTTGTTACATGCCTAGATTTATAAGTCATACATATATAGTTTTTGTTTATAATGTTAAGATTACTTTTTATTTCTATTGTTTTTTTTTTCATGATTGTAATTAACTTATTGTGTCGACGACTCTGATGCCCGGTAAAACTCGCAAGAGTTTATGTGGTATCTGTAATATTATTGATAATGTATTAAATTGTATTAAAATAAATAAATAAAAAAAATAAATCTTTACCAAAGCAATCGAGCCATATTATACGTAACTTTTCTGGCTTCATTATCCTTTTAACTAGAATATTTAATACGCTTTTATTTAACGTTATGAGGCAAAATAACCATGACATCTACACATTATGGTAATATATCCATGGGCGGCGGTGATCACTTACCATAATTCAAATTATCAATCAGGTGCACCTCTTGCTCGTTTGCTCCCTCTTCTGTATATAAAAAAAATACGGAATGTCCACTTTCATAGAAGTTTGAAAACATGTACAAATAGCATGTACAAATTATATACAAACAAAGTTGTCAACTATTTTAGTTAAGATGCAGGATGTAATGAAATTAGCTGTTACAATTTTGCAACCGATAACTGGAGTATAACTCCAAATAACTCTAATTACTGTTCCAAATACTTATAAGTCGTGACCGGATAGAACGTTGTAAAAGTTATGCTATTTAATTAATTGAAATTTAATGGAAGCTGATGAGACAAATTAGTGCTTTGATGTTAAGAAATAATCAATATGATTGTTCGTCCTACGGAAAGAGTACGTTTTACTGAGGTAAAAAACAACCAATGCCTTAAAGCTTAGACTAAAGAAATCAATCAAGGAAGCATCATACACACAAACTAGCTTAAACGGATCAAAATAAATGACAGAGTACATAAGATGTGTAAATAGGGAAATTATATAGTTTGTATATAAAGCATATCTGATCGTATTGTTTGAACTTATATCTTAACTGTATTTTGCGACTTTATTGTTGCCGCTATGATGTAAGTGCTTGGCAAGGCTTTTGTTTATTTTTTGGTTAGGACACAAACATAAGTAACTATTTAATTAATTTACCAACGCTATGATCAAAAGTATGCACTACAATATCACAATATTGCATGACAATATCACAATATGCTCACGATGTAAGACAAAAAAAGAACACAACAGGAAAATCCCAGGTATAGAAAATGTTACATACTTTTTTTGGAAAAACCTGTCTTACTATATTATTTTCCTCTCAATAAAATTCACATTTTTTAAATACTTAGTAAAAAAGCTTTGATAAATCAGTGTACTATGTAAGTAATCGTCAAAGTTCCTTAACTTTTAGAAACTAAAGACACAAATTGCAAATTCCTTCTCATGTTGTTGGCTAATCGTGGATGTATATTATATGTTCGTAATATATCTTTTTATTGATAAGCTCACATTTTGTTACATTATTACTCTTGTGTGTACCTGTCTACAGTAAAAATGTTAAAGAAAATAAATATATATGGGTGTGTTTGTGAAACCCCTTCCTACACTTTAGAAAAATGTGGACTGAACAGGGATTAAATATACATGTTGACTGGTAAAATATTGAGTTTAGTACTTGATCTTGATACCGAATACGTAAAATAATTAGGTACTTAAATTTTGACCTAATTATCCAATAAAACATTTATGTACTTATAAACCCTAAATATATATCAAATTTTGTTGTTTATAAACAGCAATTTTGTCGAACCCGTCGAACCCGTGACTGGACTTGCTATCGCGCTGTTAGCGTCCGCACTGTGACCATATTTTTGAATATTAATACAGCAATTATGTTGATTTATTACGTAGTAAAGCAATATTCTTTGTTGCTATTTTGTAATTGAATATCCGTCTATTAATTTGCTATTACAAACAAAACAAATAAATATTGCATTATTAAGAGGTTTAATTCATTATAACAAATGTCCTAGTAATAATCACAGGTAATAATACTATAAGAAGTTCGAGCCGATTCGTGACTTTAATAAAATCAAGTCAATAAATATAAGACGTCAGTCCCAAAAGCAGGGGAAAGTTCTTAAAGTTTTCAACAACAGAAAAGAAATTTCACCAAACTTTTACATACTTTTCTAGTTATAACTTTCAATTTTTCAATAATTTACTGCTGATACTTTTTTATTATTTTAGTTTAAAACTTTATTTTATTTTTGTTTTATGCTTATACTATTGATATTAAAATTAAAAATAATATTATGTTATTTATAACTGAGGGTTTGAGACCAATTTTATTTATATTTAAAAAAATAAATGATATTTTATTTATTCTACTGACCTAATTTGGAGTAATAATAATAAAGAGCTTTTATTATTATCTATATCTATATATACATATAATAAAATCGTAAGAACGTCAAAACTGTACACTGAATATTTTTTAAAGAGAGTACTTGGGGCGAGATCTACAATCGATATCGAAGCCAAAAATATAGGTGGTTTTTAGAATTTTTGTCTGTTTGTCTGTTTATCTGTTTGTCTGTATGTATGTCCGGGGTAAACTCAAAAAGTACTACATGGATTTACTTCAAATTTTGCATGAATATTACTAACAGGTTGGGTCAACATATAGGCTACATATATCACGCTATCATCTAAGGGGGAAGAGCTGTGCGGAGTAAACGAAGTTCGCGCGGACAAAGTCGTGGGCAACAGCTAGTACTTTATAAAAAGGTACGATACAATAATATTTCGTCTCAAAAATATCACTTGGATTTATATTATATTAAAAGCACTTGTACTGTTTTACTTGACTTTTTATTTATTAAAACCAACCGGTTTCGCGTTTTAACGCATCATCAGGGCAAAAGTTAGTATTGTTTAGTACAATTGACAATTTGACAATTAACAATATATACTGAAGATAGTATGAAAAATTTAAATTTAAAATATGTTTGACAATAAACCTTAAAAACAACAAAGAAAAATATCGACACGCGGGATGTGAACCTGCGACCATCTCCCTAAAGCCGGGACGCTCTTCTACTGAGCTAGTGTCGACAGGCTCGAGGCGGCGAAATTCTTCTTTGCTATATGATCGATTACGTTCATACAATCGACGTAATCGATCATATAGCAAAGAAGATTTTCGCCGCCTCGAGCCTGTCGACCCTAGCTCAGTGGAAGAGCGTCCCGGCTTTAGGGAGATGGTCGCAGGTTCAAATCTCGCGTGTCGATATTTTTCTTTGTTGGTTTTAAGGTTTTTCCAGTTTCCCAAGCACGGGGTGAGTGCTATAACACAAAAATAATGTTTGACAATATCAGTGATACCCACACATCAGAATTACACTTTTTGAACAGGGAGAATTTTGTATAGTAATTTATTAATTTATTAATCCAACAGTATGTCAATGTCAATAGTACAATGTAATAGTTTGTGAATTGATTAATATGTAAAAATATCATATAGATTCTAATGTCAAGAAAAATAATTAAATGTCATGATACATTTCCCATATAAGATTAATATAAAATATAAAATTCTAGTATTAAATTAACATTATTAAATGTCAATTATATGTAATTATTAATTCACATTATATTATATAAAGAATAAAGTTATAACAATAATAAAACAAAAACATAGTAATAATTTATATTACTACATATAATAAAATCGTAGCAACGTCAAAACTGTACATTGAATATTTTTAAAAAGAATACTTGGGGCGTGATCTACAATCGATATCGAAGTCAAAAATATAGTTTTTAGAATTTTTGTCTGTTTGTCTGTATGTATGTCCGGGGTAAACACAAAAAGTACTGCATGGATTTACTTAAAATTTTGCATGAATATTACTAACAGGTCGGGTCAATATATAGGTTACATATAACTAAACGCATCTCCTTTACTGAATATTTTTAATGATTAATGTATAAGTTACTGTTTTTATTTTAGTAGCTGTTGCCCGAAACTTTGTCCGCGCGGACTTCGTTTACTCCGGACAGCTCCTCCCCCGTAGGTGATAGCGTGATAATATGTAGCCTATATGTTGACCCGACCTGTTAATAATATTCATGCAAAATTTGAAGTAAATCCATGCAGTACTTTTTGAGTTTACCCCGGACATACATGGACTTTCTACGATTTTATTATATGTATATAGATATAGATTATATGGCTACTCGTATTCGAGGATTTTTAATTAAAAGAATGGACGACCTAATATTTATTTACATATATATTTATATAAAATTTTTTTGGCGCTAAGTTGCTTTTTTGCAGCATTTTTAGGGTTCCGAAGTAAATCAGGCGCCATTATATTTTCGCTATGTCCGTCCGTCCGTCCGTTATTCCAGTTTATATATCGTATATACCATCTGATCTACTTGCTACTTAAGCTTTTAAGTGCCGCTGAATTTTACCATCGGACATCGCGACAAAATTCAAAATTTCATCCTCACCATCTCGGTGTTTGGAAATCCACAACTGTGCGATTCTCGAGGCACTTTTATCCCGCATTATACCTCTGTGGAACCAATTAGCGGCAGGGGTTTTTCCAAGTGGATACGACTTAAGGAACTTGAAGAAAAGAGCCTACTCTTTCTTAAAAGGCCGGCAATGCAACTGTTAATCTTGTGATAGTGTCGCTGTCCATGGGCGGCTGTCAATTACCATCAGGTGGGCCTCCTGTCTGTTTGCCCCTTTTTCTATAAAAAAAAGTGTTTGGCGCACTCCGAGCACAACGAAATTTACTTATCATTTTTTTGGGTTGAAATTAACGCTATAAAGTTATATTTTTAAATTGGTCTTGAACACTTTCATCGATCGGCGTCAGAATTAATTACTGAAATACGAAACAAATAAGGTTAAACTCCATACTTTAGCAAATATATGGCTTCTGGTCGTCGAGAATTTTTAATTAAAAACAAAGTGGATGTCCTTTTTTTTTCTCTTGTATATTGCTATGTATATTGCTGGCAAACATAAATATTCGAAAAGATAAATAAAAAGACCCTATACTCTAGTAAAAAATATTTATTTACAAATATACTTATATAAAAGTTTTTTGGCGCTTAGCTGATACTTTTTTGCTTCATTTTTAGGGTTCCAAAGAAAACTACGGGTAGGAACCCTTATAATTACGCTATGTCCGTACATCCATCCAACGTCCGTCCATCCGTCCGCAGTCTAGCTCAGAGATCAGTATTAGAAAGCTATAATTTGGTATGAAATGTGTTAGCATACATTAGTCACGGTAACAAAGTAGTAATATAAAATTTTGAAAATATTTTTAGAGTATCTAAACAATAAATTGGGGATGTTAATTTTTTCACGTGTAACCTATCTTATCCTAAAAAACCTATCTAAGTGCATGCCAAACTATGGGGCAGTTTGGCATGCCCTTAGATAGGTTTTTAAAAAATATTGTAGGTACACAACAACAATTTTTCGATAACAAACAATTTATTCCTAATTATTCACACACATATTATACAGTTATTAGTTTAATCGATTGCTCTGTTATTATGTCTTTTATAATATTATCAAGAATTAAAGCATTATTGTATTTATTATAAATGCGAAAGTCTGTCTGTCTCTTTGTATCTTCTTCGCGCCTAAATCACTGAACCGATTTGGATGAAATTTTTTGGTACAAATATAGTTTGAGACCCGAGAAACTACATGGGATATTTATATTCCGGAACCCCGACGGGAACGGGAACTATGTGAGTAAAACCCCGGGACTATTTATCTTTTAAACCATGGTAATAAGGCGTAATTTGGGGTAGTTTTATTTCAGAAATTTTTCCATGTGGAGGAAGTCGCGGGTACAGCTGGTATGATATAAAGTTTAATTTAATTTTGTATTCTCGTAAAATCTATAAAATTTCGGTATTAGTGACTTGATATTTTTATTTAATAATTAATTACTAAAACTATCATGAGACATTGTTAACTATTAATTAAAATCGGCTACACTGACGTTTAATGGATGTAGGTTCCAACTAGTTTCGGACATAGGTCCGATATGAGGTCCATCCTCAAGGTGAGTTAGACGTTCGCTCGGTAGCGTCTCGTCTAGAACTGCGAGCGGTAGCTCGTCTTGCGCGGTCCGTTGGAATCGGGAATGTGAGAAGCGCCGTCGGCGAAGATAGTGCACAACGTCTAGTTTGCACTTTTAAATTATTCTAAGAATTTAAATGTGCACAAAATGCACTCATAACGACTACCATATTATCATCTTCTGTGTTGTTCTTTTTCCGCGTTTCGTTTAACAACACGGACTTCCAAGCAGGCGGCAATGTCCATCCCTTATCTCTAATAAAATTAGGATGACCGTCAATCATGATGACTTCAATGAACTTACGTGACACATAGTTCTTTTCGCAGACCTTCCTAATATAATGTGACGTATTCGAGTCGAGGGCATGTTCCGGCACTGCCGAGTTAATGTAGTCCATTTTACGCACATTACGAGTTCGGCGAGCCTGATATTGATATTACGTCCTGTATATCCAATGTAGCTTTTGCCGCAATCGCATGGAATTTCGTAGACGCCCGGGTTATTTAAAGGGTCCCGATCCTCTGGTAATCGTAAAAGTTTTTTGATTTGTGTCTTGGGGCGGAAACCTGTCCTGATGCTGTATCTACGGTGTAACAGGTGTCCAATTAGACTGGACTGGACTGCCAAAAATCTATAAACCAAACTGGCCTCTACGACCCATTGTGAGTCAAATTAACTCACCAACTTACAAAAGTTCACGTCAAATGGCAAGTATCTTACAAACGTTTACAGGGAAAACACCGACCTTTTTAGAAGACTTCGCACACTTCATTTATTTGTTCGAATATCGTAAATATATAGTCGGAAAAAGAACACGGAAGATGATAGTATGGTAGACGTAAGTGCATTTTGTGCACATTTGAATTCTGACAATAATTTAAACGCGCAAACTAGACGTTGTGCACCATCTTCGCCGACGGCGCTTCTCACATTCCAGATCCCAACGGACCGCGCACGAGTTCCAGATGCACGAGACGCTGCCGAGCGAACGCCTAACTCACCCTAAGGAAGGACCTCATATAGGTCCGAAACTAGTCGAAACCTACGCCGATTAAACGTGAATGTAGCCGACTTTGATCAATAGTTAATAATTAATTATTTAACCGTACACCATATTTAAAGATATTGTTTTAATTTTGTCCCACCTTTAAGTTTGAATCGTCTTATACAAATATAGGGGTACCGCTGGGAAAAAAGAATAATTTAGAACTCACATGAAGGTAGGAACAAAGAATATTTTGTAGGTAGCTCTGAACATAACTACGCAATAAGTGTCTGCCTTTTTGTATAGGAATAAGTATTTTAACTGGCTTCGCCTAAAGGAGAAGGTTTTTTCCAGCCGTATTTTTTAATAAATGTTTCATCACTTTTCAGTCATTTAATGTCCGCTTTGAAAAAATCTTGCACCAAATATCGCCTGATATTCGCGGTAACAAAGACATCCGTCTTCTACCTACCTACCTATCATCTGAATGATGACTATCTTAATAATAGTTCAAGAACTCGTGTCATGAGGGCTAATACGCCACCACTAGAAGCTGAGGTGAGCATTCCGAGTTTGGTTCATTTATGTTAAAATGTCCGCACGAAACATTTTTTATTAATTTTACGACATAGAATATAATGTTGATTGAATTTCTGGCAATTTCAACAGTACTTTTTAGAAGCGCTACAGAAACTTTTAACAAGTAACAATCAGTAATTGTCCTGAAATTTTACACATTAGAAACTTTTGCAATTTGTAACATTTGTTAGTCTTGTTATGTAATTAATATTTGTTTCTGTGAAATTAAAAGTTTCATTTCAATTACGAACCTAAAACAAGCTCTCTATGTTTGCTCGGATTTTTAATTATAACGCCTAAATCAAAAGATCTGGGCCCTGAAGGCACAAATATTTAAAAAATGTGTATGTATGTGTGTAGGCAGCTATTGTATTTATGGTTAAATTATTTCTACTAGCTACTCATTCAATACAGTTTTCCATTCAGTAAAAACAAGGTTGTAAATATGTTATTTATAGTTAACTTTTATTCGTGTTGGTCCGTGCTCCTTTGAAGAATAAACCATCTGCCATTTTGCCAGGCAGTTCCTAACAGGCAAACGATTAGCGATACGTGTGACTACCATTGTGGCTACTAGAGTTTGTCTTGCCCGGGTGTTTATTACTTACTAGTAACTTATTTGTGCTTGTTATTATCTCGTTCTGGTTTGGAGGATATGGTAGCCGCTAGATTTATGTACATGGCATTGATGTCCCGCTACACAGATAGCAACATATCATTAATACCTTTGGTATTTACATGCGATGTCTTTTTTCTCTTGTCATCAGGAGAGCCATCTCCTTGTTTGCTGTCTAATGTCATATAACCCTGCAGCCCGCTGCCTCATAGAAGTTTTTTGTGAATCGCGCGGGAACAAAATTTTCTGGAGTAAAAAATATCTTATACCCTATTCAAAGGTTATCACGCACTTATGTACCAAATTACATCCAAATCAGTCCAGTCGTTTCTGCGTGAGTTAATCTTTCTTAAACGATACTAAATAATACAAGGAACAACCGAACAAAAAGTCGAGAATGTTACTCTTTATTGGGTTAAACAACAAAACACACAAAACACAGTACATCTACCTGACTTACAAGCCTTTTTCTATTACCTGTACATTATATTTCTCTCCTAAAATATTTTCTCAGATAATGTTACCGTTAACTTGGTGATAAATTGTCTCTGTTATCCTCTATGAGTTATTGTAACATATAGGGTAAACCGTATTTATAACAGTGATTTATCGTACGCTGCATAGTTTCGTCATTTTATTTTACAATATATTTTAGACTGAATCTTTTAACATTGGATTTTATTTAATGGTGGACCGAAGCTCATTTTATATATTATCCTGAATATAATGTTGATTATCATCATTTCTTTCAAAGGTTCAGACTAAAATAAATATTTTGGTAAGTCTTACTTCAAAAAACAAGTTTGCGTTTGGTGTGATTTGTTAGTTTGACAAATAATTTAGTTTCAAACATTGTAATACATACAGAGAGAACCGAGTGCCATATATCACGATCCTTGCAGGCTTGTCTCGCTTCCTCTACATTCATCACTCTCTTCATACACACACGCCGGTTGCGAAGACTCTTGACACCACCTTCGGACAGTACTCGATCAATCTAATCATGGTATGTCAGTCTTGGTCTAAATGGTTGGTCAATATTGTAATAAATAAAAAAATATATTAAAATACTTCAGTAATACTGTGGGACTAACAAAAAATCAAATTCAGATTTATTATGTGTTAGTAACACCCCGCATAGACCTCATCTATATTAATATTATAAATGCGAAAGTTTGGATGTTTGGATCTTTGGATGAATGGATGTTTGGATAGATGGATGTTTGTTACTCAACTAAGCAAAAACTACTGAATAGTTTTGAATCGAATTCGACACATACATAGCTGATGACCTGAAATAGCACAAAGGCTACAACATTATATTGACTCTTTTTATCCCGGAAAAATTAGGTGATCTCAGGATTTGTCAAAAACTTTTACAATAAATATCACGCTGCGAATCATTACCAATTTAACATAAAATAGTTAGTAATCATTGTATTAATAAAAATTATTATAGTATATTTTATGTATTATTGTTATGAAATCCTAGTTAGACTGTATTATATTTTACTCTGCTTTGGGAACCATAATGGCTTAAGGACAGGTAGTGACATCAATTGAATAATTTGTTTGTGTATTACATAAACATAAAAACTGCAACAGGCCATTTTTAATCAATCAATTAGTTAGGGACCAAATAGGAAGTACACTCTCGCAAATAAAAAATAAAAATGATTTTATAAATCCGTTCCATATGTATGGCGGAGTTATGCCCAACGATGCATATAAAGGATATAAACATCCAAATTAAGAAAAGGAAAAATGATGTGAACCCAGCAAAACAAATAGAATTACTTAACTACTGAGTATAACAATTTAATAAAGTCAAAATAATTTCGATCACGTAATTGAACTACATAGAAGTGCAGCAAAATAACGAGAGTTGAAAACAGTGAATAATGTATGAGTGGATTCTGGAACGAATAACTTAAGGTTTTTACATGTTCGCCTTATTTTCATACACATATTTGTATTCTAACGTATCGTTAGTAATTTGTGCTCTTCACGGGATAAACATGCTTTGCCACGTTTTAAGCTAGTAAGAATACATCTCCACTAACGTTAACGACTGACACTTTATAATGCATTTAGAGAACAGAGGATTTCTATATTGTTCCTACTAAATATGAGCTAACTAAATTTAAACACGTTGATACTTTTGAGAGAGCTAATAAAAATTGCTGTTGTAGTATACAATTTAAATCGTGTTGTTTCCGTTTCGAATGAATAGTTAAAACTGGATTTTTGTTGTTTCCGATTTCACTACTGTTTTATCATCAACATAAAACCTAAGTACAAAGCTGTTTTCATAGTCAACTGCTAAGCATATTTTGATGAAAAATATTCAGGTTTCAAGAGATACATAGACGTCGATTATTGCAGTTTTATAGTAGGTAACTAAATTGTAATAAATAAATATTAAATAGCAATAATAAATCGTGTTTAAGTTATATAACGATACAATATTCTCTTTTTTAACTTCCCACTACGTATGTAAATAAAGAAGTTACTGATTTTACTCCGATTTTCAGAAATCAAGTTTTCACCAGATGTCCATGTTTTGAGGTCCTAGGAACCTTTTCCGACTATTTTCATGATGACGTCAATGTGTCTGTATGTATGTATGTGTGTGTGTGTATGTAAACATCTCATAACTTTTGAACGGCTGGACCGATCGAAACGCGGTTGATGGCATTCGATTGGATTCCGCTCAACTTAGACTCCCTGAAAATTGGAACCGATTCGGTCCAGGAGATTTTGAGAAATTTTGAAAAATCACCAAAAAAGTTTTGGGCGAAACAGTATTCTGGAATCTGAAAGTTATATTATTTTAATATGAGTTCCAGATTTATGTACCGATTTATAACTAATTTATAACTAATCAGCTCTATTCCTCAAAAAACTACGTCTAATACATAAATTGCATCAAAATCGGTTTATCGGTTTGGGAGTAATCGTTGACGAAATATTTTGAAAGAGTGTTTTTTTGACATAGCTTTGAAATTTTTCAACCAACAATTTTTTGGTATTCTACGATATTTTACTACCTACTACTAGTACTATTTTACTACCTACTAACTATGTTAAATGTCGTTTCAAAAATCAAAATCGAGTATAATTCTCAAACTTTATAACTTTTCAAATATTAAAATTAGGTTGTTTTTAGCAAACTTACTTAATTTTTTTAAATAACTTTCAAGTTAATTCACTGTGTGACTTAACTGACTGCTGTACCTCCGATTCTGATTACTTATCCCAAACTAAAGAAAGAAAAAATATTTTTATCTAATAAAGTTTGCTTTTGTAGCTACCAGCACGAAAATTAAAAAATTTTATGGAAAATCTATTTTTAAATTTCAATTATATTTAAAAGGAAAAAAGTTATCAATAATATATATTTATTAATTTAATATTAAAAGACAGCATAAATAAACACGAAAATACAAAAAAAGAATACAAACAAAAGCTTTAAAAATGATTAGTATTGATGTCTGTTGTGAAATTTAGAACTTTCTTGTATGAGCCCCTAAATTTAGTTTTCATTTTATAAAGTACGAAAGCAAACTTTATTGATTATTAATAGTGTTTCTGGCTACTATTCGGTTTATACAATCAGAAAATGTTCACTAAATAACAGACTCAGAAAAAAATATTTTTTTTGTTGACCTGTGTTATTTAGCTAAAGCATTTTTTTAGATCTCAAAAATTGAGTTGTCATCGTTTTCAAAATATACCGTTTTTCAAAAATTAAAATACTGCCTTTTTTAACAAAATAGATGTTTGAACTGAAAAATCTATGCTTATATTTTTTACTCTTTTGAGCTTAAAATACTTAATTTAGTGCGAAGTTTCAGAGATGCCCCTAAAGATAACCGTTTACACATTTTTTATTTATATTTATGCATAAGAAAATGCACAAAGGTTAAACTTAACGCCAAAGGGCAGGCTATCCTATCGTATCCCATGTTATACAAAGAGAGAATCATCTTAAATAGTAACAGAGTAATTTAAACTTACTATGCAAAGATAAATCAAACAATTAAAAATTGCAAATGATTGGCTGATACTTCCCGCTAAATTTAGGTATTTTAAGCTCAAAAGAGTATATATTATAAGCATAGATTTTTTTCAGTTCAAACATCTATTTTGTCAAAATTGGCAGTATTAAAATTTTTGAAAAGCTGTATATTTTGGAAACGATGATCGAATTCGATCTTTAGAATGGCAATCAACTAAATTTTTAAGATCTAGAATATTGATTTAGCTAAATAATCGATAAGTTGGAAAATTTGAAGAAATGTCGAAAATATTTTGTTCAAAAATTTTTGTCATTGATAAATCCCACACAAATTGACAGATTTTGATTCAATTAAAGTATCTGACGCAGGTTTAAAAGGAGAAAAGCTGATAAGATTTATAAGTCAATCGGTTTATTAGCCTGAAAGTTATTTCAAAAAGTTTGCTAAAAACAACGTAATTTTAATATTTGAAAATCTGTAATTTTTGAAAATGAAATTCGATTATAATTTTTGAAACGGCATTAAACGAAGTTTTTAGTACTAAAATATCGTGAAATACTAAAAATTGATTGGTTGAAAAATTTCGAATTTATGTCACTTTATATATATATATATATATATATATATATATATATATATATATATATATATATATATATATATATATATGTATGTATACGGATAATACATACAAACATACTTACATATATTTGATCATGAATCAAAATAAAGTTTTGGATATTTTTTCTTTATTGGTATGGTCCCTCTTTGAAGAAAAAATCGTCTGCCGTTCTGCCAAGCAGTTCGTATAAGAAGAACGCATGGCTAAATACGTGTCATTTTTAACGTGACGAATAGGGTGATAGAGTTCGTTAACGTCACGACAGTGCATACGGTACCGCCGCCCGCCTTACCTATTCCTGACATAACAGCGATAAGCGCTAATGTTTGTCATTATCGTGTTCCGTTGTAAAGGGTAAGTTTGTCGGCAAACTTATCGATGTGGTATTGCCATCCATTGGAGAGTAACGAAATTTTTCCTTATCTATAAGCGATAGTTTTTATTTCTGTTGCAGTGCTATCTGATTGTTTACTATCTAATGATGTGAAAAATAATATAAAATGTGTAATATTACAAATACAAAACTCATTTTCTGTAATACGCTAGAAAGAAGTGCAGCTTAAACAATGTCAAAGCTACGAGAGTTGAACGACAGTGAATAATGTATGAGCGGCTTCCGAAGCGAATAGTTTTAATGTTTAAACGGCTGCGTCATTTTCACTGAATTTAACACAAATCTGCTTTTCAAATGTGACACTTATTAAGTTTATTACCAGCAGCTCTAGTTTTTGTTTGGCAGAAGTTAATTATTGATAATACTTAAATAAATAAATAAATATTCACGGGACAAATTACACTTACTGATCTAACCCCAAAGTAAGTAAATTATTTGCTTGTGATATGGATCTTAGTCAACGATGCTGATAAATAGAAATACATATATAAATACTAGCATATATTTAATAAACACCCAAACCCGGAAATACAAACATTTATGCTCATCACATAAATGCTTGTCCCCGTCGGGGTTCGAACCCGAGCCCCGTCGATTGCGTTGTCAGGGTCACTAACCACTCGACCAACGGAGTGGTCCAAATCCTTATAAAAATATATGAATAAATATTCACTGGACAGGTTGATTGATAGAAGACTGTACGTATATTGAAGGAAACGATAGTTAACGATCATATAGAACCAATAAAAATAAAATAAAAAGAGAATGTTGCTCAACAATTTAAACCCTAACGAAATTATTGTAATAATATTAAAAAATACGGTCACCGCGTAATCAACCGTGTACCTTGAACAAGTTACGAGTTCGGCAAATCGCTGTCTTCCAACATTAAGCTTTGGTATTTATGAGCATGTGTCCGACATTTTTAGGTGAAAATCAGGTATCTAAATTTTTACTTGTTTATCAGTCAACTTGTACAGATTTGATACTGTTTAGCGTGAATCGTGATTTAAATTTGACATATTGTCAACATGTAATGCTTCAGCGTTCTTAGGGATTGCTTAAATTTATTTACAAGATTTTGTTGTATAAGTTAAGCTATCAATAAATATAATATTATTATTATAAAGATTATTAAACTTAAATTTTGTTAAGATAATCTATTAACGAGATAAATAACATTGTTACAATAATTTCAAAGTTATGAGAACTGCATTCGATCAATTTAACTGCTTTTTGATCCTAAAAGGAAGTCATAGTTTTACAAATGTACATTGGTGATTATATTAAAAACCAACGATCAATGTTATACCGATTACAAACTTATAATTTCGGAAGCTATCCAATACAACTGACTGCATAAAACTTATACAGAGATAAAATTGTTATACAAATGAATTATTGAGATTTTTTCATGCATCAAAAATTTCCATAGTAGCCATAGTAGCCATTTCCATAGCATTTCCAGTTTCTTGTTAGTAGTATTACCACCTCATGCCTCAGATGAGCACACGATGGCAGGTTATCGTCAGAAATAAGCGATAGTTGTTAAACGGTAAAAGCGGTAATGCGGAGATAGAGATTACCACCCATTTCGCAAACTAACAAAACGGCGAAAACCGTATCCCGCAAGGAAACAATGGATATTTATTATTATAAATGCGAAGGTCTGTCGGTCTGACTGTCAGTGTGTTACACTTTCATGGTGAAACAACTGAACTAATTTTGACGAAATTTTGCATGAATATAAATCGGGGGCCAAACATATACTAATTTATTTTTCGAACATCAACCCCAGGGATTAAAAAATAAAAAATTGCATTAAAACTATATTGACGACGTATTAATCGGCTCCTCGACGAAACAGCGCGGGCCAGCTAGTTTATTATTTATTATATTATATAACGTATTAAATGCTAAAAATACTCACTAATAATAACTCTTTAACAAAAATACCGACGAAAAAACTGAAAAGCACAAAAATAATAAACCTTTTTGTTAACAATAATAACTAAGCTCTTAAATGTTCTTATTAATTTTGAGTCAACGACAAACAATTTTGCACCGGTTGAATTTTTTTTTTAAAGTTTAGTAGAATGTTTACGTTCATCGCTGGATATTTCACATTGAATTGTTAATTTGATTTTGTAATTTCTTTCAATATAAAGTAATTTAATGGCCTTCGTTTATTGATATTTTTGGCCCGGTTCAAAATTAATTAGGTTTACATAACACTAATTTATGGACTTAGGTATTAATGTTAATAAAAAAGGTTTATATTTTTTATTTTTTGGTTTTTCATCAGTTTAATTTTCTTAATAAGTTATATTATTTTGGCTATAATCTACTAACTAAAACATGCTTAAATCCTATCCAATAAAAAATAAGTGAACAAAATTGGACTACTCTGTAAAAGTTATGTGTAGTTTTACATAAAAAAAATACGAGTCGAATTGAAAAACTCCATTTTCCTCCTCCAACAATTCATCGGATGAAAACGAGATAAAGGGTAAAATTCGTCATTCATATTCGGTTTAATTCATTTCAATAAGTTTGTACAACGTATTAAATCCGTTACAACATCGGGCTTGTATTTTAAAAACATAGTAAATATTGTATATAATATGATATTAATAGCACAATATAAATTTTACGAGGCTGAAAATTCCATATGTAAGAATTTCTTATAATAGAAACCTACCAAAAAGGCTGTCCAAAAAGGTTCAACAAGATTTCTCTTAGAGACCAATCGTTTCTATATATACATCAAAATATCTATTGGATACGAATTTTCCAGGCGAGTTACGATATTATTGATATTCTTCCATCGCCAGGGCTTACTGGTTTCAGGCTCAACGAAGTGGCATTAAAGTTCGCAAAGGGTTGGCGTGAATGAAGATGTCAAGGTTAATGGCTTTCACGGCCGATGCACACGTGAACACAAAGCTATTTATTCGAACTAGTGAATTAAGCTATGTTTAGAATATTGAATTTAATCCAAAATGAATTTCTATTTATGTCTCCAGCCCTAGATTTGCAATCGTTCTGTTACCGAATTATGCTGGGTTCCTATAATCGACGATGCGTCGTAGCAGTAACCATTATTAACAACTTTGAATAACAATGCTGCGTTCCACAAGTTGTTTGGACAATTGGTAATTTGAAATTTATAGAAATGTTTTAGCTTTCGCCTTGTAGAAAGTGTCACTACTTGAAACTAAAACGAGTCGTTTTACAGATATAGGAACCGAGCATTAGATACGCCATGAAACAATAAAAGCGTTACTACCCAGTTTAAGCATTTTAAATGCTATTTTCACTTCTAAATTAAAATTAAATCATAAATAATACCAGACCAATTCCAATAGGCTCGACTTTTTTTGACAGATTTTTAAAAAATTATCTGCTCTTTTTTTAATTTACAAAATATCTTAAATATATCGATTAATACAGAAATATATTTTTGTATTTATCGTTAATAATTATTATAATTGTAAACAGTAACGAGCTGTTCGCTTGATTAACCAGATATTTCTACATATTATTATTATAAAGCCTTTTAAGAAATTCTTGAACCCTGGTTTAAGTCAAGTTCAGAAAATTATTTGAAGGCTTAACTATTTTTGCTCTTTTACCGATAAAACACTATCGCATCGTCGAACTACATCAAATTATTGAAATTCACTTACAAAGCCTGGAAGTGATGGCTTCCGACCAACATATCTAGGATAAACTATTTTCTCTGAAGGCGTCATGTGGCGTATAATAAGATCGGAAAACAATGAACGTCAAATAACATTTCAGTTACAAAATATTTGCCATTTAAGGTGACAACTTCAATATTATTGAGGCTCTCCACCAAGTACAAGCCCTTTATTTAGAGGCGGGTAACTGTTGCAGAAAAAAAATTAAGATAACTTCGGCATCTGGAAATTGTTTTCATTATTCTTACATAATTTTCTCTATAATAAAAGAAAAATTAGACGCGCTCAAGCATGTCAAAACAACTTTTTCTTTGCAACTTTTTGACTCTCCTTCTCCTTTAAGCTACATTTGAATCGTCAGATTTTTTACGAAAATCTTAATCTGACGCGCTTCAGTGTTTCCAGTTCACTGTTTTTTTAAACATTTTTTTATCTGTAGGTTTTCCCCACTATTGATTTGAAAAACATTATATAAGCTTTTATTTTTCCTATAATTTAATCTACAAAATCCAATAGGTCCTTACTACGCTCGAGTAGCTACCCATTTAGTATCTTGAACTCTCCTACTAAAATAAAATACCACATTAATATTTTCGTAGCACTGGTAGACAATAATTTAATTTAGTAGGAGAGTCCGAAATGCTAAATGGGTAGTTACTCGAGCGTAGTGAGGACCTATTGGATTTCGTAGATTAAATTACTTATACTATATCAATATATATATATACGAAGACTTGCATTTGCGTTGCCGGCCTTTTAAGTAAGACTTAAGAGTAGGCTCTTTTGTCGTATCCGTTCGAAAAAATCCCTACTGGTATTTGTTCCACAGAATTGTAGTGCTGGGAAAAAATTGCCCCGAGAACCGCAGTTGTGGATTTCTCGATAACGAGATGGTGAGAATAAAATTTTGAATTTTGTCGCGATTACGATGGTGAAATTCTGCCGCAGGATTTAATATAAACAGTTCCTTGGAACACTCTCTATGATAGATCCGATAGAAGATGCAGAGCGAAGCCACATCTCTACGTGATTCCAAAAAATCAAGCCGATCAGAAATAGTCCTATCGTCGACGCTTTGAGCCGCTGAATGCGGTAAAAAGGAAGGAGCTGGTACTGAGGAGCCCCACAATTGGGAGCAGTACTCCATATGAGGCCGGATTTGCACTTTAAAGTTGTAAGCGATGCGTCGGTGTAAAGTACTGCCTGGCCTTGTATATAGCACCTAGCTTTTTTAAGGCTAATTTGGCCTTGCCTTCCAAGTGACCATGGAATTAAACGTTGCTCGATACGTCAACTCCAAGGATTTCAAGACTAGCTGTGGCTGTCAGGGAAGTATTTTCGAAGCGAGGACATATGACAAAGGGAGATTTATTAGTGAACAATGCGCAAACTTGTGTCTTCTTGAGGATAAAGTGTTGTTCTTCGATTTCTGACACAAGTTTGTTCCGGCGCTCGTTGATGTGTTGTTGAGAATCCCCGCTGTGGCCAGAGTACAAGGCATCACCAATACTGTCATTCGCATAGCAATGAATGTTGATTGATTACAACATTAATATTAACAGTCATTATTATTTACAGTCATTAATATGCAGAAGAAACAGTGTAGGTGATAGCACGCAACCCTGAGGAACACCAGCATTGACGGACTTAAGATCAGAGCTTGCGCCATCAATAACGGCCTTCGTGGTCCGATCTGTCAAATAACTGGGAATCCAATTGCAGAGTATCACGGGAAGCCCATTAAAAGCGAGCTTGGAAAGAAGTGCCATACTTGATCAAAGACCTTCGCTACGTCCAAACTAATTGCCAAAGTCTCCCTCTTGTTCTTCACAGCCTCCGCCCATCGGTGCGTTAAGTAAACTAAAAGATCACCAGCTGAGTGGCCGCGACTAAAACTATACTGACTATCATTAATCAGCTGGTGCTCTTCTAGATACCTCAAAAGCTAGCTGTTAATAATGGATTCCATTATATTGGAGAAAAAAAGGGTTATCACTATAGGCCAATAGTTGGAGGGATTTGAGCGATCGCCTTTCGTCGGGGAATTTGGGACAGTGCCAGTTGTGTATGAGACCTGGAAAATATGTGTTAAAACCGGTGTCAAACTTTAGCACGATTGGAGAGATGCCATCAAGCCCACTAGACTTATGGACGTCCAAGGAAATTAGTGCTTTACGCACTGCTATTTGGAGGAATTGAACCTCGGGCATGGAACTATCACACTACGTGATGGTAGGCGGCGCGTTCCCTTTGATGTCCAGAGACGAGTTAGCAGCAAAAACTGAGCCCAAAAGATCGGCCTTCTTCTTTCTAACATGGACCAGAGAGCCATCAGCGCAGAGGTGGAAAGGAGAAGATACCAGAACGTACGAGTTCCTGAAAAAAGGCAGACTAATCTCTTACTAATTCTTCGAATGTGCTCCAAATTATTTAGTGATGGCTCTTTTGAAAGACTTAGAGGCATAATTATACCTTTCTAATTGCACTCGTGTTTACATCATGAGACGCCGCTGCAGCAGCCCATGCTTGGTAGCACTCTTGCTTTCAACATGAAGTCGTTTTGCAGTGGTGACCAAACCAAGGCCAAGCTGCGGTACCCATTTGTGACTTGCCACCAATGGGTACCGCAGTAAACGGAAAGAACAGTTACATGCCCTACAGCACCACTTTGGAGATGCAGTTAGCAACAAAATCTGGATCATCAAATCATCATCAAATAAGCTTCTCACTAGAAGCATATTTGCCTCTATGGATAGGATGCAAAAAAGGACCACGATTCGTCCCAATCTACTGAACTGTAGTGACAAACGCGGCGACTGCCTGAAAAATAAGGCCACAATAATCTTACCGGTACTTCACTTCGTATGAAGCAGTGATCTGAAGAACCTAGAACGGAGTATTTACGAAACTTGGTAACTATCCGAATGAGAAATCAGCAGAATTTACAACAGGGAAGGTACCTGGTATCCATATCTGAAACACGCGTAGGCGAAGTCACCAGCTATGTTAGACCATATGTTAAAGCAAAATCATGGACAGATTTCCCCGCGTGATCGGTGGTACGTGAGCTATGCCATTCAGAATGATGGGCGTTAAAGTCACCAAAGATCACGATCTTCGCGGAGGTGATATGCTTTATTGCGAAATCTGTTGCTATTTGTATATGCTCGTATACGAGTCGGACTACTTCGGCTTATCGATTATGGGACCTGTAAAGGCACGCATTGATGCGTGGATGGTCGTCGCACTCTATACTCAAATGAATGCTCTAATTTGTACCCCGGGTAGGAGAGATATGAGATATCCACCGGAGAAGATATATGAGCTTCGGTGTTAAAAAGAGCAAATCTGGCTTAGCCGTTAATAAAGTCCACGCGGAGTGTGGTAGTGGTACTCCAGTGGTAGTGAAGCATGCAAACGTTTATACATGAATGGTCTGCCGACGAGAACCATTACAGCTAAATTACACTAGTTTTTAGGGTTCCGAAGTAAACTAGGAACCCTTATAGTTTCGCTATGTCCGTCCGTCCGCAGTCTAGCGCAGAGATCCTTCGACTTAGATAGTTGTAATTTGGTATGAATATATATATTAGTCACGGCAATAAAGTAGTAATATAAAATCTTGAAATTTTTTTAGGGTAGCTCCCTGAGCCAAACATGTTTTCGCATGTACCCTATTTTAGGATAGGTTTTTAAAAAATATTAAAAGTTTTGTAAGCTATGCTTGATGAAAACTACAGAAGTACTGATCTGACTTTATTAATTAATTTAATTTAATACAACTACAGTATGATAATAAATATAACTTGTTTCCAGTTGCTTTAGTATCACGAGAATGATTCTTGTTTTAATTCACCACATAACGAAATATCCGATTTCGCGCCATTGCTTCTCATTGGTCAAATATTCAGGTACGCCAACCGACACGGTACTGCCAACTGTGTTCGGACACGTGATTGGCCATTGTCGTTGGTGTTGCCAACACGGCCATTCTGCAAGGTGCATGACCGTGGCACCTCACGAGTCTGGATAAAATACTGAAACAAATGGGTTACCGTTAAAGCATATAACGTAATTAAGCAAAAGTATAAGTTGCGAAAAGAATATTGCCAGTCTGTCCGTTCTCTTTATACAGAATCAATGAAAAACTTCAGGTGGTCATCTAAAGGGAAACTTGCCACACTCAGAAGACCACCAGGCTTAAAACATTTCTAGATCACTTGCATCTAAAGACATTTTCGTTCACTTAGACGTACCAAGTTCATCTAGGCTTAAAAAAAAACCACCAGGTTTAAAACACTTCTAGACCACTTGCATCTAAAGACATTTTCGTTCACTTAGACGTACCAAGTTCATCTAGGTGTTCGCCAGTAAAAGATCTTAATTGTCTAATTTGTAACACCACTTGCACTTAAAGACTTTTCGTACACTTAAGTGCGCCAAGTTCGTCAAACCGACAAAGGACTTTTGCAATATTCGATTCGGCGCTCAATTATTTTATCAAGGCTCGCAAATAAGGTTCAAGTTGTTACAAAAATTATATAGTATAGAATGAAAGTTATTTTTGATAAGATATTTTTATTTTATATAAAATTATTTGAATATGAAAACTGAAAAATAGATTCAAAATTACGCAAAAGATTAGTTAGTAATATAAAAAAATTACCTTATATAAAAATTACCTTGCCAACACGGTTTCGGAAAAGTAAAATTTATTTATCAATGTATATAATATGATTATATATTAATTGTCCAAATTCCAGGCCGTAATGTTAATCCACGGCTTTATATTTTCTACAGTGGCCACACCACAATACGGTTTTGAACATCTTTGACTACCTCTCAAATCCACTACCTCATATCTGTCATGCTCTAAAACGTTTTTAATTTGGAAAGACCCTTCAAAGCATGGTAACAATTTTCTACTTTGCCCTTCGTTACTCTGACTTTGTATTTTTACCATTACCAAATCTCCATTTTTATACTGTCTAGGTTTCGCTCGAGTTATGTCAAATCTCTCCTTCTGATATGCTGCACTGGCATTAATATTTATGGCAACGCTCTCTCGCAATTTAGTCACATCTACAGCGTTTCCATCATCTTCATCCGGGGCAAGCCTATCATTATCCATTCTCAATCTATACCCAAACAAGACTTCGCTAGGAACAGCTTGAATTGTTTTATGTATAGTGTTATTCAAACCCTGTTGTAAAGCTTTAATACACTGATCCCATCTATCATCAGTCGTATTTGCACCCATAGTTTTTAAAGATTCTAAAATAGTTTTGTTAAATCTCTCAACTTGTCCGTTACCGCGAGGCACTCCGGTTGCCACAGTATGCTGCCGAATATTTCTCTTTTTACAAAATTCATTAAATTTTGTAGACGCGAAACATGAACCCGCGTCGGATATTATTCTTTTTGTATTTCCAAAGGTTTTTGATAACGTCTCCAATTCTTTAATTACGCCCGTTGTATTATTTTTACGTAATGCAGATATGAATACGAATTTTGTGAATGCGTCTACAGTTACTAATAAATATTTATTTTTATCTTTTGTAGTTATAAACGGCCCTAAATGATCCATACGAAGAGTGTGAAAAGGCCGTACATACTTTGGCAAAGGGTGTAGCTCACCTTCCTTTGACCCGCCTTTATTTTTATAATAAATGCAATTTAAGCAATTTTTGATGTATTTTTTTACTATTTCCGCATTCGTGAAAACCAATATAATGCACGAATGCGTTCAACCGATTTATCTACCGAAAAAATTTCCAACATCATCGTGATTAATTTTGATAATTTGCCAGATACACGATTTGGGTACTACCCATCGGCGTCCGTGACTGGTTCGCCTATAAACTTTCCCACCTAATAATTCATACTTCATCGGCTTGACCTGTTTCTAGAATTTTCCTAATATGAACTAAATCCGGATCTTGCAATTGGACGGCCAATAACCAATCAGATTCTGTAATTGACATTATAATTTCAGTTTCTGATTTTTTCCCCGGATGAAACAGGATTTCGGCTAAGCGCGTCTACGTGTTGCATTCTAGTTCCCTCCCTATGTACGATCTCAAATGAAAATTCCTGGGTTGATAAGACCCACCTTGCTGTTCACGGAATAATATCCTTCTTAGTCAACGCGTATCTAACTGCATTACAGTCTGTTATAATTTTAAAACTTGTTTCTAATAAATGAAGACGAAATTTTTGAAGGGAACACACTACTGCTAGTAGTTCCAACTCAAATGAATGGTATTTCTTTTCATCTTCCGTAGTCTGTCTATTAAAATAATGGATGACTTTTTCTCCGTCATCTCCTACCTGCGTAAGTATACTAGCAACCCCGCCCCTGCTTGCATCGGTGTAAAAAACCAGTTGCTTGCTGGGGTCAAAAGTGGCTAAGACACTAGCAGATGTTAATTTATCTCTTAACTTAACAAAAGCTTGAGTTTGAATTTCACTCCACTCCCATTGAGCATCCTTTTTCAACAATTTTGTAAGTGGCGCCGATAGCATTGCACAGTTTCGAATGAATTTACGAAAATAACTAATGAGTCCCAAAAACTGTCTGAGCTGGTGTACTGATTGGGGCATAGGAAAACTCTTGACGGCTTCCAGTTTGGTTTGGTTTGACATTACATAACCTGGTTTTATTTTGTATCCCAAAAATTCGATTTCTTGTTTAAAAAATGGCATTTTTTTAAAATTTAAAGTTAATTCGGTTTTTCTAAATATTTGCAATACTTTCTCTAATAACAGAATATTTTCTTGTACGGTTTTTGATATTAAATAAAGATCATCTAAATATACTATAATTTTGTCAAATCTTAGGTTACCTAGAGTTTTATTCATCATTTGTTGAAAACAAGAGGGTGCGTTAACCAGCCCAAACGGAAGTCTCAAGAATTCGTAATGTCCGTCCTTTGTAATGAACGCAGTCTTTTCTATAGAGCTATTTTGTAAGGGAATTTGGTAGTACCCACTTTTTAAGTCAAGACTGGTAAAAACATTATGCCCCTGAAGCCTATCCACTAAATCGTCGATGCGTGGCATCGGGTATTTATCTTTTATTGTTATTTTATTTAATGCTCTGTAATCAATGCAAAGCCTTTTTTCCCCATTTTTCTTATCAACGAGAAGAGCAGGGCTAGCATATGATGATGTGCTATTCCTTATAATTTTGTTTTCTAGTAATTCCTGTACTATTTCGCGAATGATTTGTCTATTTGAATGAGAGGTACGAAAGGGTCTGCATTGAACCGGTTGCGAACTCGATAAGTTTATCACCATTTCGTAATTATTAACTTTACCCAGGTCTTTAATACACGTTGCCACGCAATCACTATATCTATTTAATAAGTCGACTAATTCCGATTGGTGTGTATCAGTAAATTCGACGATAAAATACTATGACAATAATTATTTTCTGCTTGACTATTTGCATATCCAAATTTAAATAAGTTTCCTATCCGTGAATATACTAAGTCAGACCGTTCAGTCACATTTCTCCCAATCAGTACTTCACACCCGGCTAGATCATTTATAATATATACATCAATATCATGCAAGGGAATAGAATCTATTATCAGAGAAACAGATACTTTTGAATTTACAGTTTTGTAATTTTGTTTAGAAAAATCTTGCAAAATAATAGGGGTGGGTAGTTGAATAATTTCTAAAGAAAGGTTATGTGCTAACGATTCAGATATTAAAGAACAACTACTTCCAGTATCTATGAAAGCTTCCTGTTGGCTTTTAAATATAGAGATTCTCTTAACAAGTTTGTTTCGAGAATCTGAAGCTACAAATTTTGTTTCTTGATAGTCTGGTTTAGTTTCATTTTTAACAGCGTTATTTTTTTGATAACAAACAGACTAAGTGACCCCTTTTACCGCAATAGCTACACTTGTTTACTTCACACTGATTTTTCTTGTGATTACCCCCACAAATGTAACATTTTATAACCCTGCGAGTTTGTGTTTGACCCGTATCTCGGCTTACATCTACCGAAGTGAGGGTATTTGTAGAAAAATGTTGATTAGATAAACCTGAGTTCGTTACCGGATATTGATTATTACGATTTACAGGCACTACATTTTGAACGTTTGTTAATTTAACATGCGCGTCGCGTAATGTACCCACATGTTTTAAATTTTTATTAAAAACGCGACCATGTAAATAATTGGCCAATTCATCGCAAGTTTTAAAATTACAGGCTTCTATAGATGTACTCGTATTATTCTCACCTATATTTCCAATTATGATAGAAACGATGTCTTGTTCGGAAAAATTAAGGTGCAACGAATCAATTTGGCATTTTTGCTCAAAATAAAATTCATACAAAGACTGATTGTCTAACGGTTTTTTTATCTATAATTCCCCTTAAAAGTTCATACATATTTCTACGAATTTGAAAACTAGCGGATAGTTTCACTTTCCAATCATTCCATTTACATGAAGGCCACCTTTCTTCAGTGCGTAACAATGAATCGTACCACACTTTAGCAGAGCCTTTTAATTTATTTAAAGCCTGATAACGGATTGTTTCATCTGACCATGCGAAAGTTTGAGCGTACGACTGAATTATATTAAGCCAGGCAATGACATTATCTTTCAGAGGATCAAACTCAGGTATCATATTGTTCAAAGTAACGGAACTTGTACTCACGGTTTCATGTCCTTTACCAGATACCTTACGTTTTTGCGGGAAAGATGGCGATCTCGTGCTAGAACTCGTATTTGAACTAGAGGTAGATCGAGCGCGACCACGCCTTGACTTTTCCTTCTTTTATCCCGTCTTCCCATGGCGTGAGGTTTTCTTCGCACTTCTGATGTAAGCTATGCTTGATGAAAACTACAGAAGTACTGATCTGACTTTATTAATTAATTAAATTTAATACAACTACAGTATGATAATAAATATAACTTGTTTCCAGTTGCTTTAGTATCACCAGAATAGTTCTTGTTTTAATTCACCACATAACGAAATATCCGATTTCGCGCCATGCTTCTCATTGGTCAAATATTCAGGTACGCCAACCGACACGGTACTGCCAACTGTGTTCGAACACGTGATTGGCCATTGTCGTTGGTGTTGCCAACAGTTTGTAAAAACAATTTTTGATTAAAGGCCTCGTTTGTAGAAAATTAAGGTACTAATTTTTGTTACAGTGAAGTGTCCCCCCTGCCAGCTAAACGATTGGTTTTGAGGGTTAAGAGTAGTAGTAAATATAATGAAATTAAAAGGAAAACTATCACTTAGAAGGCTTAGAAGGCTTAGAAGGCTCAAGGCTTAGAAGGGTTTACAAGTTTTTGAGTGGTAGTCGACCAACTTATAAAATATACTTGGTCAAGTTTTTATAAGCAGTGAACCTGTAGTGCGCATATATTCGTCATTCACGTTAAATAGGCTAAATGTTCATAGTATGAAACAATAAAAACCCTCATCCTAGTCCACATTATTGCGGTGGACAACTTCGAAGTCCTACATTGCGCGTGGCCATACACGCAATTTCCAAATTTTTTATATTGTAAAAAACTAATTGTTGGAACGAAGTTCCTAACGGCAGGCTTGGAGGGGATAGGGATTTTGCTGCGCGACCGAACTGAAAAAAATGTGATAGTAAAACCGTAAGAAAAATGCGTGGAATAAAAGCGTTAAATGAGACGTGCGCAGGCGCGACAGTCGCGTACACAAGCGAGTAGTGCCGTTTAGCCGAAGGAAGTTCGTTCCTACCTGGTGTCCCGCGACACCACATCATTTTTTTTATCTTGGATTTTTTATATCATTGATATTTTCGAACCCACGAAACATTTTCCTTTACATTTTACACTGATACTTTGTTCAAACTTGGATTACGAGCGCCAAAGCGATTACAGATTTATACATTGACATTTATAGAAGACTTAAAATCAATATGTATATATTCCAATATACTTTTATGGGTAGATGTACGATCCATTTTATTTTGTCACGGTTGATCCAATCATCATAACTTTTTCAGAACACGTCTACGAACGAAAGAGGTTGTTTATATTCAAATTGTTACCAAATAGAAAATGACACTCCCTAAAGTAACATATCTTTAACATCTATTCACATAGACTTACGCAATAGGTATTTGACGGGAACATTCTAATACTCCATAAAAAATTATTCCGAATTTCAATGTTCCTATTTCCAATCGTCGGAATTTCATGATACCCACCTTGAGGCCGCGATAGCGGCCGCTGAGCGCCAGATATCCTCTGTTGTTAAAGTTATTGAACCATGTGGATTAGGTTAAGTTGGAATACTGATCATCATGCGAAGGCGAGCGTGCCGCGTTAGCGGCCGCCGAGCGCCAGATCTTCTACAATCTACATTATTTCGGAATTCTAATTATTTGGTACGTTGATAATCGGAATTCATAGTTTTGAAGTTTCGAATTATCATTAAGATTTTTTACTTGGTAATTGTTTCGGTTACTGGAAGTTTTGTTACTTGATTTAGTAAAACTCGATATTTTAAGAATAGTAATTATAAACGTAAGGAATATTGAATTTTCGAAATTATAAAAATAGGATAAATTATAAATCAGAGTTGTTATATATGGAATATTGAACCATTTGGGTATATGAAAATCGGTATTTTGAAATTCGTATTTGTGACTGACGGAATAAAGTTTTTCTTATTATTAATGAAGTGTTTCAGTATTTGACATCAGGAACATATATTTGGAAAAACTAATAAATAAATAAACAAATTAATATCCACGGGATAGATTACACTTACTGATCTAAGCCTAAAGTAAGCAAATTATTTGCTTGTGTTATGGGTATTAGTCAACGGTACTAATACATAAAATTAGAAATACATATATAAATACTGTAATATATTTAATAAGAACCCAAACCCGGAAATACAAACATTTATGCTCATCACACAAATGCTTTTCCTCGTGGGGATCGAACCAGAGCCCCGTCGATTACGTAGTCAGGGTCGCTAACCATTCGACCAAAGGGGGCATTCTAATGAACTTGTTCGGAACAAATTTCCCCAACCTAATTTTCAATGTCAGACCACTTAAGTGACCCTTATGAAGCTACTAAATATTCTGGTTAAATTTTCAGGGAGCTACATCTCAAATCATGACAATAAATTAATTATAGTCAGTTAGTTTTTTAAACATATAAATAGTTCAACTACTAAGCTTAAGAAAAATAAAATTAATCCATTACAAAACACGTTTACAGACATCTTCATTGCCCTGTGACGGCCCTGGCTTCTCTGAAGTATAGACCAATCACCGTTCTGCCAAGCAGGTCGAAAAAGGTGACCAATTGGCTATACGTATTACAAGCATCGTGACTACTAGGTGGTATAATTCTGTAACGTCTCGCCCAGGTGCTTCGTACCACGGCCGGTTGTTAACGCAATAGTGTCAATGCTTGTCATTGTCGTGTTCCGGTTTGGAGAGCATGAGTTTGGATGCGTGGATGCGATATATATATATATATATATATATATATATATATATATATATATATATATATATATATATATATATATATATATATATATATATATATATATATATATATATATATATATATATATATATATATATATGTATATAGATCTATCTGTAGAGTAGGCATTTCATTGTATTAATTTGCTCGTATTCATTTAAGTGACTATAATATTAATATTTGTTGAAGGCTTGGCACCGACTTCAAACTTATTAGTAAATAGCACATATAAATAATAGGTAGTATTTAATTAACATTAAATCTTTATTATTTTTGTCCTTTTAGTTTTTGAAGTCGGTTTTTTTTTATATAATACATTTTTTTATATAATACTTTTTAGTGTATTGTTGTATTGTCAACTATGTATGAGCAGACCTACAACAGGTGCTGCGCGCCTTAAAAAATATAGATCTCAAGAAACGGGAAGGGAACAAAAGTAGGTAGTCGTCTCCGTAAAAATGCTCATCGAAACACAATGTCACGTTCTTGTGATTTATAGATCGTGAAAAACGTTTGTTGGTCATGAAAGCGACGTCACGTTTACGTCAATTTTCTAGACTCGGTAAGATCCAAGAGCATCTAGCGAATGAGTCTTTTGAGCAGATAACTAATAGAGTTGATCTCATTATTGAGCGCCTAGCGAACGAGTCTGCCGAGCAGAAGGCTCATAGAATTGATCTCATTGAGGAGCGTTTAGCTAAGGAGTCCGCCGAGCAGAAAGCTCATGAGTAGAAGTGATACGAAACCGTACAGCAACCGAGTCTGCTCAGCCACGTGAGAACCGACTAGCAGTATCGCGTCAGACGTCACAAAGACTTCGTTCAATTACTGAGCGTAATTTTATACCCACCATAAATCAATATGCTGAAGTACAGACGTCATTAGTCAAAGCACGTTTCGATTTTTGTTTGCTCGACTACCATAAAAAAAAGTTCCTTCTCAGGCTTACTGGAACAACATGGAAGTTATATCTTTACCTCTTGAACTGACCGACTTGACAGAGGTAGAACAAAGACTTTTGAATCTTTTGTCAAGAGTAGTTCTTTTTATTGACAATTGAATCTTTTGTCAAGAGTAGTTCTTTTTATAACTAGTTACCACCCGCACCAAAGTGTTCGTCAACACGAATCAACCGAGCCCAAACTCGATAGAGTTGTGTTATTTAATTGCTGAGCTCCTATGGTCACCTTCAGGCTTCATCATCGGACCCTGCAGGATCCTATTTACCACCAAGCACCAAAGTGCTCGTCAACACCAATCAAACAAGGGAAAACTCGAAAGAGTTCTGTCACTTAATTACTGAGCCCTATGGCCACCTTCTGGCTTCATCGTCGGACCCTGCAGGATCTCTTAGTTAGCACCAAGCACCAAAGTGCTCGTCGACACGAATCAAACGAGCTCAAACTCGAAAGAGTTGTGTCATTTAATTACTGAGCTCCTATGGCCACCTTATGGCCTCTACCTCTACTAACAAATAATTACCATAGCCTTAGTAGTTTTTAAATATTTTTTTTTATACCATTTTTCTGTAACTTATTATAATAAGTCGGGGCAAAAGTATTTTTGTATTTTGAATGTATTATTAGTAATCAAACCTTTTTGGCTGTACTGAATGTAACTGGCTGATTTTAATACTATTAAAAATGTGACATTCTGAAAATGCAATAAATAAAAAAAGCTAGTTCCCGCTATTTTTTAATTATTTTGCAAGCAAACAAAATTAACGTATGTGACGAAGAAATTCGGTACATTTTATAGTTTTATTACAATAAAGGTAAAAATGCGACGAACGTCGCGAATAAAATTTGTGCGGTTTACGGAATGCGGTATCAATAAGAGTAGCACAAATTTGGTTCAAGCGTTTCAAGTCTGGAAATTTTAGTGTGAAAGATGAGGTTCGCTCTGGACGCCCTGTCACAGATAAAATCAGCATCATCTTTGAGAAAGTGGAGCAAGATCGACATATAAGTAGCTACGACATCGCTGAAGAACTGGATGTTAATCATAAATCAGTTTTACGTCATTTACGATAGTCTGGGTACAAGAATAAACTTGACATTTGGGTACCACATGATCTCACTGAGAGAAACCATGCAACGAGTTTCCATTTGCGATTCTGTGTTGAAACGTAACAATTCCGAACTCTTTCTTACACAGTTGATTACGGGTGATGAAAAATGGGTGACTTACGATAAGAATGTACGAAAAAATCATGATCGAAGCATGGCCAAGCCCCACAGACCGTGGCAAATCCCGGCCTGACTCGGAACAAAGTGATGCTATGTGTATATTGGATTGGAAAGGAATCGTCCATTATAAGCATTTACCACCGGGTAAAACTATCGATTCTGAACTCTACTGTCAAAAACTGATGAGGTTAAAAAATGTTATTGAGAAAAACTGGCTGGAGCTGGTGAATAGAAAGGGCGTGGTGATCCACCATAACAACGCCAGACCGCACTCATTTATAGCCACGCAGCAAAAATTGAGAGAGCTTGGCTGGAATTTGTTGATGCATCCGCCGTAAAGCCCTGACCTTGTTCCATCAGATTTCCACCTGTTTTGGTCAATGCAGAACACTTTAGGAAACATAAAGCTAACCTCAAAAGAACACTGTGAACACTACCTGTCAGATTTTTTAAATCAAAAATCTCAAAATTTCTACAAGAATGGGATCATGGCACTAACCATAAGATGGCAATAAGTTATCGATCAAAACGGCACATACATATTATAAATAAATAAAAAATTATAGCTAAAAAAATATTTTCCTTTGTATGAGCAATACGAAAATACTTTTGCCTCGACCTTATAACATGTATATTGTATGTACTATTGTAATGACTGCTGCAGCATCTAGTAAGTTTCCCCAACTCAAGTTTTCTGTCCAGGTTCCATCTCCGAGTCAGGACAAAAGTATTTTTAAGAGAAAATTCTCAGTAGCTATGATAGGTAGTTGGTAAGTAAGGCCTACCTGCTGGCCTAAGGTATCAAAGACTTATGTTTTACATCAGCACGTAGAGGTACGGTTTTGGCTATAATTGGTTCACTAGTAATTATGCATGGTCCAAATATGACGAAAAGAATTACCAGCTACCCCCTCACCAAACGTATTGGAGAACCGTGATGTACCGGAACGTCTTGTATCGTTTGGCACTCTCTCCTTATTTTCTAAGTGAGTCAGCATGATGATATTTATTTTATATACTATTTTTATCGTTTACATTTTGCGAATTTAAATTTTTGATAAAAAAATTATGTTAAAAATAAGCTAAATTTAAACTTCAATATTTGTTTTAAAAAATAATTTCTGACTGAATTTGAATCAGTGACTTCGCCTAGAAGCGGGCAATGCTCAAAAGCGGGCAATGCTCTGACAAACTGAGCTACATGTCGGTGTTCCAAAGTGACGAAATCATTATTTTCTTAGTGATCGAACAAAAATTTACAAAGCATTTAATTATCACGATTTATGTACCACAAAATATTTTAAACGCTCTTAAATTGTGGATCAAAATGATTTGGAATTTATGAAATTTATATAACATTTACAAAAAATATATTACTTGTTTTATAGAATCTCTTTTGACAAAATGAACGGAAAATGAAGTTTATTCAACTACCCGCTACAGCGTTCAAGCAGTGTAATCAGGAACTATCGGTAGTTTGAAACTTTTCAAACGTTAATAGTAACAATTAGAGAGGTGGCACACATGCTACTTTTAGCAACCAAATCGCGCGTTTTAGCGACTGCATCGATGCTGCATCGCGTTTTAGCGACTCTCCGCGATCGGTCGCGGCATCCGAATTGCGCGTTTCAGCGACTGCATCGATGCTGCATCGCGTTTTACCGATCGAACGCGACATCAGAATAGCACGTTTCAGTGATTGCTTCGATGCTAGACCGAGTTGGCAGTAGTGTTGCCGTTCGATTGTCGATTATTGATTATTTGCTGATTTGTAAAAGTATTGTTTACTTTTACAAATTGAATTATACATTTTATACTGATATGATATCTTTTTTCTTATAAAACAGTAACAGTAGCTCAAGTTGGTATCAATATGAAAAATATACTGATCAAACTTTATGGCCTTTGTTAATCTAGATTAGTGTTAAAATATACTGAAGAGTACCGCAAATTGGCAAACCAACATTAATCGACTGTTGATTGGCCTATTTAAGCTTAAGACAAATAATAATGTCGATATTTATTAAAAGTTATCGATTTTTTTTATTATGTCACAAGACAGCAAGCACGCAGATAAACCTCTTGAAAATATACAATCATTGTTCATAGACATTAGATTAGCAAGGTAGTAATAAGCAAAAAAGTTTGGTAAGTTGTCATCATGATGATGTGATTTGTCATCAGATGATTTTCCTGATAGAAAGAAAAACCATCGCCTATAGACACCAAAGATGTAGATGGTGCATTTTTTATATTATGGATAGCAAACAGATGTCTCTCTTGATGGAAAGGGAAACCAATACCTATAGGCACCTAAGATGTTAATGGTGCGTGGCTATCCGTGTGGCGGAATGGCAATGCTACACGCATAAGTCTACCGGATAAATTTTTCTTCAAACCAGAACATGACAACGAAAAGCATTGTCTGTATTGCGGCAGGAGTAGGTAGTTGGGGTTTTCGATTTAAAACACAATTATTTTCAACCGACGAAAAAAAGGAAGTTATCAGTTGGACATAATATATGCATATATGTAATTTTTGGGATTGGATAATATTTGAGTATGTTTTTGAGTGCTATTTAGGTGTCCAAGCATATGTATTAAATTTCGTAAATGTATATTATGCATATTTGTATGTTTATATATTTGTCCACAAACTTGTCAGGAACTGAAAGTCATATCGAGATAATTCTTTTTCATTTAAATCGAGTTCAATCAATATTCCTACTTAGGAAACTGTGCAAGTTTTATCAAAATAGGTTTAGTAGTTTTTGAGATATGGGGAATCTATCGCTTTTACGATCGGGTTGCTGCATTCAGCTATTAAAAGCTACTGAATCGCCAATCGCTGATGCTAAAAGTAACATGTATGTCCTCTCTCTTGTTTAGGTGTTAGCGACACTAACTGGATTTCACGCGTTATTTGCAAAAAAAAACTGTTTTAAAGTATTATCAGATTTTTTTTGTAAATTACCTGTGAAATCCAGATAATATATAATGACTTTCGCTGCGACTGATAGGAAGGATTCAGTATCCAGCGATATTTGCAATCTTGACCAGTCGTCCGTTGAGTGGCCGTCCTATGCTGTGTTTGCCGGTACATGGTTTCCTGCATGGCTCTACTCGAAAACTTTTCTCCCCCATCGGCCACGCATCCTTCGAGTTATTTGCATTATATATGTATTTTCTAATTTGGATATTGCGTTATATTTTAGAGTGGTGATTGTTATTTTGATTATTTCAGGTTAGATAAATGTTAACATGAAGTTTGGTTATTCGTCAAAATTTACTTCAAGTTTTGTCGAATACTTCAGTCTATAATGCAACTTTTTAAATTGTGTTAAAATCGTTGTTGGAATAGAAAAGTTTTCCATATTTGCTAGTGAAACATTTTTCTCTTTTCTAAAACCTCGCGTCTAAATGGAATTGTATTAAGTCAAATTTCCTTGCTCGTTGTGTTCTTAAACGTACTTACGAGGTTATATTATCCCTCGTCTCGTCCTTATCAGAGTTTACCAGTATCGTATTCCAACTTGAAGTGTAATGTAGCAAGTTATAAACGAGATTGTTTGAGGCTATTCCAGACGTTAGGATAGCAATATATTATATCTTTGTTGTCAACAGGGTTTTAACTTTTTTTTATTATCCAGTGAATTATCGTTTCTTTGCTTTTTGATTTTAAAATATAACCTTTCAACCTTTCGAAGGTGTATAATTTCTGCACGAGTCTAGTTTTTTGACAACGTTATTGACTATGGATTAGGAAATGACCTAACTCCGCACGTGCATCAAACGTTTTTTGATATATTTGTGAAAAAAAAAAAAATATATATATATATATATATATATATATATATATATATATATATATATATATATATATATATATATATATATATATATATTCATCACAATCACTATACTACATGGCAGGGGCCATGTCCTGTGAAAAAAACACGGTTCAGCCAATGACAATAACTTCTATATTCAAAATAATTTTGTTTTATTTACCTATAAATTGAGAATATGCGTATATTTTGTGATTCGCCTTGTTGGTCCCGGCCTCCTTTGAAGAATGGGCCAACTGCCGTCGTCAGGTCGTAAAAGGCGACCGATTTGTTATCGAGTCACTACCATCGTGGCTACTAGGTGGTAGAGTTCTGCATTGTCTCGCCCGGGTCTGGTACCACCGCCTTACCTATTCATGCCGCAATAGCGTCAGTGCTTGTCGCTGTCGTGTTCCGGTTTGGAGGTTAAGGTAGCCGGTAAACTTATGCATGTGGCATTAGACCTCGCCACAAGATAGCAACGCATCATTAACATCTTTGGTGTCTATAGCCGATGGTTGACTCCATCAGGAGACCCATCTGCTTGTTTGCTATCTTATGATATAAAAAAAATTAAATATATTAAAAAACATATTTTAATAGTATTTCCACCCTAAAATCGTCATTTCATAGGTATAGAAATTTTTTGATTTAAAACCTCCTTCGTGCATTTGGAGGTTATATTATTCAGGAGGAAAACAAAAACATGATTGCGGAAAAAAAAACATTCCGCGCGCTAAACACACGTGGAAAATACTATTTTTTGAGCAAATGTATTAAAAATATATTTTTATAACATATCTCTTCTAGATTCATTTTACAGTTCCCAGTTTTTCACCGCAAAAATGCAGCTTTAGAATCGGTGAACCGCAACTATTACAGAAGTGTCAATCCCACCGCTAAGATAAACGACTCACAGCAGTGAGAAAATAGTTTCTATTTTTCACTGTATCTAAGCGACCTACATGAATTGTAAGAAATAGACAATAGAGTGAGCAATTTACTTGTTTTAGATTTATAGCAACCAGTCAACCAGTGCATTCTGACTTGTTTAGAATCTCAAATTATTAGATTTTAATTTATAAGTCTCAACTATCAAATACTATATTTGGATAATTTCGTTTCAAATTAAATTACTTATACACAAATAATTATAATACAAACAATTACTCCTTATTTTATACCAAAAATTAAATATAAGTTATAAAAAAAATTCCATACATATATACACAAAGGCTGACTTACCACTAAAACAGCAATGTATTCCAGAAAACGTTAGATAAAAGATAATATAACCTTAGACAAAAATAATAAACAATTCTAATAGTGATGCTAAATACGAGTGAACTTACAGTTTTTGTGATCGCCCCGTTGGTCGAGTGGTAAACGACCCTGACTACATTCAAATAAACAACAATTCAATTACGGAAATAGACAAGACAAAACTTAGCAAATAAATCACCGGTAATAAGTAAACTACATATTAATATTATAAATGCGAAAGTTTGGACATTTGGACGGATGTTTGTTATTAATCTCGCAAAAACTACTGAACGAATTTGAATGATTTAGCACATAAGTAGATGATGATCTGGAATAGCACATAGGCTATTTTTTATCTCGGAAAAATTAGGTGATCCCGCAGGATTCACCAAAAACTTATAACGCAGCCTGACAGCCTCAGCCAGTATTGGAATTTTGGGAGTCGACATATCGAACAATGTTCAGTTCCGCGGTTATTTGGAAGGAAAGGCTAAACTAGCCTCTAAAAAGCTTAGTGTACTCAGTTGAGCAAAACAGTACTTCATGCCAGCCCATCGCCTCCAACTTTACAAGGCCCAAATTCGACCTCACATGGAGTACTGTTTTCATCTCTGTACCCCAGCTACTCAGTACCAGCTTCTTCCTCTTAATCGCACTCAACGTAGAGCAGTTCGAATCGTCGACGACCAAGCTATTTTTAATCGGCTTGATTCTTCGGTGTTACGCAGAGATGTAGGTTCGCTCTGCATCTTTTACCGCATTTATCATGGGGAGTGTACCGACTAGTTGTTCGGATTAATTTCTGCCGCTAAATGCCGTCATCGGACATTGCGACAAAATTTAAAGTTCCATCCTCACCACTTCAATATCTGGAAATCCACAACCGCGCGCTTTTGTCGGCACTTTTTGCCTCGCACTACTCTTTTGTGGAATCAATTACCCGCGGGGGTGTTTCCGAACGGATATGACTTGGGGACCTTCAAGAAACGAGCTTATTCATTCTTAAAAGGCCGGCAACGCAGCTACAAGACCCCCGGTATTGCAGATGTTCATGGGCAGCGGTGATCACGTACCATCAAGTGCACCACCTGCTCGTTTGGCCCCTCTACTATCATAAAAAAACCTGAGTATATTTATGTATTATTTAGTCTGGTGCTGCAGTTCTACTGCGATTACTGATACAAAAGAAGATATTCCTATCATAGAATGCAGTCCACTGCATTATAATAGTTTTTGGCTAATCCCGTGAGAAGAACTCATTTTCCGGGATAAAAATTTTGCATTTTGAAAATTTTACATTTAAAAATGCTTAAATTAAATCCTTTCCATTATCTTTATCGTGTTTCTGAGGAGGTTTTTAGCATTAAAATGAAATGAAAATATTAACTATCAATATTTTGATGATAAAAAATCTTACTTCTCAACTCGGAAATTTTATTGATTTCCATCTTTGTTTTTTCGAATAAAACATAAACTTACAGCCAAACCTACGTGGTTCAGCTAGTACTATTATATAAATTGCCTATGTGTTATCCGTGCAGTACTTTTTGGCGTAATTGAGTACAAACGTCCATCCATCTATTTAAACATCCTTTTGCATTCATAATATTAATATAGATTTGGACCAATATCTTATTTCTACCCTGATTTTATGCCAAAGCTTGCCATAAAGATTCAAAATGTTGTGTTCTACTTTGTACAATTATACTCAAATTGCCGCCACTGCCAAGAAGTGGAGACAGTCTCGCAGTTGACGTAGTTAGACCGCTGAACACCAAAGTGCCTTACCTAAAGCTAACGAAACGGAACCGTGCACTCTCCGCACCCGACATTCGTAGATGCACCCTTGTTAATTTTGTTATATAAATTGGTCTTAATAAATATATTTTAATCACAAATTCATAAGACACAATTTGTAAGCAGTATAATTTTGTAAAAATAACAGTGCAAAACATCACTGAAGATGTAATTAGCGAAACCGGTTGGATGTATATATTAAATAACATAAAATGAGAACTAGAAGTTAAAGTGAGTTTATTTGTCATGGAAAATATACATCTCATAAAAAATATATTTTGCTTGATAACCTTTTTAAATAGTATTGGAACTGAAATGTTGTCTTTTTGTGTTGGTTTAAATAGTGTATTGGTTCGTTACACACAACTCACCTTCCTGCTAGGCAGCTGGCAAAAGACGATCAAGTCTAAACGTGTTAACTACTGTTAAGTAGGTAGGTAGGCAATAGCTATCTCTTTCTATTAGGAAAACCTTCCCCTTTATATCTTTGAGGAAACATCATTCTTGATATCACTTTTATAGGCAATCGATATCAAAGCGAATAGGAACAAGCAGATGGCAAAAAGACAATCACTGCAAAGATGTTAATGGTGTGGTGCTATCAATGAGATACGGTAGTATGTTGGAATGAATAAATTTACCGGCCACATTGCCCTCCAAACCTGATCACGACAATGACTAAGCGCTGATGCTTTTACGGCAGAAAGAGGTAGGGCGGTGATACCAAAACTCTGGCGAGACGTTGCAGAACTTTGCTACCTAGTAGTCACAACGGTAGTGATACATATCCAATCGTCGTTTTTAATAAATTGCTAGATAGAATAGCAGATGGTTTATTCTTCACAGAAGGAATAGTCTAAAACGGCAAATCTTCAAGGGCCTGCGAAAACATTTATAACCCCGACGCAAAAACTAGGGGTGTTACCATTATTGTAAGATAATAGTAACACCCCTAGTTTTTGCGTCGGGGTTTTTGCGTAAGTACCTTTCTTGCGACAACGTAGCGCCCGAGCAGAAGATCTAATTTGGCTTTTCTTAATTGAAATCGCTATCTTGCACGATGGTTCTTAGCTATGATTCAATAGAATCAGTTCAGCTATTTAAGGATCACCAGTTCTTTTTAATTACAGGAAAAGTATTAAGCAACTTGTACAAGCTCGATTGATACTAAATATAACATTCCGTTACTTCAATGATATTACAATGACAGAGTAAACTTGACCTGTGCAAAACCTCTGTTCGTACATCAGCTCTTATTAACTTGCAATGTTCGTATTTTTTAAGCAATAGCAATTTAAAAGCATCCTGTCTGTCATTAAAATTACATAGTTCAATGTTTTTGTAGAATTCGGGTAGAAAAATGTTAACTCGCCGATTAGCCAAAAATATTAGTAAGAACGGATAACGTTATTTAGGAATTAAAGTATATCTGTTTTAAAATTACATTTGTATACTTGTTCCATTCATCTCTTATAAATATTTATTCAAGCGAACTGGCAATTTATTATTCATTGGGCTTCTGTGTGAAATGGAAGCCAAATTTGACGGTCTGATTTGGGGCATACGTGTGGAAATATCAACGCACATAAATATTGCAAATCTGCTTTAATTTAAGGTGATTTCCGCGAATTACACACCATTTATATGCTATCAGGTGCCATTATTTTTTACATAGAATTGCTCGCTTATTACTGTGTTATTCATCACTTCTTGATTCATGTCTACTATGTTATATTTATATATTAGACTTGAACTTCGTAAATTTTATCTTAAGAAATCTCATGAAACTATCACTATGCCCTTAAGGGCATAGTGATAGTTTTAATAACAACCACAAAGATATACATAAATGATGGTTTCCACGGCTCATATGTAGAATAAAGAAGGTTTATAACTGCACCATAAATCAAGGGAATAAAAGTATCGTTAATATTTTACTGGACTAATAAAAATACCGATAGGCAAACTAAAAATGCGTCTATTTTTTTTTAAATTTTAAATAAAATTCAATACAACAAAACTTTAGAATATGTGTATTTTTGTATACCCTATGTTGGTCCAAAGCTCTTTTGAAGAATGTCTTTCTAGACAGGTCGTAACAAGCGACTGATTGTCACTATCATAGTGAGTATTAAATGGTATAACTCTGCAATGTCTCACCCGGGTATATAGTACCACCGGCTTACATATTTCTGTTATAATACTATCAATACTTGTGATTGTTGTGTTCAGATCTGAAGGGTAGGCGGAAAACTCGCCACACGGATAACAACGCAACATTAACGCCTTTAGTGTCTATAGGCGATGTTTTCTCCTTCCCTTTGAGAACCATCTGCTTATTTGCTTTCTCCTTCCCTTTGAGAACCATCTGCTTATTTGCTATCTAATGATACAAAAAAAAATATTTCAGTAATATAAAGTGCATTGTTAAACTTCTTGTCGACTAATTATAGCAAGTTTGCTTCATGTGTGTCACATAAATTTTTCCTTCTCTTTCTGAACGATCTTCTCGTGGTAAATTTGATTCTCTGCATATATTATTTTCTCATCTGTGTAGACCCTAATACTATGGCGAGTTCCTGAAATGAATAAAAAGACCCTATTTTAAAATACAAGACACATATTATGAGGAAGATTATCTAAGGCATGTATGATCACAGCGTGATGTCATTTAAGATGCCATGACAGTCCAGAACGTTTGCGCAATAAATTTATTTTTTATTTTAAAACGCGGGATTTTTATTATAAATTAGCTGCAGCGTGCAGCCCGCTCCGTTATAAAAGTTTTTGGCGAATCCCCCACGATCACATAATTTTTTCGGGTTAAACTACTTTTTATATGCTATTCCAGGTCATCATATCTACCTGTGTGCCAAATTTCATTCAAATTCGTTTAGTAGCTTTAAAGCAAAGTTATATAAGTAAGGTAATTACTACTGTTGTGTATAAGGTAGGCAATCGCTATCTATTTCGATCAGGAACCTTTTCCTTTACATATTTGAGGAAACAGCTTTCTTGATATCGCTTTTATAGGCAATCGATAGCGAAGCCAATAGGAACAAGTAGATGGCAAAAAGACAATCATTGCATAAACAACAAAGATGTTTGATGAAGTTTGGTCCCGGGCTCCTCTGATGAAATAGGTTAACAGCCGTTCTGCCAGGCAGCGCGTAAAAGGCGACCGATAGGCGACCGATTTGCTATCGAGTCACTACCATCGTGGCTAATAGGTGGCAGAATTCTGCATTGGTTCACCAGGTCTGGTACCACCGCCTTACTTATTCCTGCCGCAATAGCGTCAGCGCTAGCAGACGTGTTCCGCTTAAAGTGTTAAATATTTTTTCAAATTCAGTCAGATAGCCTAGCCTATTTTTTTTTGTACACCAAGTCTACTTTATTTGATTTCTTTTTTATCTCCTTTATCGGGTAAGCTGGAAGAAATCTCTTTAAGTAGAGATAAGCTCGCCCATTGTACTTATGTTTATATATTTTTAGTTCTGTGTACAATAAAGTATAAATAAATAAATAAAATGGCCTATTATATCTTTTGTTTATTAAAAGTCACTATTTAAAGATTAAGCTGGACACAATGAACGATGTCTTAGTATTAATTAATTAGAACTTCTCACAAATTTAATTACGAAAGTTAAAACGGACGGCTATGAAAATTTATAAGAGTCATCTGCGAAAATGGCGCCCTTTAACCACCTTCCTACTTTATTATTCGCATTTTGTAAGAATATTACTTTGATGCGGCATGTTTATGGTCTCTTAATAATAGTTTAAATTTCAAAGTTTTTAACAAAATAATACAACGTTGACAGGTACTTAATGCTTTTTCAATGCAATTGCTAAAAAGTTTAGTCCCGGGCTTCTTTAAAGAATATGATAACTACCGTTCTGCCAGGCAGGTCGTAAAAGATGACCGATTGGCTATGTGAGTCACTACCATCGTGGCTATTAGGTGGCAGAGTTCTGCATTGGCTCGCCCACGTCTGGTATACTTAAACTAATGCATGTGACATTAGACATCTTTACTGGTGGGAGGGATGCGCTGTGCCGCACTCCCAGCTGCATGGTTACCACAATCTTGCTTATTTTTACCGTGAACAGCTTTTGCTGTGTTTCGGAGAGAAGGGGAAGACAGACAGTGTAATTACTGGCACCAAGACTTAACACCTACTATCTCAGGATAGGCAACACATAAACGAGTTACCTGGGCCAGTGTAACGAGGGCGTGATAACGCTCACACTTATCGCGCACAGATACCATCGATATCTTATCGTAACATCGTTATTAGATTTTATCACGCAGCGTATACGTGAATTTCTACTATGTAAGATTAATGTGAAACCCAGTTTAATTACGTCATTCAGTCGTCGTAATATTGGTGACCACCAACCAGTGAACACGCAAAAAAGGAAGATGAACACCCCAGCGCTAACTTCGTGCAGAAGCCCTTCGGTAACAGCAAGTTCGGCAACATCCATGGAAATCGCAGCGGTATCCACGACGAGAAGAATACCAGATTTTGGAGAGATTAGGCAAGGACGAAATATTACAAGTAAGCGATATTATTAAAAATCCACCAGAAACTAATAAATACAACAGGCTGAACGAGATCGCGACCATTTCAAAACAAAAATACAGAATGTAGCACAATGACTGAAATATCTGCGCAATTAGCAAAAATGCAAATAGAAATTAATGCAACGCAGCAAATTTTATGTTAGCATAGAATGCTACATCAACAAGGTTATTCTAATAATAACTTATGTTATTATTACAACAAATTTAAAGGTCAGGCATTGAAGTGCGTCCAACTCTGTTCCTGGAAGAAATCGGGAAACGACAATTAGCGCAGCCAAAGGCAGTAATCTACGCTACGGCCGTCTTACCATAACCAACGCCATAGCACGCTACAACTTTCTGACCATCAGCACCTTTTGCTTCCAACAACATCAGCCAGAGTCAGAAGTTACGCCTCATCTACGCTTTCCTGAATCCACTTCGAACCGCCAACGTTCACTGGATCTCCTGGATAAAAAAGAAATTTATGCGACAAGTAATATGTTTTTAAGTTTGCGATTATATTTCATTTTTTGTAAGAAAAAAAAAATAAAGCTTTTCTAATGTTTAAATTAAAAAAGTTTAAAACACTCAATTTTGGTCCGAGCTGCCTTGGAAGAACAGACCATGTGCCTTTCTGCCAGTAGTTCATAAGAGGCGAACGATTAATTTTACAAGGTACTACTACTGTGGCTACTGGATGGTAGAGTTCTGCATTGTCTCGCCCGGGTCTGGTACCACTACCTTACTTATTTCTGCTGCAATAGCATCAATGCTTTCTTGTTCCAGTTGGAAGGATAAAGTAGCCGTTAAACTTATGCATGTGGCATTAAATCTTCGCCACAAGAATTGCAATGCACCTTTAACATCTTTGTTGTCTATATACGATGGTTGACTCTTTCCATTAGGAGAGCCATCTGCTTGTTTGATATCTTTGATCATAGATCTATAGATCTTGTTACTTATATGAATTAGAACCTATATATCGATGCCTTAGTTCACAATTGAACTAACTACAAAATTAGTAATTATGAGGAGAGCGTTTTAAATTTTTTTAAAGTTTAGACTTAACCTATAAAAGGGTAATTATATTCATAATTTCAGTGACAGATTGAACCATATATTATTACTTGCTAATGTAATATTTACCTTTTCAAAAAGTATTTGCATTTATAATTTTAGCAACAGATTTAATTGTATACATATATTTTGACTCCTAATGTAATCTTTAATTCATTCATAATTTCAGCAACAGATTTAACCATATACATATATTTTTAAATGTTGGTTACATGTAAAAATACATATTGTATATAATTAAATCCGTTGCTAAAATTATGTAATTATGATGATAATTCAATGACAGATTAATCATATATTTTGTCATGCTTATTTAAAAATTTAATCATGCTTTATGCTAATTTAAAAATTTAATTATGCTCAAATGCTAACGTATTTTTTAGTTTTTGAAAGAGCCTTTGTGTTCTTAATTTCAGCGACAAATTAATCATATATTTTTACGTGTTAATGTAATCTTTAGCTTATCAAAAAGTATTCCTGTTTATAATTTCAGCGACAGATTTAATCATATACATATATTTTTACATACACCAGTTGATGATGTTTTAGCAACAGATTAATTTTTTTTTAAAAATTACGTGCTAATGTAACTATTTAGCTTATCAAAAAATATTCGTGTTCATAATTTCAGCAACAAGTTTAATCATATACATATTATATTTTTACACGTAACAGTTAATGATGTTTCAGTGCCAGTTTAGTCATATATTTTTACGCGCTAATGAAATTTTAACTTATTAAAGAATATTCGTGTTCATAATTTCAGCAACAGATTTAATCATATACATATATTTTGTATTGTAACAGATGATGATGTTTTAGCGACAGATTAATCATATATTTTTACGTTCTAACGTTACCTTTAGCATATCAAAGAGTATTTATTTATTTATTTTTACTTTTTAGTATTCACAATTTCAGCGACATATTTAATCATATATTTTTACATGCTAATGTAACCTTTAGCTAAATGTGAGTTTATTTTGAGAGCCGCTTATGTTACTTACCTAAGTAACGTAAACATTTTGTTCAAGGAACGAAAGCGCTTAGCTTATTCTTACAAATGTGTTTACATAACCAACATAAAGTTAGGAGCTAACACGCCGTGAAAGAATTATGATACGGCAAACTGCTAGGATCCAGGTAATGCACAAACCACATGTACGCTTAGCTGCATTAATATCTATATAAAACATATAAGAAATTAAATAAACATAGCTTCAGTTCTGTAGTATGTGATAGTATCAGTAGATTTGTTACTATAATATGCTAATAATTGATTCCCCTTGTTGGTCTGGGCCTCCTTTGATGTATATACACCATCTGCCATTCGGTCAGGCAGTTCATTAGACAAACATTTGGTTATTTGTGTCATTACCGTCGTGACTACTAGGTGGTAGAGTTCTGCAACGTTACGCCTTACCTATTCCAGCCGCAATAGCATCTTTGCTTGTCATCGTCATGTTCCGGTTTGGAGGCTAATAAATTTACAAGCTACCTTACCCTCCAACCGAAATGCAAAAGTGATAAGCACTGACGGTATTGTCGCAGCAATAGGTAAGGCGATGATTCCAGACCCCAGTGAGCTTATGTACAACTTTATCACCTAGTAGCCACAATGAAGTGACTCGCATAGCCAATCATTCGCCTGGTTACGAACTACCTAGCAGAATGGCAGATGGTGTGTTATTCAAATGGGGCTCGCCACCCGGACCAACATAGAGAAAGCAGTATTACAAACATGGTCTGGAAGTGTAAACCATAGCGATCTTATTTCGACCGTGCTAATTCTATTTTCATACATTTTCACAGTCTATACATCAACTCTCATATTAATAGCTTTGGTGTAGTCACAAAATTCTATTATATATATATATATATATATATATATATATATATATATATATACAGAAAGAGAATATATATATATATAGAAAGAGAAACCATCGCCTATAGACACCAAAGATGTTAATAATGCGTTGCTATCCATGTGGCTGGACGCAATAGTGTCAATGACAAGCATTGACACTATTGCGTTAACAACCGGCCGTGGTACGAAGCACCTGGGCGAGACGTTACAGAATTATACCACCTAGTAGTCACGATGCTTGTAATACGTATAGCCAATTGGTCACCTTTTACGACCTGCTTGGCAGAACGGTGATTGGTCTATACTTCAGAGAAGCCCGGGCCGTCACAGGGCAATGAAGATGTCTGTAAACGTGTTTTGTAATGGATTAAGCTTTCTTCTTTCTTTTTTTCTTCTTAAGCTTAGTAGTTGAACTATTTATATGTTTAAAAAACTAACTGACTATAATTAATTTATTGTCATGATTTGAGATGTAGATCCCTGAAAATTTAACCAGAACATTTAGTAGCCTCATAAGGGTCACTTAAGTGGTCTGACATTGAAAATTAGGTTGGGGAAATTTGTTCCGAACAAGTTCATTAGAATGCCCCCTTTGGTCGAATGGTTAGCGACCCTGACTACGTAATCGACGGGGCTCTGGTTCGATCCCCACGAGGAAAAGCATTTGTGTGATGAGCATAAATGTTTGTATTTCCGGGTTTGGGTGCTTATTAAATATATTACAGTATTTATATATGTATTTCTAATTTTATGTATTAGTACCGTTGACTAACACCCAATACGCAAGCAAATAATTTGCTTACTTTAGGCTTAGATCAGTAAGTGTAATCTATCCCATGGATATTAATTTGTTTATTTATTTATTTATTAGTTTTTCCAAATATATGTTTAAAATGTTAAAATATATGTGTTTGCTGTAGTCACAAAATTCCATTATATATATATATAATGGAATTTTATATATATATATATATATATATATATATATATATATATATATATATATATATATATATATATATATATATATATATATAATGGAATTTTATATATATATATATATATATATATATATATATATATATATATAGTGAGAAGTCGCAAATGTTGTAATAAATCTGCAGTTGACTGTATATAACTGAGAACATTAATCGTTACAAGTTTGTTTCGCGGGAACTTTCTAAAGGATTTTTCTTAGAAATCCAATAATACAGAGAGGATACCTTAGGATACTTTGCACCTTTGTGAAATTTAAATTTATATATATATTATTAATTAAGGTTTTGCGATTGGATATTGTATAAATTTTTAAAACTTTTGTAATGTTATCTTTAGAGGTTTAATTACATAAATGATATACATTTGATTAAGTAGAAGTATATTCACGCCCATATCCCCGAAGAAGTAGGCAGACTTACAACCAGTGCACTCACGATTAACCGAAGATAATTAGACCCGCAATGTGTAGCAAGCCTACCAATATCCGAGTACCAATCCAAACCCGAACAACGTAGTTTTTATTAGAAAACTGAAAAAACACATTTATGAGTTGCCCGACTCGGAGATCGATCCTCCTGTGAGACCTCATGTGGTCAACACCGACACCGGACCACTAGTCCAAAAAGGCGACTATATAATTATTAATGTGTGTGTATGTTAATTTGTTTTTATTTTTTCCTTATATTCTGGGACCTTATTTATACGGCAAACATAGAATTTAGAAAATTATTTACTAAAGAACTTTTATTAGGTCCAGTTAGTAATCGCCTCTGTGGTATAGTGGTGCGGTGTCGGAGTTGTCCACATGTGGTCCCGGATTCGATTCCCAAGTCGGGGCAACTATGACAACGTGTTCTGTTCTGATAAAAACAACGTTGCCGGGGTTGGAAAGTGCCCGGCTGGCAATAATCTTGCACCTATTACATTGTGGGACTAAGTACCTTCGGTTTCCTGGGTGCACTTGTTGTATCTCTGCCTACCTCTTCGGGGATACGGGCGTGTAGATACTTTTAAGATCACTATTCAGTGCAAACTATAATTTGATGAAAAAACTAAACTGTGTTTTTCACTGTAAAAGATCTGTGTATACTTTACCTATCAAAAGGAGAAAAACGCTCTATTCATGTCTTTAATGTATGTCGGCGATGTGTTTTACCTCTGTCCACTACAAGACTGATCTATATATTAACTGAAAAATTGGATGAAAAAACATATATAGTTTATCAGCAGTCAAGTAATTTACCACCCTACAATACATAAAATTGGAATAAATCCTAAATCACACTATAAAAATAATTTATCCTGGAATAGTTACAACCATAGACCACATGAATACTAATAGACACGCCATTGGGAAGGAAACGTGTCGCCGCATATATTAGAGGAGGATTTAAAACAAATGCTGAAGTCACTGGTAACTCATATTTTGGAATAGTAAGAAATTATATGTGCCTAACCAAAAATTAAATATTTTTACAAAAAATGTGGATTGTATGTCTATTATTATATACAATCGTATTCCTGATAGTCTTAAATCATTGCCTATGGATAGATTTCGCAAAAAGTTGTTTGACTTGCTGTTAGATAAAACTTATTATGCTATTAAAGAATTTTTAGCCGATAAAATTAAATGTTAATAAATAGAAATTAAAAATGTATTAAAAAAATTCAAAATAGTGATTAACTACGTAAATTATAAAAATTTTGCTTACACAAAAATTAAACTTCTAATTATAAAAATACTTTTGTAATATGAAATCATTCTTGTATAAAATTAGTAATAAGTACATAACATAGAGAAAAAAGACAAGCCCGCTGAGTTTCTTCCGCCGGATCTTCTCAGTATGTGGCCGCGTTCCAATCCGGTAATAATTCTAAAATATCGATACAGAGATTTCAATGTAGTGATATATAATAATTTTTAAATATTTGCACACCATATGTCGATAACTTAATTAATTTTTAAAATTTTCTAACACCCGTATTCTTGCAAATAAATATTTTCTTTCTTTCTTTTCTTGTTATGAGCAAACGCATTACTGTCAAAATTTTCATTCATTTGCAGGTTATATTATATTATGCGTATATATGATGTATATATACACATAATATAATACACACATATGTATATATGTATATTATGAAAAAATAGAAATAAACCATTTTGTACTGTTTTATCGTACTGAATGAGATGACAAGGTTTCATATTACCCTTGAAATGATTTTATTTCATCGGTAAGTAGTATAACTCTGTATTTTTATGTGTATTTGCAAGCTACACTGGCAAACTAAGAAATTGTCTCGAAAGGCGTATTCATTTAATCCGTCGTTTCAACGCATGTGTCTCGTCCCAACAGAATAAGCAACTATTTTATGGGGCAAAATATACCCTTCTACAATAAGCTACTTGATGCTGTTAGAGATTTACCAGTTAACAAACTCAAAAAAATACTGTGTAAAAAAGTTACCATAAAATATCTAAATATGATGACAGGAAATTTTCTCCTTATATTTTAATCTTTATTATAACTGTAAAAATTAGATACTTAAAAATATAATATCTTATTTAAAAAATATATGAAAAAAGGCAAGCCACCGGATCTTCTCAGTGTGTGGCCGCGTTTCCGATCCGGTAGTAGTTTAAAAAAATGTCACGTCAAAATAACTTGTAAAAAGTTTTATTGTATAAAGTTCTCCCGATTTCTGATTTCTGCTTCTCAAATGGACTTCGCTGAGTTTGGTACCCCAGGCAGTACACCTTGCCAGGCTGGCAACAAAATGGTCGCACAACGACGTCACACTAGGTCAGAAACGGTTCTATTCTTGTGTGCCGTCATCAACCTTCACATAGTGACGTCACCTCGACTCACGTCATCCTGACAGTAGTTAGCACTCTGCTTCTACCATTATAGTAGGGGAGCCCAAGAGGGGATTTTTGTATTTACTCGAGCGCGTCAGATTAACATAGCCCTCCTATGTCATATACCTCGCATACTGTTAAGGCTCTCCACCAAATATAAGCCCTTTCTATAGAGGGGGTAACTATGGCAGAAAAAAAAACAAAATCAAGATAACTTCGGCTTGTGGAAATTGTCAGATTATACTTTTTTCGTAATTGTTACATCATTTTCTCCATAATAAAAGAAAATTCAGACGCGCTCAAGAATGTCAAGACAACAGTTTCTTTGCAACTTTGTGACCCTCCCACTCCCTTACACTACACTTCAATCGTTAGATTTTTTTAATTTTGGCTGACAATTAACCCACCATACCCTAATCTAACGCGCTTCTGTGTTTCCACGTCACTGATTTTTTTAAAACATTTTTTTACCTGCAGATTAGTTCCCCACCATTGAAATGAAAAAGATTTTATAACATTTTATTTTTCCTATAATTTAGTCTATAAAATCCAATAGGTCCCTACGACTCTCGAGTAGTATTCTCGACCCATTTACCATCTTAGGCTCTCCTGCTATAAGCCCTTTAGTGGTACCGACCAACGACACCAAAGTTTCAATATATAAGCATAGTTTTTCTAGCATTTCCGTAAAGTTTTGCAGTATTTTAGAAATTATATTAGAAAATGTTAGTTTAAAAGGGTATATTTATAGAATGATCTTATGAAAAAGGTCGACCTCCATAAACTGCTACGTGACTACACCAAAATCAAGTTAATAAATTTTATATGACCAGATAAAGCGTAGATCTTTCATATAAATCTCTCAGTCACGAAACATGTACCTTACTTTATGAAGTACCTTTATCTTATATTATGTACCTTTCTCTTCTTATTATAAAAAATACACAATATGTTTTGTTTAATTATCTTTCCATTGATTTATTCTGTTTATGTTTTCATCTTTCTTGTAAACATTTTATTGAAAGTTAAAAGATTCATGTGGTTAAAAGGGTGGACATGAAATTTTATATAACAATTGATATTACTTTTTTTGCTTATGTCCCAGGAGGTACACACATATATATTTACGCCTTCGTTCACCTTTTACGAACTGCCTGATAGAATGACAGATGATCTCGTCTTCAAAGGAAGCCACAACTAAAACGTATAAAAGATTTACCAAGTGGTGGATATCATGGCCAATAAACTTAGAAATACTCCAACCAACACCAAAAATAATCAAACACTTATATTATTGACAGTCGTTGTTGGTTAATTATTTTTGGTGCTCTAACATCGCAAAAGTGCATCCAGCGATCAGCAGGCAATTGGCGACGTTTTTGATGACTTTTTCGTTACGCTTAACAGTCATTACTGATCTCTGGCAGGTAGCAAATGTTAGGCAATACGCCGGCCGATCAGTTCATAATCTGTATATAGAGTTGCCAAATCTAACACTAGAAGCGTGCTTGAAACTTAAATTTGGCAGAAAAGCTTATTATTAGTTCAAAACTTTACGTTAGAAGTACACAAAATAATACTGAGCTGAGTTGAGTGAGAGAGAGAACCAACAGTAGTATTTATCTGAATTCTAATAACATATAATTTTGAATAATGATATTTATACATAATGTTATTATTACGTCAGTTACACATGAATATTTCCTAAAATTAAATTTTTAATCAACCTTAACAATACATCGTTTCAATGGGACACTTCGGACCATGTTTATTTTACGTGACTGAAATAACAAACTGAAAGTGTCCACAACAATGTTACTAAATTCATTGTCAAATAACCACCTAAAGCTCACTTTGGGAATTACTCTTGTATGAATGTTGTGTATAGAACACACGAATAAAACAGAAAAACTAAAAATAAGAAAAAATAAGCGATATTTTTATAGAATCAGATATTTTTATGATCTTTTTACGTAAAAAAAATTCGAGCCGTAAGACCAAATGCAAATAACAAATAATAAAAAAAGGATTTAACGGGAAATAATTTTATTGTTATAATGTTAATTTAAACATATAAAAGTTTTTTTTTTAATTAATATTGTTGTTTAAGATTATGTTTTTAGACAACTTGAATTTATATAGATACTCATGGGGCAATTCAAATTCAAAACCTTTTAACAGTATACTTTAAAATCATTCAAGCAAAATAGCGTCGATAGTAGACCAGTCAGATTATTTTTATTTAACCGCCACGTTGGTTGAATGGTAAGCGAACCTACACATCAGTAGGACTCGGGTTCGATTCCCGAAAGAGCCAAACATTTGCGTGATGAGCATAGATTTTTGTATTTCTGGGTTTGAGTGTTTATTTAATCTATTTGTATATTTATATATGCATTTTTTTATTGGTATAAACTGACACTCGTGTTAATCCATACTATCCATACTATCCATACTAATATTATAAATGCGAAAGTCTCTCTGTTTGTCTGTTACGCTTTCACGGCTAAACCGCTAGACCGATTTTCATGAAATTTAGCATGGAAGTAGTTGAAGAGGCGGGGTCAAACATAGGTCATTTTTTTTTCAAAAATCAATCCTTAAACGGTTGAAATAGGGGGATAAAATTTGTATGAAAAGCTATCTGGACGACATGTTAATCTACTCGCGGGCGAAGCTGCGCGGGTCAGCTAGTAGCAAATAATTTTCTTAATTTAGGGTAACATCAATTTGTGTAATTTTTTTTAGTGATATTTATTTATTTATTCCCTATATAAATCCTCCTTATTAGAGAATTAGTTTGCTACTAAATTATGTGAAAATAGTAATTGTTAATATTTAAAAACTAATTTAAGTAGGTACTGTGTTTGTCTAAAATATCGGTTTGGAAGTAGTAGTCAAAGTTGAATGCCATTTCAATATAATTTTAGTCCTTTAGGTATAAAAATAAACATTCGTATTAGCAAATTTTTAAATTTCAAAAGCTTGTAGATATATTACAAAAAAGCTTTTAAATTTCAAAAGCTTGTAGATATATTATATTGTAAAAAACTAAAAATATATTACTTATGTAAATTAATCGTGCCAAATAAGAAGCCAAGGCTTGAAAAGTGCCGTTGAAATGATTTTAATACATCGGTAATTAGTATAATCTAAATTTCTGGGTGTAAATGCAAGCAACTCAGACAACCTTAACGAAATTGAAAAACGTATTTAGTTTAATCCTTAGTGAAAACATAGTAGGAAAGATAAAATATAAGATATACACGTCTAATATAACTTGAACCTGATAAGAGCTAACATTATTTAATAGTAACATTATTTAATAGAAAAAAGAATACTTTTATATTAGCAACTAGCTGAGTCCGCGATTTCGTCCGCGTGGAAAAATATCGAAAAAAAGAAGCCTAAGTTACTTCCTATTACATCAGCAACCTGCCAGTGAAAATCCCGTCAAAATCGGTTCAGCCGTTCCGAAACAAACAGACAGACAGACAAAAATTGTTAAACATGTTTAGGTATATGTAACGTGTATACACTATACATCCATATGCACTTAGTAAAAAAGCGGTTATTTTAATATTACAAACAGACACTCCAATTTAATTTATTTGTATAGATATACTAGCAATACCTGTGCGAATAATTTTCGTTGATTTGAAATTGAACAAAAAAATACCGACCTTCATTCATGTTGACGTTGTTTTAAAATTTAAGCTACCAAATGGCAGTATTTCTGTATTATGTCTTAATACATGTATTTAATTTTTTAGTTGTTGATGCCGGTAGAGCAAGCAATTATATATAAAATTATATAGAATTTATTTGGAGTAATTGTGAGGCTTTCTCTAAAAAGGGAGGCAAACATCTTAACCTTAGCGTATTATTATATATAATTTTAAAGCCAAACGGTTCAGTTTGATAAAGTATCTTCTATACAAGAAATAATAAACACTGTGAGTGAAATAGTAAGTAATTTAAACGCAGTAAAACAGCATCAACCGCTTACCAATCTCTAGAATTCTGAATCAAATCTATACGTGGCTAAACAGGAAGAATACTCACAAAAAAAATTCCAAGCGGTTACATAATGACCGAGTTCTGAGTTTTCTCAAACTTAAAAAATATAAAAAATACTAAGTTTTTAGGAAGCCGGTTGATAATCAAATGATACATAAATGTATTTTACCTATGTATGTATCCTATATGTTATAGATAACTTGGAAAACATTATATTACTTTTTTTTTAAATTATCATATATAATTAAAATATCATAACATAAACAAACAGATCGCATTGTTATGAAAAAAGATAACTATCCCAATAGACACGAAATACTTATATTTTTTACTCAGTTTTAATCTAAAATACAAATGACTGGCTATTATTCGTGATTTCTTTCGCAGTTTCCCAAGATTATTACTTTCATTTACTCATTTGAGTAAAAAAGACACTTCTGGATAGTGTAGAATTCTAATGGAAAAATTAAAGATCAGTCCTGTACTTTTTGAGTTTATTAGTTGCAAAATACTAATTCTTCTCTTTATAATATTAGTACAGCTTTTTAGATTAGTGAATTATATATAATTTAATGTTTATTTAGGGCTGTAGTAAAATAATATATTGAAGATAAAATAAACACTAAAACTAGAAAACCGGTTTATTACAATATAGATAATACAATAAAAACAATGAATACATTACTTTGTACGTGATGGTATCTCTTATAAAATATAACAGCATTGTAAATTGAGCATGAAAAGAGGAACCAAAACGAATTCTCTATATTTTTGATATTCGATTCTGCTGACAAATTTAATATTTGCTTACTACTCGCAGTTCGTCAAGAAAACAAATAAAAATGTTATATTCATGAAAGACGACCTGAACAATTTTCATTGAAATTGGTACCCTTATGCCTAGGCTTTGCATAATAAATTACATAAAAGATTATTGATAGTAAAGATAAAAATATGCGCGTGATAAAAATTTTAGATTATATAGTATATAGTTTTAGAAATTTCAAAGCTATCATCATAATAGTGACACGTGTTATCTGTGTACTACATTTTGTTTACAGTTCAGGGACGATCCGGGCCCTTTAAAGAAAGGTCTATCTGCCTGAATCAATCTTAATATATATAATTTACGTGTCACGTTGTATATCCGTGATGAACTCTGAAACTACAGAACCGATTTCAATAAAATTTGTAGATATCTACTGTTTGATCTAACTTAAAAGGTATAAGTAATAGTTTTTATCCCAATTTCCTCCCCTCTCTCAAGTACCCCACCAAAATATTCAATACAAGTACAAGTAGTAGTAAATCAGACAAACATGGCTACTTTAAAACGATAAAGAAATTCTAAATGACGTTAAAATGTAAATATTTTTTTTAATATCATAATTTTTAATTAACATTTATTTTTCCTTAAAATAGCTTTGTCTATATTGCTACGCCTTATCAGGGTACATATTATGTAAGTCCTATAATTAGGGATACGTAAATTTCGTTTTTACGAAATAGATGCGATAAAAGTGAAATCTGCATTTTATTTGCGATAAAAGCGAAATTTGAGAATTAACTACTTTCGCACCTTTTTACGTTACGTGCTTTCAAATGTTGATCAGACGCGCTAACATTTATTACAACTCTGTTCAAAACAGACAGAGACGGCACAACTTGTTGTAAATGAGGAGCGAACAAAATCTTGCTACCATGAATTTGCAAAAGCAGCTATTTCAATGACGTGTACACGTCACTGAGCTATTCAATGTTCAATTGCCCTGTCAATAGTGTTGATGCCGAGAGATACTTTAGTATCTACAACATTGTCGTAATTGGTCGCAGGCAAACAATGAAAGATGAAAATGTAGAAATTACAACAATGCTAGCCTTTAACTGAGTTTTTAACACTGTATTTTTTTGCGAAATAAATGCGAAATTTTCTATTTTGAGTTTTTTAAAATGCGAAATGACGATTTTTTATTTGCGAAATTTACGTACCCCTACCTATAATGTATTATTCTAGCATCCAAAATTTTTAACATATTAATATTATGACGCAATAAAATATTGAGTATTGAGTATATTTAGTCGAAGTACTGGACCACTGTATTTGCTATATGTGAACATTGCAGTGCTGCAAAGGCCGCAACGGCCGAACGTATTGCACTGTTCATGTATGTTTATGGGGCATTGTCGCCAAATGTACGAAAGATATGCTGACTTTAAATCTAACGGTGAGAGAAAGGGTCTGGGATAAGTATTTCATAATCCGGAATTAGAAGAGGTGGATGGCGGTACCATCAGATGGCCTTGGATTGGGAGTATTCAACCGGTCTCACAAAAGTGGTTGCTTAAATGACATTGCCATCTTATATTCCGGCCTAAAAAGGCGATTTCTGGACACAGCTCATTTTAAAAATATCTGTGTATAATATCGTGACGCGAGTTAGTGCCATCATGCCATTACTGAATTAGCGATGAAGACACAGCATTGCATATATTGCTAGATTAGGCAGGAAGGATTTTACGGCGCATTTTTTTGTTGATGCTCGATTTGAACGTATTAGCGTATCCAGTCCGAATTCGTTATGTCACCTTATCCCAGAAAAGAACGAATAACATCACTGAGGTTGATCATAGGCATGACGTGACTCCCAGTTTCAGATATCAGTGCCATGCTCTCCATAATATGTCGTTTACAGCATTCATTACTCCTTAAACCTAATCATGAAAATCCTAAAAGCTGTAAGGGTGCGCAATTTGTTAAAATGCCACAAACAATTAATTCGCTTGTATTACTTGTACAAATAAATAGAATTACATACATAATATATATATATATATATATATATATATATATATATATATATATATATATATATATATATATATATATATATATATATATATATATATATATATATATATATATATATATATATATATATATATATATATACATATAATAAATACCCGAACCCAGAAATACAGAAATACAAACTCTACATACAAAATCTATTTCATTACACAAATGCTTGTAGTTATTTGTCGAGAATCAAACCCGAGCCTCATTGTTTGTGTATTCAAGGTCACTAACCACTCGACCAACGGAGTGGTTCAACATGTATGATATGGATATAGTTGACAGAGATTGAAGTCGGTTTAATTTTTTAAATTTACTTTTATGTACACACGTGGATTAAACAACAAAGATCTCTTCCTCAGAATCTTAGTAATTCTATGACTTTGTTTTTTTCTTGTACGGAGGAGATAGGTACTATATTTCAATATAAAAAAAAATAGCGATCGTCCTCTGGCCGAAATTCGACCATAGTCTAAACAATAATCTCTTTATTTTAATCCGAGTCACTACCATCGTGACTACTAGGTGGTAGATTTCAGCATTGTCTCGCCCGGGTCTGGTACCACCGCCTTACCTATTCCTGCCGCAATAGCGTCAGTGCTTGTCACTGTAGTGTTCCGGTTAGGAGGGTAAGGTAGGTACGATACGGTACGGCAAACTTATGCATGTAGCATTAGACCTCGCCACAAGATAGCAACGCACCATTAACGTATTTGGTGTCTATAGGCAGTGGTCGACGCTTTCCATCAGGAAACCCATCTGCTTGTTTGATATCTTATGATATAAAAAAAACTAAGTTTTACAACAGAATTTTGCCTTAAATCATCATGTATTCAACATAAACATTACACATCCAACATTCATATGATATACATGAATATATGTAGTGGATGTAATGTTTATTTTTATTTATTTAATATATTTCTAATGTATATTTTCTTGAAAATAATAGGTTTACGCAATCCTTTGGACTGGAAAGTTAAAGTTTAATTGCCCTGTCAAATTTCTTACTCCAATTTTGGTGTAATTATTGGTGAAAGGAGTACTAAATTTTTGCTTTACGTATTAATATTTAACTTGGGGATCTTCCAGAGAAGAGGAAACAGGTACCTTCTAGGGAAGCGCGTTAAAAATATATAGATAAGCGCTACTATTATAATATAAATTTCATATATGTGTTTGCTCTTCTTAACCTCACCTTAGTTTAAATTTTATAAACTCTTCTCGGTGAAGTTGTTCAAAGTTACTTAGACTTCATTTGAATTTCTTTTTAAAATTTTAATTTTGCTAATCCGGGACAAAGGTTAGAAGTTTTAAAGCTTTTGGAAAGTTTTTCTTGCTATGTTATTTTTTCATAAATTTTGCGGCAAATTTTAAATTAAGCTACATATAGTTACATTATGAGTTATCTGGAGTTGTTTTGTTGTAGCTTATTTAGGATTTAGTTGCTGCATAATTTTTGGATTGGCAAGATATTACCTTGTAAGTTCCAGTTTCGTTGCAATGGGCACTTTTATAGAACATTTAATTCTACGTAATTTGGTTTTTTAAACGTTCACATAGAATAAAATGTCTCTGACCTATAAAAATTAAAAAAAATCAGTTTAAGTTTACGTGTATTTTCAATGGGAAAGCTTTAAATGCTGAAAGCGAGTACTTAATATTAATATTCAAGGCTCAAATTTTCAGGGTTTTTTTGAGTTATTTCCAAGAAAAATTTGAGGTGGGAGTGAAAAAAAAATAGTCGCCAAAAAAGCACCCTTATATATTCATATATATATCTTATATAAAAAAATCAATTGCTGTTCGTTTGTATTGCTAAAACTCGAGAACGGCCGAACCGATTTGGCTAATTTTGGTTTTGAATTAATCTTTGAAGTCCAGGGAAGGGTTAAAAGGTGAAAAAATGTAGAAAAAAAATAAGAGTAGGGTGGGTTAGAGTCTCGCGTTTCGACATTTTTCTTTGTTGTTTTTAAAGTTTTTCAAGTTTCCCAAGCACAGGATGAGTGCTATAAAAACAAAAATAATTAAAAATAGGAGTAGTTAAAAAGGCAAAACAACGTTTGCCGGGTCAGCTAGTTACAAATAAATCTGTTGATATGTTTGGTGACTCTTCGTCACACACGGTTCTTATCATGTAGTCATAAGCTAGGCATGGTAAATGCTATTAGATTTATTTTATGTTAAATAATCTGTTGCATTTTTTATCAATTTAATTAGATAATAAACAAGCAGTTGATTCTCCTACTGGAAAGAGAACCCGTCACCTATAGATACCTATAGATACCAAAGATGTTAATAGTACATTGCTAAACATTTAGCCAGATGGTAGTGCCACATGCATAAGTTTACTGGCTACCTTACCCCCTAAACTGGAATACGATAATGACAAGAATTGACGCTACTGCAGCAGAAATAGGTAAGAAGGTGGTATTAATATCCGGCCGAGACATTGCGGAGCTCTACTACCTCATAATCACGATGGTAGTGACACAGATAACCAATCGGTCGCTTTTTACGACCTGCCTGACAGAATGGCAGTTTGGCAGCTATTCTTCAAAGGAGCCCGGACTAAAGAGGGGGAAAAGTTCCAAATCTTATTGTATGTTAAAACACTTTTGTCTCGGAAACTTACGTAATGCTGGTGATACTAGTTGTTGAGCCCAACACAACAACGATAATCATCGAGGTATTACTATGTCGATGTAATCACCACATATATCACCGCTAAAACGAAGTATTGTTTTCGAAGTATATTAAGTTTTTTTTTTATATCATAAGATAGCAAACAAACAGATGGGTCTCCTGATGGAAAGAGTCAAACATCGCCTATAAACACCAAATATGTTAATGGTGCGTTGCTATCTTGTGGCGAGGTCTGATGCCACATGCATGCCGCTTATCGGCTACCATACCCTCCAAACCGGAACGCGATAGTGACTGGCACTGACGTTATTACAGCAGGTAAGGCGGTGGTACCAGATCCGGTCGAGCCGATGCAGAACTCTACCAACTAGTAGTCATGATGGTAGTGATGCACATACCACTCGGTCGCTTTTACGACCTGCCTGGCAGAACAGCAGTTGGCCTATTCTTCAAAGAAGCCCGGGACCAACACAGGGGAAAAGTTAAGTTTTATTATTACCTTTTTTATGAACAAAACACCAACTTTGGTCTAAAGCAGTGGTAGAAGTAAGGTAGTTGACCGCCCCGTTGGTTGAGTGGTTAGCGACCCTAACTATGCAATCGACGGGGCTCGGGTTTGATCCCCGACGAGGACAAACATTTGTGTGATGAGCATAATGTTTGTATTTCTGGGTTTGGGTGTTTATTAAATAAATTCCAGTATTTATTATACATGTATTTCTATGTATTAGTACCGTTAATTAACACCCATAACACAAGCAAATAATTTGTTTACTTTGAGGGTTAGATCAGTAAGTGTTATTTGTCCCGTCAGTATTTATTTATTTATTTAGTTATACAATGTTCGAGTACATCCTGTCTTATTCAAAAATAGAACTTAAAAAATCTTTTTTCCTCATGCTGATATGATTTTCTTAATAAATGGCTTAAACTATACTGGCATTGTACTTAAACTATAATGTTAGACATTACATAACAGCATTACAAATGTAACACGGCATAAATATTTAAGAGCCGTCTTAAGGTTGAAGATACCTATGGACAAACAATAAATTAATTGACGCAGTTCTATAAATTTACAAAACTTTTTATTTTACACAATGTTTATCAACCTCAAAAAAATTTCCCGCTATAATTTGAAAATTTAATTCGGTATTGAATAAATTACCGTAAAAATAAATTTGCTTATCAATCAAATAATAAAAGAGATTCTTTTAGGCAAAGTACTCGTTTGTTAATTGCATAATTAAAAAGGTTCCTTCAGAAAAATGGGTAAATATTTACTTTTCATTAATAGTCAATAATTTTGTTTAAAGTTATGATATTAACAGGTAGGCAATAAATTAACACCAATTTATATAAAGAACACAGGTCATTTTGGTTTTGTATATCCTATGCATGTCTTTCGGAGTGACGAATATTAGATAAACTCATTGTTTTTTTTTTTATATTATAAGATAGCAAACAAGCAGATGGGTCTCCTGATGGAAAGAGTCAACCATCGCCTATAGACACCAAAGATGTTAATGGTGCGTTGCTATCTTGTGGCGAGGTCTAATGCCACATGCATAAGTTTACCGGCTACCTTACCCTCGAAACCGGAACACGACAGCAACAAGCACTGACGCTATTGCGGCAGGAATAGATAAGGCGGTGGTACCAGATCCGGGCGAGACAATGCAGAACTCTACCACCTAGTAGCCACGATGTTAGTGACTCGTTAGCCAATCGGTCGCCTTTTACGACCTGCCTGGCAGAACGGCAGTTGGCCTATTCTTCAAAGGAGGCCGGGACCAACATGGCGATATAATATTATAATCATTGATATAAAAAAACCCAAGATACACAATCAGTGTCTCAAAAACGTCCTCCAAAAATTGTCGTCGTTCTTAAAATTGTGCACTCATTTCAAATGAAATCGCGTCATTCGCGACACTGTCAATTTTATTTCTACATTGGTTTGTAAAAACAACTATAAATCTTAGGCATAAGATTTATAGTTGTAGTAGAATATGCAAAGTCTTATGTTTTTGCTATATCTACAACTACTTAAATGTCATTAACGACATTTTTGAGTGTCAGTTTTGTTCGAGGCTGTGCATCTTGGGTTTTTTTTATATCAATGGATGAACTAGAATAATTTTCTACGGTTTTTAAATAAATCAATTAAATAAAATATATCGCTAGGAACAATCATACAAAAAATTTTTGAAACTTTAATTTGATTGAATTCTATCATCATATTTTAGTGTTACCATTGTATAAAACTTAATTTACATTTTCATTAAAACAGCAATAAATTTATATATCATAATTTTCATTGTATCAAATAAAAATTCTCTTAGATTTTGTATTAAGGAAAAGTTAATTCTAATGTATTTTTTTAAGTACCTATAATGTGTCTTCGCAGAATCTTAGCTCAGAATTCTGCCAATCTAACTTAGATTTCTGAGATTAGCAGCTGTTGTACTGAAGACACCCAATGACAAGATAAATACCTAACCACAGACTACTAAGGAGAGAACTGATTGTTTACGTTAACCTTAATACCTAAATTCCAACTTTATTTAGCTACTATTCCCCAAGTTAAAAAAATATTTATTAAATGCTTCAAACTTATCCAAGTTGAGTTGATGTAGATTTTAAAGAATATATTAAACTTTAAAATAATAAATAATAAAACGATGTATAAAGTCTTGCCTGTGTTCTTTAGTCATAATAGTGTATAATAATGATCAACCTGTGGTTCAAATTCATCTATAGAAATAATAAAGTCTCTTAGTCTAAAATATTTATAAATTACGTGTCACGATGTTTGTCCGCTACGGATTCGGTTCGGTTTGGTTCGTCTTTTAAGATAGAATAGTTTTTATCTCAGTTAACTCCACTCCCCTACTCCACCTCTCAAACACCCCACCGATTGCCGGGTCAGCTAGTAAAAGTATATTATTATACATTTGTGTAGTATAATAGTTGGGTGTGCTATCATTCGAATGTAGTGTGTATAGTGTATATTTTTATTAATTTCATGTACTTACGTTTATTATGTAAATATCACATAACTGTTGAACATTTTGACCAACCGAAACGCGATTTATGGCATTCGTTTAGGTATTTACAAACTTTTTATTAAATTTTAAACTTATTCTTACTCATTCGGAACGAAAATCTTAATTTAAAATATTTAGCTAGAAGTCATTATATAGTCAAATCCTAAAGAATAAATAAAGAAGACTAATTTTTAAAATAAAAGCTTGCGGATTGTACCGTCGGATTATGCATACGTTTTTTCGTAATTACGAAAGTAACGTTAATTAAAAAGAAAAAATGCAAATTTTACTGTAGGAATTACCAGACTCTAATCTTTTCAACTATCTCGTACAAATTTTAAACGACGAGCGTGTTTTTGAATATTTTTAATATATATATATATATAATAGGAGCTTGCGACCTATTTTTGTTAAGACTATTGAAACAGTACTTTGATCTGATCTGACTATTAAAGCGAAAAGTATAAGCAAACTCTAGAAAAATGCAAGGCATTAGACTAATTATTATACCGGTTTCCTTGCGATATAAACTTGAGGTTAAAAGACTTTCCTCATCACCATGATTCACCAGTTTCAGGTTCAATCAGGTTAGTCAGTTTGCCAAATGTTCAGGTACAAACAGGATGGTAAACTGCCACCAGTTTACTAAACTAATAATTACTATCACGTTTTTGCAATCGACAGTTGTAAGTCCCCATACGAGGCACAAGAAATTAATATACCACTACCAGGTTCTAAACTGCTACTAAGATTTTGATTAAAAATTTTTACCACACCCAAGAATAGATTTTGGGCCGACAAGGGTGGCATGCGTGTGTTTTTTTATTTTGATATGAAAATATATCCGCTGTATTAAAAAAGATATACGCTATATTAAAAAGATATCTGCTATATTAAATAAGATATCCGCTATGTTAAAAATATAATCTTTGCTAGATGTAGTTATTTTTATTAACAAATCAACAATAGTTTTTTTTCTGACGAGGAGATCCACTAAGAAGTAATGCATTAAATTTTTTTAACGATGGGAGTAAATAGAGGTGGCAAAATCAGCATTTTACACTGGCTGGTTTTTGCGACTTTATTCGCTTGAAATCCGCAAAAAAGATAAAAAATTAAAAAGGTGTTCTTTGTTCTATTCTTGTGTTATTGTTTATTAAAGCCATGTTCAGATTTAGATGCTTCATTTTATCCCCACCACGAAGATTTTATGGCATCACTAATATATTTTGTGTCTATCGTTGACTATTACATCTTTCCATCAGAAAATTATCCAATTTTTGTGAAAATATGGATATAAAACATGTAATTATTATAGAACTAAAAAATCTGACTATTACTCAATCCAAAAGAACATAACCTTCATTCTAGCGCAGTCTCGTGTAAAATAAAGAACTTTAAATGTCACTTACACAGTTAAGACGAATGTTATGAAACGTATTAAAGTTGTTGCATAGTTCGGAGACTGCGGAATTCTCCTAGATCTGATTTTGAAGTCATTTATTTATAGATGATTTTACTAAAATAAATGAGACTATAAATTATGCAGAAACAGATATGTCATATTGCCATCGCATATTTTGCCTATTTCATCCAGTTTAAAGAAGTTTGATATATCCTTCTATTATAAATGCGAAAGTTTGTATATATGTATGGATGTTTGTTACTCTTTCATGCAAATACTACTGAACCGATTACGATGAAATTTGGTATATAGATAGCAGAAGACCCAGAATAATACATAGGCTATTTTTTATCCCGGAAAAGTTAGATGATCCTGCGGGATTCACTAAAAACTTTTATAATGCAGCGGGCTGCACGCTGCAGCTATATATGCAGCTAATAAAATCATTTATTTACTTTTTTTTAAATTATATTTCTACGTTTAAATAGTTTTATCTACTTTCTGGTGTTTGTATGAATTAAAGTTTTACAAAACACAAAGCGTAATAAAAAGATGTGACGCTATTCACGTTAAATTTGCAGATATCAGAAAAGAAATGGTAAATAAAATAGCTTGTCTTGACGAGGTCTTTTTGGTCTTAGATGACATTGTTGATACCCATCCAATACCAATAATACCAAGAATAGATCATTCGCTGCTCTGCCAAGCAGTTTGTAAGAGGTGAACAATTGGCTATGCAAAATTCTACCATCGTGGCTATTAGGTAATATAGTTCTGAATTTTCTCGACGGGGTCTGATACCAGCAGTAATAGCGTCCGTGCTTGTCACTATCATGTTCCGGTTTGAAAGGTATAGTATGCGGTAAACGTATGGATGTGGCATTAAATTTTAAAATTTTAAAAGAAATTATTATAGTTATATCTAACTAAAAACCGTCTTGCATGCTATTGAGAAATGGCGGAACATTGTATACTACAAATAAATATTAACATCTTTATATTATATCATGTTCCAAGCAATGTACGAATAAATGAATGAATTAAGATCCAACTACAAGGATAGCAATGTATCATTAAATCTTTGGTATCTATAGGCAATGGTTGTCTTTTTCCATAAGGCTCTCTTTATCTGCTTGTTTGCTATTTTATGATATAAAAAAGGAAATAATATTAAAAGTATCTTCATGTCGGTATTTTCGAAGGTAGGCAGAGGTACAACAAATGCACCCACGATTAACCGAAGATACTTAAACCCATAATGTATAAGTGGCAAGTCTATGTCAACCAGGTAATTATCTAATCCCGGGAACGTTGTTTTTATCAGAATATTGTATTACCCGACGCGGGAATCGAACCCGATACCTCATGTGTTTAACACCGATACCAGACCATATACTAGCGATCGCCTGTGGCCAAAATTTGACCATAAACTTAAACAATAAAATTTCATTTAAGTTTGAAAACTGACTTTAGTCGTAAAGAAAATAATATCTTTACATGTATGCATATTACCATACTAGCTGTTGCCAGCGACTTCGTCCGCGCGGAGTTCATTTACTCCGCATTGCCCCTCCCCCGTAGGTGATAGTGTGATAATATGTAGCCTCAGGCGCGTGCGGTCCTTATAGGCAGAAAAGCAGTGCTTTACTTGCCATTCACAGATATTTTAATAAAACGTTCGTACGTTTTAGATGATTTTATTTAATAATGAGTAAATGAATAAAATGTGTCATAATCATGTGCACGCCGCTGAAATCTATAAAAGAAAAAGTTTTTGTGGCCGAGTACTCCGCCGCATACTCAGTATCATAATCCTGCACGCCGCTGTGTAGCCTATATGTTGAGCCGACCTATTAGTAATATTCATACAAAATTTGAAGTAAATCCATGCATTACTTTTTGAGTTTAAAATTTGAAATTTTTTGGTTTAAATCTAAACAGACAAAAATTCTAAAAACTATATTTTTGACTTCGATATCGATCGTAGATCACGCCCCAATTATTCTTTAAAAAAAATATTCAATGTACAGTTTTGACTTTCCTACGATTTTATTATATGTATAGATATGTCATATGAACGGTGTGTGTGTTGTAATGTTTGTTTTTATTTATTTAATGTATTTTATTTAAAAACATTAGGTTTCTAGAGTCCTAAGATACGTAAACTTTAATTGTACCAAATTTCATACTCCACCTATCGCGCAATTGTCTGTGATAGGGATACAAACATTTCCCTTCACATATCCATACTAATATACTAATATTATAAATGCGAAAGTCTGTCTGTCTGTCTGTTATGCTTTCACGGCTAAACCGCTGATCCGATTTTCATGAAATTTAGCATGGAAATAGTTGAAGAGGCAGGGTCAAACATAGGCTAATTTTTTTCAAAAATCAATCCTTAAACGGTTGAAATAGGGGATGAAATTTGTATGAAAAGCTATCTGGACGACATGTTAAACTACTCGCGGGCGAAGCTGCGCGGGCCAGCTAGTTAATAATATATAAATAAATTTTGCTCTCTTACCCCTACGTACTTAATTTGCTTACTTTGGGTTTGGATCAATTTGTGTGTGTTTGTTTGTTTATATAACGATATGACTGACCAGCGTTTTTTTATGATTCACGACTTCGGTTAGTTGACGGTTGTCTCTAACACGAGAAAAACTTATGTTACGATAAAATCGTAGCTTGCTACGATATGCTACATATTTTCTTACGATGTTGCTACGAATATACGGATATATGGATATTTGTTACTCAATTACGCTAAAACTACTGAACGGTTTTGGATAAAATTTGGCATACAGGTGTATGATGACATGAAATAGCACATAGGCACTTTTTATATCGAAAAATTGGGTAATTCCTGCGGAAATCACCAAAAGTTTAATAATGCAGCAGGCTGAACGCAGCAGCTAGTTTTGTACACTCGTAAAAGGAACTGAGGATTATGATCATTTATACCACTAGATATGTTTATCTGTTTGGGAGTTGATGAAAAATTAAAAAAAAAAGTGATTTTTGAGAAATTTGAAATTTTAAATCCAATTGTTTTTTTTTTGTATTCTACGATATTTTAGTACCAAAAAAATTCGTCGAATGCCGTTTTAAGAATCAAAATTGAATGTAATTTTCAAAAGTTACAGCTTTTTAAATATTGAATTATCGTTGTTTTTTGCAAAAACACTTAATATTTTTGAAATAACTTTCAATATAATACACCGATTGACTTAAAAATGTTGAAAGCGTTTCTCCTTTAGTAACTGCGTCAAATACCGTCAATTCGTGTAGGATTTATCAATGACGAAAATTTTTGAAAAAATGTTTTTACATTGCTTCGAAATTTTTTAACCTATTGATTATTTAGCTAAAGCAATATTTTAGATCTCAAAAATTGAGTTGAATGCCAATCGAAAGATCAAAATCGATCATCGTTTCCAAAATATACAATTTTTAAAAATCAATATACTCTCATTTTTAACAGAATATATGTTTGAACTGAAAAAGTCTATGCTTATAGTTTTTACTTATTTACTCTCAATACCTTAATAATATTAATATAAATAACTCAAAATACCTTAATTTAGTGAGGAGTTTCAGGAATGGCCTGTAGGGTCAACCACTTACAGATATTTCAGCTGTGATAAAGTTTCTTGTAATTTTGTCTACTGTCGTATTTTTTCATACATCCAAAATATCCATTTAGCATACGACAGGCGGGTAATACATTTGACTATGACAAAAATTAACACTTTTTGCTAATTATTTGTAAGCGGACAACTTCAATAAAAATTTTTTTCATGAACCCGTTATGTTTTTAAAGACCTACCCAATGATTCCCTGTATAACTATAGCTTAAGAGAGAAAAAAGAATACACACTTTATGTGTAGACAAGGAATGGATTTTTTTTTTTAAGATTTTATTTTAGCACTTTTCGAGGTAACTTATAAGCATCGACATAGACTGCTTACAAGTATGCTAACGTCAAATTGCAACTTTTTGCACTAATTTTGGAGCCGCACTTGTGTCTATCGTTACAAAGGTTCGTACAATGACACGATAAATGCAGATGAGACCGGCTATTACCGGCTATTTTTGCATAGGTATATTTAGGTGCGCTTAATTAATTTCGGGAAGATAGACGCATGTGCAGCTCCAGAATTAGTGCAAAAAGTCGCAATTTGATGTTGGCATACTTATGTCACCTCGATAAAGTGCTAAAATAAAATCTTGAAAAAAAAAATCTATAAGAGTCTCGAAGCTAAACTGAGTTGCTACGCACATGTGTGTTTGTGTAACGGTGATTATCTATATTAATATTATAAATTCGAAAGTTTGGATGTTTGGATGAATCGATGATAGGATGGATGTTTGTTACTTAATCACGCAAAAACTACTAAACGAATTTAGATGAAATTTAGCACACAGATAGACAATGACCTGAAATAGCATAAAAGCCACTTTTTATCCCGAAAAGTCTTTGAGATCCCGCGGGATTTGCCAAAAATATTTATAATGAAGCGGGCTGCACGCTGCAGCTAGTTTATTATAATGGAAGACTTGCAGTTTGCTACATATTCTAAGTATTAGTCTCTAATATTGATATTTTTAAGATATCTAATATATTTGAAATATTTATAATATAACAACGTCGCAAAGAATAAAATATCATATATCAGAAAATATACGCGATAAAGTCGGCCATAAACAATCGTTACCCTGATTGGATTTCTTAATAGCAATTACAATCTCCAGCAAAATTACTCTCGAGTTATTTTCATCGATCAATACTCACCGACACCAAGGGATGTGTATCTTAAATTACTTCAGAAAGTACAACGTAAAAGATAATTATGTAAGGCAAATGTAAGTGATGTTATTATTTAGACATTAATACACTGCAGACTAGGCATTGATATTAAATATGACGTGTAGTGTATTCAAAAATTAATTTTTTGTTCACGATTTTTCGTTGAATTATAATTAGCAAACTTTTTTTACAATTTGATATAATAAACACTCAAAAAATGCACAAAATTTTCTTTAAAACATATTGATTAAACTTATAAATCAATTTTCAAACCTTTACGTTTTATATTCTTAGAGGAGTTGATGGTCATTGCACAATATAACCACACCGTAACGGCACAAGATACACCATAGTGCCGTTTAAAACTAAGACTATCGCTAACAATAATAATAACGAAAGTTTTTGTGATGACGGGGCGCTAGCGATGTTCTCTCGGGAACAGTCAATGCATCGCACCCACAGACCACATGAATACTAATAGACGCGTCATTGGAAAGGAATGACGCGTCTATTAGTATTCATGTCGTGTCGCCGCGCATATGAGCTCCTATCACTGTCAAAAATTTCATGTATTTGTAGATATATCACGAAAAGATAGAAATAAACCATACTGTGCAGTTTTATCGTATTGAATGGGATGACAAGGTTTAAAAATTACCCTTGCAGTGACTTTATTTCATCGGTAACTCTATATTTCTGTATGTACACAATTGCAAGCTACACTGACAAACTAAGAAATTATCTTGAAAGACGTATCCATGTAATCCGTGGTCGCATCAGATGTATAATAGCAGTAAGGACCTGGAAAGCCAACGAATTCTATGTTGTTGACAGCCCCGATTAGCATTTTTAATTTGCAATTATGTAATACTAGCTGTTGCCCGCAACTTCGTTCGCGCGCAGGCTTCGTTTACTCCGCACAGCTCCTCCCCCGTAGGTGATAGCGTGATAATATGTAGCCTATATGTTGACCCGACCTGTAGTAATATATTCATGCAAAATTTAATGTAAATCTATGCAGTATTTTTTTGAATTTACCCCGGACATACATTGACTTTCCTACGATTTTATTATATGTATATAGATTATTTACTAGCTCACCCGGCAAAAGTTGTTCTGCAAACTTTGTGTCTAATTTTTTTTCCACATTATTTCACCTTTTAAACCTAACCTGAACCGCTATGAATATGTTAAAACCAAATTAGCTAAATCGGTTCAGCAATTCTCGAGTTTTAGCGAGACTAACGAACAGCAATTGATTTTTATATATATAGACTAGCTGACCTGGCAAACGTTGTTCTGTCAACTTTGTGTCTAATTTTCCGTTTTTTTTTTCTACATTTTTTCACCTTTTAAACCTAACCTGAACCTCCATGAATTTTTTAAAACCAAAATTAGCGAAATAAGTCCAGCCATCTCGAGTTATAACGAGACTAACGAACAGCAGTTGATTGTTATATATAAGATAACATGTCATTAATTTAAAAAACAATTTTAGTGTGGTTAGAGAAGTGCTATTCGACATTGCATATAACATTAACCTACGCTTGTACTTCCGGATTAATATTATTATAATTGCTTTGCAAAATTTTTTGAATATTTGTGTATAATTTAGTTATTTATACTGTATTATGTGTGTTTTAGTACTAATACCGTGCTATGGAAAATTTAAAAACGTCAAACTTTTTTACACAGCCGGATTTGAAGCAGTACCATCAAGTCTTAAGTCTAGGCTACCTCTTACAACTAAGCTTTCTATCGATAATTCAATATGACGAAATGATTTTTTGTTATCGATTTCATCAATTGTACTGATCACTAGGTTTAAATATGTGTATAATAATATTCAATGAGTTTATCATTGTAGCTGAAAATTATATTTATAATAGTGCTTCGTGGTCATAAATGAGGAAAATAATTGGTTCTAATTTATTTTAGCATCGAGTTGCTCTGAAAGCAATATTGTGTACGAACCGCCAATTATCGAGCGACAGATCGTTAGGCCAATTTATTGGGCAGACCAACTAAATCTAACCTCGTACTATGACAGGATGTATGTACCTATATAGGTTTTCAAATCAATGTTTTGTGTTTGTTTATAAAATAAAATTTTAGTTATGAATTTGAAACATTGATATTATTTTATTAAGGACATTAAAGATGTTAACGTTATTCTCGCATGTGAGATCATATTTACGTGGCATGATACTCTCCACACGCGGAAAGCTAGCAGCTGGTTTTTAGATAAATTGTTAATATTTTTACATCCAGTGAGACAGCTTACGCCATCTATTGTCTCCTACTGAGACCTGTCTATTGTATTAACAAATGTGGTGCCTCCAATAAAGTCTGTCTTCCCTTTTGTTCTCACGAAACCAAAGCGTGAACACGTGTTTTATTAGGTTATGGGCCCAGTAATGCTTTTATGTGCTATATTAGTTTAAAAACGCGTGCTGAACTATTAGTTGTGCCAGTATTTGTATCGGTTTAATAGAATTGGCTACAAACTCGTATATTACTAATGTCCCTAAACTGAAAGGGCGGGAAAATTATAACGAGTGGACGTTTGCTGCCGAGAATATACTCGTACTCGAAGGTAAACAGGAATGTACAAAAAGTGAGAGTACTGTGGTAGCCGTGGAAGATCAAATAATGAAAGCCAAATTAATCCTGATCATCGATCCGTCATTGTATGTTCACATTAAAAATGCTGCAACCTCAAGAGATCTGTGGCTTAAGCTCAAGCAAATGTTAGATGACTCAGGGTTTTTAAAAGAATAACTTTACTTCGTAACCTAATATCAGTTCGGCTCGAAAATTGTGAGTCGATGACAAGATATATTAGACAAATTATTGTGACCGGGCAGAAGTTATCAGGTACTGGATTTAATGTGAACGATGAGTGGATTGGCTGCCTAATGTTAGCAGGATTGCCGAAAAAATATTTTCCAATGATTATGGCGATAGAACATTCTGGTATCGTCATAACAGCGGATGTAGTGTAGTCAAAGTTAATTGACATGGCGGGAAATGACGGTGAGCAAAATAATGCATTTTTTATTAAAGAAAGAGGGCAGAACCATAAACATAGCGTTAGCAACCTGATCAAAGATGGTGATTCGTTTTATGTCAAAAAATGTCAACAAAGGAAAATTATTAAATGTTATCGTTGTAAGCAAATTGGTCATTATAAAAATCAATATAAACTAAATCGAAGTGCAAAAATGAAAAATACTAACGCCTTTTCTGCTATTTTCCTAAGTGGAAATTTTAGTAAACAAGATTAGTATTTGGATTCGGGTGCAAGTGTACACATGATAAGTGATCTAAATAATATTTTAAATAGGTGTAACGAAACGAAAATAAAGGAGATTATAGCCGCAAATCAGGGTGCTATGCCAGTATTGTGCTTGGGCGATGTTGACATTGTGACAATTACACCGCATTGTAAACACGAAGTTACAATGAAAGAAGTGTTGTGTGTACCTAACCTAGCTAACCTTGGTACAAGGAGCACAGAGCCACTACATACCATTCATGCTGACCTCTGTGAACCCATGGAGACAACTTCAATTGGTGGTAGCAGGTATTTTTTAATTTTAGTTGATGATTACACTCGAATGGCCTTTGTTTACTTTCTCAAAGCCAAGAATAAAGTATTTAAATATTTTAATTAATTTAAAGCTTTAATAGAGAACCAACAGAATAATAAAAATAAAATATTTAGAACTAATAATGGATTAGAGTTTTGCAGTAATGAGTTTAAAAGTTATTTAGCTCAGTCTGATATTATCATCAGAAAACTACTACATATATACCTGAACAAAATGCTATAAGCGAGCGAATGAATAGGACAGTGGTCGAGAGAGCTCGTTGAATATTATTTGATGTAGGTCTAGATAAGAGATTTTGGGCTGAGACTATAAATACAGCAGTTTATCTCAGGAATAGGTCAGTGGTATTAGGGTTAATAACCAGACACCATTTGAGTTTTGGACTAAAATAAAACCAGACTTGAGCAATATTCGAATCTTTGGTAGCCGAGTAATGATGTATATACCAAAGGAGAGGCGACTTAAGTGGGACACTAAGTCCATACCACATTTACTTGTTGGATACGCAGAAAATGTCAAAGGGTGTAGAATATTTGATCCAGTTAAGAGAAATGTAGTCATTACTAGAGATGTTATTATTCAACAAAATTTAAAAAGAAGGTCACAGAAGATGATGCCAGTATATCAATTTTAGTGGGGGACTCTCTTCCAGTAAAGGATAGTGAATGTAATAAAAGTATACATGAGCTAAAGGATGAATTAGATGAACAAAACACATCATTAGAATCTAACTATGAAGATTTTCAGATTGATATGGATTCTACTTTACAGAATGAAGAAACAGAAGTACCTCCAGAAATAAATAAAAGGATAAGAAGACCTCCAGAACGTTTCTGGTCTTACAAATTTATGTACCTTAACATGCAATGATCCAGTAAGTGTTCCAGAGGCTCTACAAGGTCCATATAAAGAAAAGTGGATTGCTGCTATGAAAGAAGAACTCGAAGCATTTAAACAAAACAATGATTGATCTATTGTGGATAAAGTGCTTTTAAATAAAACAATAGTGCAGTACAAATGGGTATTTAAAACCAAATTAGAGAGTGATAACCGGGTACGTTATAGGGCGCGACTGGTGGCAAAGGGATTTACCCAGAAACCAGAATCAAATTCGATTGAATCATTCGGGAGTTACCATTGACGAAGAAATTTGCAAGATAGTCTTTTCGACATTACTTCGTGATTGAAAATTTGTTTATTTACTAGCTGACCCGCGTAGCTCCGCCCGCGAGTAGATTAACATGTCGTCACGATAGCTTTTCATACAAATTGCATCCCCTGTTGTAACCCTTTAAGAGTTGATTTTTGAAAAAAAAATGCCTATGTTTGACCCCAGCTCTTCAACTAATTCCATGCCAAATTTCATGATAATCGGTCCCGTGGTTTAGCCGTGAAAGCGTAACAGACCTTCGCATTTATAATATTAGTAAGAACTAGTAAGTATAGTATGGATATGGATTATTATTTTTATATCCTTTTTGATACAAAGACAATATTTTAAAACTTAAAAAACTTTGTTGAATGTCATTCAAAGGGTCAAAATGTCATACAACTTTAAAAAACTAGTGTCGTTTTTAACAAACTTTATATTTTCGAAATTTTCGAGCTCGAAATACTGTGCTTTTTAAATTTTTGATTGCTTTGAGCTAAAACTACTTCAACTTAGTGAAAAATTTCACGGATAGCCCGCAGGGTCAACCGGCTTACTTTTACTGATTACCGGATATTTTTTTTCAACTTAAATTTTTGTCATTGTTTAGTTTTTGTTTTTGTTTGGTTTTTAATAATTTAATATAGGAAGTTTAGAGTAGTGCCAATTAAATTGTATCGTTATCAGTTATAATGCCGTAAACTGCAGCTTATTAGTACCTACACTAGGTGTCCCGCGCAGCTTTTATCGCGATTAGAGTAACATCTCATCAATATAATTTACAAACAGCTTAGCCTATAAATAAGGGATCCCTGTTTTAATTGGTTTAGCGGTTTAGCCTTGAAAGTGTGACAGACGGACAGACAGACTTTCGTATTTATAATTTTAGTATAGATGACTCAAAATAGCTACACCCGTTGTTATCAGATTATTTAAAAAAATATATTTTTTATTTTAAATTTTATTTTACATTTATATAAATATGAAATAAAACAATACTACTACAAAAAAGCTCGTTACTGTGAACTCTGCAGATCAACTAGGACACCACCTTATTACATAAATGGGTAATTAATTTTGAACTAAAACCTCGTTTGTTAGGTTGCCATGGAACCATTAACATATAGTAATAATATGTCAATGGTTGGAACCGAAAATTATAAATTATTATTAATAATATCGCTGAAAAAATTACACAAATCGATTTTACCCCAAAGTAAGCAAATTACTTGCTTGTGTTATGGATGTGAGTCAATGATAATAATAAATACTGTTGTAAACATATATAAATACTGTTACATACATAATAAACACCCAAACAATACAAACATCTATGCTCATTACACAAACATTTGGTCCTGTCGGAAATCGAACCCGAGCCCTACTGATTAGTAATTTGCTTACCATTCGATCAATAGGGCGGTCAATTGATGAACCTATAGTGAAGAATACGGTATAATAGTATAGTTACGGTATTTTAAGCGGTCCCGTTAAGTTTTGGTAAGCGACGTGAATATACTTCACGGTTCTTTAACTGATAGAAATCCAATACCGCTAGTTGAACTGTATAGACTTTTTAGAATTTACAGTAGCAGCGAAATAAACTTTCTCCATTTTCCATTTCTCATAAACGGATAGGACAGAAGCCGCATCAAAGAAAAACGATTTAATGTTAAAAACTATGAGCTTGTCTGGAACAAGCATTTTATAAAACTTTCTTTGATACATTTTTTTTGCTGTGTTAAGGTTTCTTTCTATTAAATTCCTTTTTTTGTTAAAGTAATATAATTTTTAAAGTTATATCAGAAATCTACGTGAAGAATTCATCCATAATATTTAAGTTCAGGGTAAATTTCTAGATGGATTTTAAACTTTAATTCAGATAACATTATATCCTATTATAAACTAACAAGAGCGTTATAATAATAAATTTTTACGTAATATTTATAATTTGTTCTTTTTAGTAATAAATTTCAAGTTTCTTATCGAGGCTGGAATATTAAGTTTTTTGTATCAAGTCATTTTTCATATTGTAGGATGGGAAAGCAATCAAGCTGTCTACAACGCTTCAAAACTTAAAATTCAAGTAATTCCTTCTTGCTACTCATAAAACATTTATCTTATATATATTTGGTTGGTCGAGTGGTTATCGACAGGGCTCAGGTTCGATCCCCGACGGGGACAAGCATTTGTGTGATGAGCATATGTTTGTATTTCCGGGTTTGGGTGTTTGTTAAATATATTCCAATATTTATAAATGTATTTTTATGTATTAGTATAGTTGACTAACACTCATAGCACAAGCAAATAATTTGCTTACTTTGGCGTTAGATCAGTAAGTGTAATTTGTTCTGTGAATATTTATTCATTTATTTATCTTATAACGCTTTATACAAATTTCAAAGTTTTTCAGATAGTAAGCGTACCTAACCCGGGTGTTTTTTTTTTATATCATAAGATAGCAAACAAGCAGATGGGTCTCCTGATGGAAAGAGTCAACCATCGCTTATAGACACTAAAGATGTTAATAGTGCGTTGCTATCTCATGACGAGGTCTAGTGCCACATGCATAAGTTTACCGGCTACCTTACCCTCCAAACCGGAACACGACAGCGACAAGCACTGACGCTATTGCGGCAGGAATAGGTAAGGTGGTGGTACCAGACCCGGGCGAGACAATGCAGAACTCTACCACCTAGTAGCCACGATGGTAGTGACACGATGGCCTTTTACGACCTGCCTGGCAGAACGGCAGTTGGCCTATTCTTCAAAGGAGGCCGGGATCAACACGGGCCGGGACCAACACCAATCTTCCCTTTTCCATCCTTGTGTGATGTCATCGACTTCCACAGTGGAGAATTATCTCAACGACCATAATTATTATGTACCTAAATTAGCATATAGACATTAGGTAGAGATAGGGGATAATTATCCGCTTAAGACACCAAAGATATTTATAGTCCGTATTTATAAGCATAAGTTTACTAACAACCTGACCAGACATACCAAAATACCACAAGCATTGACGCCATTGCAGAAATATACAAAGCAGTGGTACTAATCCCGGGTGAGACAATGCTGAACTCTACCACCTAGCAGTCACGATGTTAGTGGCTTATCATTTGTCTTGGATAAACTGGTTAGCATAATGGCTAGTGGTGTATTTTTTAAAGGGAATATGGGGCAACACTGGGCTAAATACATATTTACTAGCTGATCTGCGTAGCTTTGCCTGCGAATAAATTAAAATGTCGTCCATATAGTTTTTCATAAAAATTTAATTTTTATCTCCTCTTTCAGCCCTTCAAGGTACAATTAAAAAAAGTTAGTTTAAGCTTGTCCCCTTATCTTCAACTATATTCACACCAAATTTTATTGAAGTTGGTTCAGTGTCTTTACCTTGAAAGTATAACAGACAGACAGACTTTCGAATTTATAATATTGTTATAAAGTATGTATTTATAAAAGTTTATTTATTATCTTATCTTCTAGATAGAACACGAAAGTGCCGCGGATTTGATAGCAGTATAAGATGGTAAATATATTATTTAGACCTGTGATTTCGATGAATTATATTGCAGTCACGATATCAGCTGGTTGACTAAATCTTTGCTTTACTGCTTTACAGAAGATATTTTCTCAGTACCAAGAAGGGGCTTGAAATATGATTGTCGCATATTAGACTTAATATAAGTTTGCAGTATATCTCTTCTTAACATAAGTTTGTAGTATCTAGTAGTAGGTATATTTAAACATAAGTTTGTAGCATATTATGTCGATTTACTATCCTACCTAGAAGTTTTAAGTTCAAAGATATAGGCAACATAAACAAAAATTTTACCTAATCTTCTTAGTAAAGCTTTCTATAATGTTCTTTGAAATTAACTTCAAACATATTTTCTGATTATAACCTGACTTCATATAATTTGTTAACAATTTAATTAATTGAACAATTAAAACGTTTGCTAATAAATGAAACAATAAAGAGAAAGAAGAAATCTGGTGATTTTATTTCGTACATAATATTTTGTTAAAAACGTAACATTTATAACAGGTAGACTTCAAATTAGACTCAATCTAATTTAACATAATTTGGCAAAGACGTCCTTACTAAGTCTTTCCTTATTTCTGTAAATTGAATTGTACCATCTGTTTATAATTGTAAATTTCTGCCGGTGACGCTTGAAGATTGCAAATGTTATCAAGATAATGGAATGTTAATGAAATACCCAACGTTAATTTACATTAACGTGTCTTAATCGTGTACAGGCAATGGTGAATTACATTATAAATGTTGTCGTTAAGGTGCGGTTATTACTGTAATTGTGCTTTGAAATATTACACAGACAAGTCTATTTGTTACAAATATACCACTTAAATCTTGAAACAATGAGACATCCACCCCACTAGTAGTATATACAGTTATAAAATATGATGATATATTTAATTTAAAGCCGGTATCTATCGCACTATACGAGGATATTCCATCCACACCACATTGACGATTGGTCATCCATGTCTATCCAATTTGCTTGTACATTATTTATGCGGACGTTCAAACTCTGAAACAGCTTACTTCACACGGTTTTTCTAAGTATCTTGGATATTGGAAATTTCAAAAGGAGTATTAAGAAAATTCTCCAAATCCGGAATCGCATTGGCAATTAACTTTTTGTATTGAAAATGTTCGTGGGCAGTGATGACTTTTCATCAGGTGGCTCACTTGCTCGTATGCCTGAGGATACTATAAAAAAGTAGCAACAAATCTAAACTCTAGTTATCAAACGTGTTTTACTTCAATTCAAACAGCGCTGCATTGAGGTACCTTCGTTGATGGCTATACAGTATACAGCCCAATTTATTAGCCTTAATGCGACAAAAAAGCATTTCATTATTTTGCAGTTTGATTTTCTTGGATACATTTGTTTGTTAATATTTTCTAGATGCTGTATAAATTAAGTCAATATCGTTTTAGGCCCTTTGTGTAGTCAAAAAAAAAACACTTAAATACTTTTATTTATAAATATCTGTCTGAACAGATACAAAGTTATATCACATCGCATAAGAGAAAATATCAAAAAGCAATAAAGTCGCCCAATTGTTACCTGAATTGGATTTCTTTCTTAATAGGTAACAATTATAAACTCCAGGAAATTACTCTCGTCCTATTTTTATCGACACTGGTCGATCGCTTTCATCGAGTGGTGTATTAATTACAACATTCATAAGTGATGAATTAAAAATAATGATAATACCAAATCTATATTATTCTATATTAATATTATAAATGCGAAAGTTTGGATACTTGGACGGATGGAGGATTTTATTGCTCAATCACGCAAAAACTACTGAACGCATTTGGATGAAATTAGGCACACAAGTAGGTGATAACCTAGATAGAATATAGGCTACTTTTTATACCTGAAAAATGAGTTTATTAAGTGGTAGATTTCTGCATTATCTCGCCCGGGTCTGGTAGCACCGCCTTACTTATTCCTGTCGCAATAGCGTCAGTGCTTGTCACTGTCGTGTTCCAGTTTAGAGGGTAAGGTAGTCGTTAAACTTATGCTCGTAACATTGGACCTCGCCACAAGATAGCAACGCAGCATTAACATTTTTGGTATCTATAGGCAATGGTTGACTCTTTCCATCAAGAGACCCATCTGCTTGTTTGCTATCTTATGATAAAAAAAGTTTTCTCGCGAGATTTACCAAAAAGGTTTCATTATAAAGCAGACTGCAGGATGCCTCCATTATATCATATATGTTTTAGCACTTATCCCGTGCTAGGGAATACTTTAAATGCGATTTTAGCGCGGAGTTTGAGTTGCATATGTTATTTATATTGTATACAGTACAGTTTTTGATTAAATTATAACTAGAGTATCATAAATTTTATAATGGACAAAAACATCGAACAAAGAGTTTGGCTTAAATTTTGTGTTTGGAGTCACTGAAAATATTACAGAAGGCTAACAGTAAATTTACTTAACCAAAAACACGTGTTTGTGAGAGTATGTTACAAAGCGTCTAAAAGCGATCGAGATGTGATGTAATTTTTTTGCCTTACTCTGGCCTTCTGCAACTACAGAACAACTACAGAAGACCAGAGCGATGTTGGCACTCGACTAGTCCCAAAAGATATGAATTATCTCCAAAAACTCAATTGCATAAGAGTCGCTGATGACATGCTAGAACGAGTCAATTCCGACCAAACATTCATGAAACACATACTTATAAACCCAGGTCTCGTCACCAATGACAACTGCTGCAAACCAGTTGTTTGAAACCCAGGTCTCAAACAACTGGTTTGAGACTTGGGTTTATAAGTATGACATGAAAACTAATTAACAAGCTTTGGAGTAGCGCCTTCCTATTGTAAGGAAACTGAGAAAACTACGTGAATGTCAATCAAAAGACTGTCATGTTGACTGTTTTCTTTGACGCGGTGTTGTGCACTCGGAATTCTCGCCGAAAGGTTACGCAGTAAATATGAAATATTATTTGAGCATTAGGTGGTATTTAAGGGAGCAGATTCGAAGAAAAAGGCCAAATTTATGAAAAGAAAATTCTTGGATTTTGCACCACAATAATGCGCCTTTGCATTATACCATCATTATGAAGGTATTTTTGACCAAATAAATACAATCGAGCAAGCACCTTATTCACCAGATATCGCTCTTGCCGAAATTTTTCTTTTTGGTGATCTCAAATTTCCACTTCGTGGCACCCGTTTTATTCAATAGAAGACATAAAGGAGAATTTACGCCAAGAACTGAAATCGGTTCCGAAAAAAGGGTTTAAATGTTTTTTATTGGATTGTTTGTTGGCGTAACTATATTGTTTCTAAAGGAACATATTTTGAAGATGACAAAATAAATTTTGATTAATAACTAACATATCGTTTCCCTGTAGTTTCTTGAGAGAGTAGTATATAGGAAATAAATTTAATACACAAGTTGACTCAACACATATATAAAATAGCATAAAATTCCTAATTATTCAGTTCAAATAATTTTATCAATTTCTCATCTGTAATCAACGCAATAATTTGAAGCATTACCTAGAATCAATTTATTTGGTTAGATGAGTTTTGGTTGGTATGAATAGGTTAAATTTGCAACTTAATTCAACTATTTCCACTCAAACTATTAAGTCGGAAATCGGGGCGGGAAGGAAAATCATCGGAATAATTTTTGGATATTTTTGTTTTATAACATCTCTGTATAATGCCTCTGAATCAGAGTCGAAGTAATGTGGCCGCTATCGTGGCCACGATTATATTATGTCCGCGTTAATGCGAAAATCGTTTCAGCATTAAACAATAAATATATAAAAATATTTCACTACAATTTTGTAAGGAAATATTCAAAGTAAAGTTACTTATATAGGCTACAATAAAGGTTTTTTGCTGGTATATTGCATATCATCGTTTGGATCATTTCAAAAATTTATTTTTATTTTTTCCCCGTGATGGTCTGTTTGGCAGAATTAATTACAAATGGTTTATGCTTATGCTTTAAATAGAGCCTTTGAAGTAAAGGCCATTTGTAATTATGCCAAGTTGTTTGTAAAAGGCGAACAATTAATTATACGTATTACTATCATCGTACTAATATGTGTTAGATTTATGCAAAATCTTGCCAGGGATTTGGTACCACCGCCTTACTTGTTTCTACTGCAAAAGCGTCAATGCTTGTCATTCTCGTGTTCCAGTTAGGAGGGTAAGGTAGGCAGTAAATTTATGCATGTTGCATTACAATTCCACCATACGCATAGCAACGCACGAGTAATATCTTTGGTGTGCATAGGCGATGGTTTCTCTTTCCATCAGGAGAGATATCTGCTTGTTTGCTAGCTAATGACATATAAAAGACATGCGGCCGTTAATGTGATTACAGTGAAAGTTTTCCAAGGTTACGGCTAGTTTAGAAGAACCAAACTATTCTTCGCTTTTACTAACGGGTATATAAAACTAGCTGACCCGGCAAACGTTGTTTTGCCATATAAATTATTGAATTAAAAATAGTGGTTGATCGTAAAGGGTTGAAAATTAAGGGTTGTATATATTTTTTAATGCTGTAACATAAAAAAATAAAAACGAAAAATTTTATCTAAAAAATACAATAAAAAATTTAGGGGTGGACAACCCTTAGCATTTAGGGGTATGAAAAATAGATGTTGGCCGATTCTCAGATCTACTCAATATGCTCACAAAATTTCATGAGAATCGGTCAAGCCGTTTCGGAGGAGTACGGGAACGAACATTGTGACACGAGAATTTTATATATAAGATATATTTCACTATCATGTTAAAAGAAATTCAAAGAAAAGTTACGAGTATAAGTTCCAACCAAAACTTTTTCGCTGGTGTTGAATATCGCCATTTTGGTCTTTTTCAAAAAATATTTTTTATGTTTTTGAAAAATAATTCATAAATTTTCTTCTTTTTTTAAAGAGTATTTTCACGGATTAAACGGATACGTCTTTCAAGACAATTTCTTAGTTTGTCAATGTAACTTGCAATTACATATAGAAATACAGAGTTGTACTACTTACCAATGAAATAAAATCATTACAGATGAAAAAAGCAAGTTATTTTGCAAATGTTCGCGAACTTTTTTGCAGCAGTTTTTGCAGCAGTTTGAAAAAGCCATTCGCCATTTGTCGTATTACCTCGTTTTGAAAACACTTTCCTGACAGCCTTAACCAATATTGGAATTCTTGGCGTTGACATATCGAACAACGTTTCGAACATGTAATATCACCATAGCAGAAAAACATGTCGCAGTTATTTAAAAGGACAAAGGGCCTCCTTAGTAAAGCGAAATACAATCGTTTTGTTTATTTCATAAGTGTAGCCGACATGAATCACGTCATTGTTTATACGTCATAAATTCTTAATGTTTAGAAAGATTAAACCAACAAAGGGCGATTTTTATGATAGCTAATCAATTGTCTAAATTTCCATAAATTCCAATAATGCTACCAGTTGTTCCCCGCTAGCTCGTGATCTAGATTCCATCCTAAAAAGTTTTCACTTTATTAGTAATATTTACACTAATATGCAAATAGATCAATATTTTAGTTACAATAATTGTTCAAAATATATACTATAGAGTATAAGACATATTAATTTCATTAAATCAATCAATGAAAAGAAATTTACCTTATTTTGCTCCTGTTTTGCCGCAAACAAGTTTAAATATTTAAATTCACCCGCGTTCGGTATTTGACAATAGAGACTGACGTTTTTAAGAACGCTGGCCATAGACTAATTACATTGTTTTTTCTCCCAACGGTATTGAATGAACGATGGACGGAAAAGTGTTAACTTGGCTACCAATTAAGCGTTTTCTAAAATCGATCTTGCAAAGAAGTCAGCAATTGTAGAAAACGAAAAGAAACTTAACGTTTGAAATATGGCTAGGCCCCCAGTTGTTCGATACGTCAACTTAACAAAGCTCATCGCTTGCAACTTAACAAAGCGCAAATTCGCCCTCACATGGAGTACTGTTCTCACGTCTGGGCGGGAGCTCCGCAGTATCAGTTTCTTCCTCTTGATCGCATTCAGCATAGAGCGGTTTGAATCGTTGACGAGCAGGCTGTCTCTAGTCGGCTTGACTCCTTGGCTTTACGCAGAGATGAGTTAGCTTAGCATCTTTTACCGCATCTATCATGAAGAGTGTTCCGACAAACTGTTTGGATTGATCCCTGCTATTGAATTTCATCATCGGACATCGCGGCAAAATTCAAAGTTCCATCATTATCACCTCGATGTCTGTAAATGCACAACCATGCAATTACCTAGGCACTTTTTACTACGCACTACTCCACTGTAGAATCAATTACTGATTACCGGGCGGGGGGGGGGGGAGGGGAGTATTTACGAACGGATACGACTTAGGGACCTTCAAGAAAAATAATAATACTAATAACATATATATATATATACTTACACATAATATTACTCCTTTTTAAAAGGCCGGCAACGCAGCTGCAACACCTTTGGTGATGTGGCTGTCCATGGGTGGTGGTAATTCCTTACCATCAGGTGAGCCTCCTGCTCGTTTGCCCCTTTTTTCTATAAGACAAAACTTTTAAACGTACCTTTGTAATGTTACTGAAAGGAAAAACATATAAAAGGGATGTAAGAAATGTAATGTAACCCACCGTACGTCTGAAAAATAATGAAGACCTCAGCGGCACAGTTATCCACCCTCATCCACCACGCTTTACACTGCACTTTATACCATGATAGCACCAAACACAAAAGCATAAAATTGTGTGCTTTTGTGTAGTATAACTACTGCGGTTCTCGTCGAGTGTATTAGTGTTCGTGTCTACTAAATATGCTTCGGTTGCGAAGTGAAACGTGCGTTGAGTGCGTTAATTGTGTGCTTTTGTGTTTGGTGCTGTCGTGGTATAAAGTGTAATGGTATATATGGTATAAAGCGTAATGTAAAATGTGGTGGTCGAGGGTGGATAACTGTACCGCTGGGGTCTTCATTATTTTTCAAACCTACGGTGAGCTTGTTCCATTTCTTACATCGCTTTTATATGTTTTCCCTTTCAGTAACATCACAAAGATACACTTCAAATTCGCGGAAATTTGCAAAATCACTAGTTTTCTTCGTCTGAACAATGGATTTCCGCCAAGTAACGCCTGAATCTATAAAATTAAATCATTTCAATGGTAATTTTTAAATCTTGTAGTCTCATTCGGTACGATAAAACTATACAACATGGTTTATTTCTGTTTTTTCCAATATAATATAACTTACAAATGTTTGTAGTTTTTGACAGTAATAGGAGCGTTTGCTCATATGCGCGGTGACACTTTTCCTTCCCAATGACGTATCTATTAGTATTCATATGGTCTGTGATATTTTCGAGACACCTTATTTTTTAAACAGTATTTGTCATTTAAATAAAATAAGTAATCTATAATTGGACAAATTTTATACGATAATCCAATTCAGGCTATGATCGACGTAGAAGCCTATACCGCGGTTTTAAAGAATTACAGCCTTACCCTGTTTTGTGCTGATGAAATAGTGTATAAAACTGTCTTGTCCAAAGAATCGTGGAAAACATAATATAGAAACAAGACAAGCTACGATCCAGGCTTGTCAGTTTGTAAAATTGCGGTATTGCAACGATGAGTTTTCCGTTCACCGTATTGCAATGATATACGCACGAGCTTTGCCGACGGTGCGTAAAATCACGGTTTTACTAGCTCTTTGATGACTAATTGTTTGTTTATGATGTGGGTCTACGTCAACGATAATAATGCACTGAAATTCAGTGGATGAAATTAAGGCAGCCCTTGAATTTTCTTGTGCCAAATATGAAGAGATCTTGTTAAAAGTAAACCAACTGGAAAAAGAAAAAGCGGAGAATTCTAAACGTGTAAAAACCCTTGAAGACAAAATCGATAGCTTAGAGAGGCAAACGTTGCTTCTATTGAATTGCGCAATGTGCCGCGGCAGGACAAAGAGTCAAAAGAAAATTTACTGCGTATAATGCCTATTATTAAACTAGGCAACACAACCGGAGAGAAGATAGATACGTCAGATATAAGGGATATTTTCAGAATTAACTCGAGTTCAAAGAGCAACAATACCTTAGTGGTTGAATTTTCACTTTAACTAGGTGGTAGAGTTCTGCATTGTCTCGCCCGGGTCTGGTACCACCGCCTTAACTATTCCTGCCGCAATAGCGTCAGTGCTTGTCGCTGTCGTGTTCCGGTTTGGAGGGTAAGGTAGCCGGTAAACTTAGGCATGTGGCATTAGATCTCACCACAAGATAGCAACGCACCATTAACATCTTTGGTGTCTATAGGCGATGGTTGACTCTTTCCATCAGGAGACCCATCTGCTTGTTTGCTATCTTATGATATAAAAAAAAAAAATTACATCGGTTTTAAATAAGGAAAGAATTTTAAAAAGTGTAAGGTGGTTTAACAAACAGAACAGGAATGAAAAGTTACATTCTGGTCACCTTGGCTTTGAAAACAATAGATCACCAGTTTTTGTGTCAGAAAACCCAACATCTAAAGGGAAGCGACTATTTCACTTAGTACGCGACTTTGTGGCCGAATATAAATACAAGTATTGTTGGAGCTCCCATGGGAAAATTTACGTCAGAAAGGAAGATCAATCGCCGCGCATACACATTGTCTCTGAGGATATCTTACACAAACTTAAAGTAGAAATATGACTACGACCTACATGTACTTACAATCTAACTATGTATGGTGAGCTTTGGTTTTGTTTATGTTTTTATAGTAAATTCACATGCCTTATTTTTTTCTTAATAGGACACTGAAATATGGTTGTCGAGGCAAAATATCTAATCAACATTAGTATTCAAACTTTGTTAAAAAAATTATATGTCCATAGTGTGTACAGATATGTACGACACACATACACATATTACGCACATACATACACTCACTATTATTTAAAGTTTATCGTGAGAACACGAACTTATTCACACTCACATTCTATAATATTTACATTGTATGTAAACAAGAATATTAATTTTATACTTATAATTTATGCGATTTCAATCAAAATTGTGTACAACACAGTGATAGAAATTTTTGCTTGGAGTGTCCGAGTGTGTTTATGTTGCAGACACAAAGGTACCTTCTGTTTTAAAATTCGATAACCAACTCTTACAAAAAGACATAGATAGCACCTCTATAATCTCGAGTGAATATGTGTACTTTCCAGAAACATGTCAATATAAAATTAGTGATGTCAATTCACAGTTTACAATTATCACACAAAATATCAGAAGTATCCATAAAAATTTTGACAATTTCACTGTTTTCTTATCAAGATTGGGTTTCTTACCGGATTTAATAATTTTAACAGAATGCTGGCTAAATAAAAATTTGGTGGCCTTCGAACTGAATGATTACAAAACACATTTATCTTTAAATTACATTAACCAAAATGATGGAATTGCTGTATACAGTAAAAAAGGACTAAATGTAATGATTAAGGAGCCGACATTTGCTGAAGCAAATTGCTTAGAAATTAAAATAGGTAAGTGATCTTACTGTTATTGCTGTATATAGGTCTCCATCTTTTCACAATATCAATATTTTCTTGCAATCTCTCGAGAATCTACTAAAATCTCAGACTCGAAAAAATACAATTTTAACGGGTGATATTAATATTGACATTAAAGAAGGAACCTCAGATGTCAAGGCATTAAAATATTTAGATTTAGTCACGTATTATTGTTTCGTTCCTGGTCACCGTTTCGGTACCAGATTTGAAGCAGCTCTGGATCATGCTATGATCAAATCTGGCTTCTTTTCACGTGTGATAGTTTGTGCCTCTAATATTACAGATCATGATTCGTTAATTATTGCATTAAATGAAAAGACCAATTTACTTACTGAAAATGAGGAACCTAAAAATAAACCTAAAATTGATTATAGGAAACTTTGTGATGAAATTGACAAAATTGACTGGGCTCCACTTTATGAATGTACAGATACAGTTAAGGCATTTCAATTATTTTTGGGTAAAATTAACAGTAAACTGGTTTTATGCAAGACTAATGCTAAGTATCAAAATTCGAAAGTGATTCGTAGGGAGTGGATGACACCAGGTCTTATCAAATGCATTAGAAAACGAGATGCACTTCACTACTCGGCCAATAAACTTAAAGATGATTCCCTTCAATTTGAGTATAAAAAATACAGAAATACTTGTAATAACTTACTTAAGTCATTGAAAAAAGAGCATGGTCGCAAACAACTTCGTGAAAGCAATGAGAACAGTAGGCTTCTATGGAAAAACATTAAAAAAATATGTAATATTACAAGCACAAAAACGTCCAACACTGATCTTCTAAATTCTTTAGATCCGCTTAGGTCACTGATTAATGTTAGCCAATACTTTAGTAATATAGGTTCTAATCTTGCGAAGACTTTTCTTTTAAAGCTAGGGAAATCAGAAGAGCAACTAACCGAACAAGTTAAAATTTCAAAATCCCCAATAAAATCCTTCTTCCTTGAACCTACAGATGTTCGTGAAATCACTTCGATAGTCAACCAATTAAAAACGAAATCTGCTGGAGGATTAGATAATATAAGTAATTTAATTTAAAAAAAAAATCACTTCCAAAATTGGCCGCACCAATTACTTACTTATGCAATTTGAGTTTTTCTACAGGTACTGTTCCCAATGACTTAAAAGTAGCTACCATTTACCCGATATACAAAGATGGTGACTCTAAGGAGCCATCTAATTATAGACCTATATCATTATTGTCAACTGTGTCTAAAATTCTTGAAAAGATTGTTAACAAAGATCTACTCAAGTTCCTAGAAAAAGAATACCTTTTAGCTAATAATCAATTTGGTTTTAGACCGAACAAATGTACGGAAGACGCAGTCTCTCTTATGACCGAGACAGTAGTCTCGCAACTTGACAAAGGTTAAAAGTCTTTAGGCATATTTCTCGACCTTGCAAAAGCCTTTGATACGGTTTCGCACAAAATTCTGTTAAAAAAACTCGAGTGCCTAGGGATCCGGGGCGCAGCTTTAAAATGGTTCAAGTCTTACTTATCTGATCGAAGTCAAAGAGTTTGTATTTCTATTTATGAAAGTGATCCAACATCAATCACTTATGGCGTGCCACAGGGCAGTGTCCTAGGGCCTACGCTCTTCCTTATTTATATTAATGACATCTACCAACTGCAAATACCAAGTTCTACTATATTATCATATGCTGATGACACTGCAATAATACTATCTGGTGATTCTTGGGCTGAGTTAAAACTTATTGCACAAAACGCAATGTTTTTACTATCACAATGGATGCAAAATAATTTACTAACCTTAAACGTCAAAAAAACTAAATACATTTGCTTTAGTATTTCCAAATCCAAAGCATCCGCTCCGTATGATTTTACCGTAAAATTACACGAATGTAACCAAATCCACAATATTGAATGCCAGTGTGAACCAATCCAACACACAGAAAATATAAAATACTTAGGTGTTTACATTGATGAGCACCTCAATTGGGGAAAACATATTGAGCTTTTATCAACCAGAATGAGAAAACTCGTGTACGTATTTAGAAGGCTACGTAAAATAGCTGACTTTACTCTTTTAAAATTAGTTTATACAGCTCTATGTCAAAGTATCCTAATCTACTGTATATTAAGTTGGGGTGCTGCTTGTAGTAGTAATCTTCTTCAAATAGAACGGGCGCAGCGAAGCGTACTTAAGGTTGCTTTCAATAAACCACTGCGATTTCCAACACACGATCTTTATTCAGAACTTAAAATTCTACGAGTTTGACAGCTGTATATACTTGCAAAGCTCAATTGGTCATTGAACAGAATATCTAAGAAATTTTCTTGTAGATCCTATCATTATCTTGGACCACTTGTCTATGACAAAGCACACCAAAGACTGGATTTACTTCAATGCAACCGTTATGCTTGCAGAAAAAAAGTAAAAAACTGGCTCATTAGTCTTAATTATTCGGACACTGACGCAATCATTAAAAGCCCATTGTTATAATCATTTTTTTACCATTACTTAGTTATTCCCATTTTTATTTAATTACCTTCACACGCATATATAGATTATATCACATAACAATTCCATCTTATAAATGTAAAATCGAACAATAAACACAAACACGCACAACATTCGATTTAACATTTACACAACTTTTTTATATAAACAAAACCACACATATATTTTACATACATATATTTTTTATAATTAATGCAAAAAAAAAACAATGCAAAAACACAAACAAAGCAAAGTTGAACTATTAATTTTCGTATATATATCATCACAATATTATATTATTAACTTTGCGCAGTTGAAACTCAGTCTGAAGTTTACTAGTATGTTATAATTATCTTTATTTATGCGTACAGGTACTATAATATCTTAAACTTCATCACGTCTTTACGAAAGGGTGAATCCTAGCTTTCCACAACACAGGGAACCCTAGTGTGAAAGCTAGTGGCACAGTATTTGTTGTATTTGTTGGATGTTCAATAAACCATTTTTCAATATTTTTTTCCATTTATAATATAAATTTAGATCCAGAAATATAAAAGCCAACGCTTATCAAAGAGATGCCTGTTCCCGTCGGGAATTAAACTTGTTCCTCGTCTCAATAGCCACCGTTGAGCATGTATTTCAATAATGGTTTAAAGAATCAGTCAAATTTAATCTTTATTATATATCTGTATAGTAACTAATTTCAGTACAAAAGTGAGTCTAAATGAAAATTTAGTGTCAACATGAGCCTCGTAATCTTCTTACCCTCGTCAACGCAGTCGTCAGCCAAAGAAAATGTTTTTGCTGATTCATTTAAGCTTTAAACATATTGCGGTCATTTTTCATTCATTTTTGCCGTCTCTGTTACAATAAACTTATATTAATATCTGATTAATAGCTTACGGTGGTGCGTTTTGTTTCTCTTTACTGAAATGTGGTCTGTACGAAGTAAGGTAAGATACTACGTACTTAGAAGAAGTAAGTTTTTATATGCTCAACATTGGCGATCGATCACAATTTAAATTATATTTCACGTTTACTTAATACTAATTGATCTACACAGCTTCGCTTGCGAATAGAATAACACGTTTATATAATTTTTCATACAAAATTTTATCCCTATTCAGTCAGCCCTTTAGGGAATGATTTTTGAAAAAACAATTGTCAATGTTACACCCCTGATATTCAACTATCCCTATACTTAATTCTATTAAAATTGATTAAGCGGGCATAGAGACCCCGCCACAAGGTTAGCAATGCATGGTGCATTGACACAAAAGGGAACAAACGAGCAGGACGTGCACCTGATGTTAAGTGATCACCGCCGCCCATGGACATCCGCAATACTAGAGACCTTGCAGTTGCATTGCCGACCTTTTAAGAATGAGTAAGCTCTTTCCTTGAAGGTCCCCATGTCGCATCTATTCGGAAAAACTCCTGTCGGTAATTGATTCCATGAAAGAGTAGTGCGAGGCTAAAAATGTCGGGAGAACCGCACGATTGTGGATTTCCAGACATCGAAATGTTGAGGATGGAACGTTAAATTTTGACTCGATGTCTGATGCTATTTATATTTAATACCATACTTTTTATTTGTAATACTTTTCCGTATGTTAGGATTGCCCTGCATTATTTTTGGGCGCTTGGACTTGGCACAAAGTCAATTAATTACGCGCAAACAGTTCAAATAACTTGTTTATCCAAAATAACCGGTGTAAATTCATACGCGCTCATTATTAAGAGATTAAATAACGAAAATCATCACAATATATAAATTTAACTGGAATAAACACAACGAAGTTCCAAAAGTAAATATTTGTTTAATCTGTAATTTACTGTTTACACATTATATTCATCTCTATCATTAAAATGTATTGTGTATCCTATATCCAAACATCAGTTTTGTTTAAGTTATATAAAGCATTCATTGGTATGATTTAGCAGTACAGTCATGACACCAAACAGGATAGAGGAAAAAAATAATTAAAAAGGAATGAATGTTTGCTATCGATTATGCCACATTTATCACATTTAGTAAATTATTATTTAATGCATATTATCTATCCATACTAATGAGAAAGTCAAAAACAGACTTATAGAAAGTACCCCGATCAATACTGAATATTATGTTGAGCGTGCGTTGCCATCTGCGTGGCAGGTGGAAATGTAAAATGTATATCAGATACGTTACCATCAAAACTGAAACACATAAGTGATAAATGTTGTGTTTATTGCGACATTCCTTTGGGTAATATTGTGAATTGCCTTTTCTTAGAATATACTTGTAGGTGTAGTATTTTTTCAATATAATAATTATTTCACGAAAGAGTTATGTAAGAAAATATGCTGTAGAAATATTTTATATAAATATAGTTTATTATTCTCATAGTGTCATTAAATTATTTTCAACTGACGAAAATTGAAGATTACCTGTTTGACATATATGTGTGTAATATTGGTAGAATTGAATATTATTTGATATGATGATATACATATATAGGCGTCCAAATACGTGTGCTTAATTTCATAATTGTATGTATGTTTTTTATACCATAAGTAGTAAACAAGCAGATAGTTCTCCTGATGGAAAGAGAAGCCATCGTCTATTGACAAATGGTAATGATGCGTAGTTATCCATGTAGCGGGATGGCAATGCCATATGCATAAGTGGCCGGTAGGGCTACCTTACCCTTCAAACCGGAACACAACAATGACAAGCATTGACACTATTGCGGCATGAATATGTAAGGTGGTGGTACCGAATACCCGGGCGAGTTGTTACGGAACTCTACCACAAAGTAGTCACGATGGTACTAACACCTAAAGCCAATCGGTCGCCTTTTATAGCCTGCCTGGCAGAACGGCAGTTGATCTATTCTTCAAAAGAGCCCGGACCAATGCGGAGCTGATGTTTATATATTTGTATATTTATTTACGAATTTTTTATTACAACTTATGGAACAGTCAGTGAACAATTTTCATCAAAATCGATTCTATAGTTTTTGAGATATGAGTATAGTTGATACTTGAATTTAGTATAATTTTTGCATGTACATAATAATAGTAATAACTAGCTGACCCACGCAGCTAGTAAATTAACATGCCCGCAAGTAAATTAACATGTCGTCGATATATTTTTTCATCCCCTATTTCAATACTTTAGGGGATAGATTATTGAAAAAAAATTTGCTTATATTTGACCGCGGATCTTCAATTATTTCCATGAAACATTTGGATGAAAATCAGTCCAGCGGTTTAGCCGTGAAATCGTAGTAGACAGACAGACAGACTTTCGCATTTATAACATTAGTATGGTAAGTAGATATATTATTACATGCAAAAATTCAATATTTAAAAGTTTAGAACTGAATAAATCTTTCATTTTATCTTATTTATATTCCTGAATTTATAAATTCATGTTACATTTAAAAAAACAAAATGCAACATAAACTTATGAAATAATTTTATATGTAAACTAAAGAGCAATCTCACGAGACTTGCTTTCCATATTTGTGAGCGGCAAATCAAACGCTTTCGGTCCAAGAGCATTTGGTCCACAAATTCAATATGCAAATATCAAATCTTTACTGAACTAAATTCAGGTCTGATACAAAGAATTTATTTACGCCAAATTGCTTCAAAAATGTAAACTATCTAATTTATTTTCTATTTTTTATTGCAGTTTTAGAAATGACTAATAGACTACTTTACTAATAGTACCTACTACCTAAGTAAAAATTACCTAAGCTACCTTCATAGCTTCAATGACTACCACTGATGTGTGAAGTTCTATACTATGAACATTAAATTTATAATTATAGACAATATATAACATATTTAAAGATATAGCTCTCTACAATTTTTTTAACTTATTTTACGACATAAAATAAATAATAATTTTTTCTAATATAGATCTATAGTGCTATGCTTTAACGTATCGTCAAATGCTTAAAAATGCCGACCCAAAACATCACCATTTATGATAAAGATTTTAATATTTAACTAGCTGCAGCGGGACTAAATCCCGCGGGATCACCTTATTTTTCCGGGATAAAAAGCAGCCTTTGTGCTATTCCATGTCATTATCTACACGTGTGCCAAATTTCATTCAAATCCGTATAGTAGTTTTTGCGTGATTCAGTAACAAACATCCATTTAAACATCCATCCAAACATCCAAATTTTCGCATTTATAATATTACTAGCTGTGCCCGCGATTCGTTCGCGAGGAAAAAAATTTAAAATAAAAACCCACATAGTTCCCGTTCCCGTGGGATTTCCGGGATAAGAACTATCCTATGTCCTTTCTTGGGTCTCAAACTATATTTGTACCAAATTTTATTCAAATCGGTTCAGTTGTTTGGCCGTGAAAGCGTAACAGACAGACAGACAGACAGACAGAGATACTTTCGCATTTATAATATAAGTATGGATATTATTTAATCCATACATATAATAAAATCGTAGGAAAGTCAATGTATGTCCGGGGTAAACTCAAAAAGTACTGCACGGATTTACTTCAAATTTTGCATGAATATTACTGACAGGTCGACAATAATAATTTTCCCATAATATAAGAATTACTAATAATTATCTCAATATCAGGCAATGGTTTGAAAGAATAAATATTAGCGAAATTCCTATTTTTTTTATATTATAAGATAGCAAACAAGCAGATGGCTCTCCTGATGGAAAGAGAAACCATCGCCTATAAACACCAAAGATGTTAATGGTGCGTTGCTATCAGTGTGGCGAGATGGCAATGCCACATGCTTAAGTCTACCTGCTACCTTACCCTCCAAAACGGAACACAACAATGACAAGAATTGACGCTATTGCGGCAGGAATAGGCAAGTCGGTGGTACCAAATACCCGGGCGAGACTTTGCGGAACTCTACCACCCAGTAGTCACAATGGTAGTGACACGTACAGGCAATTGGTCACCTTCTACGACCTGCCTGGTAGAACAGCAGTTGGACTATTCTTCAAAGGAGCCCGGGACCGACACGGGGATAATATATGCCTTAAACTTTTTTTTTTTTTTTTTTTGGCTAACCTTAATAATAGCAAATACAAATATTTCTCCTCCTCGTCTCAATCAAAAATCAAATCAAATCGCCTCTGTGGTCTAGTGGTCTAGCGTTGGCGTTGACCACATGAGGTCCCGGGTTCGATTCCCGGATCGGGCACATAAAAAAAAGTGTTTTTCAGTTTTTTGATAAACACAAAGTTGCCCGGGATTGGAAAGTGCCTGGTTGGCGATAGGCTTGCCACCTGTTACATTTGTGGGACCAAGTATCTTCGGCTAATCGTGGGTGCACTGGTTGGTTTTACCTCTGCCTACCCCTTCGGGGATACGGGCGTGAAGATACTTTACAAATATTTGCGGTGGTACGGAGTTTTTTGTATACAAGACCAACTATATTTTTTACGTATGTGCTTAGGTATAGTACAAAGAATACATGATCTCAACTACAGGAGCGTGCACTGTATAGAGGCAAAAAAGCTCTGCTTTACCTATATTTTAATAAAACGTTCATACGTTTTAGATGACTAGACACTTTTACTATTCCACTTGTACATCAATTTCACTTTACACAATTTTAATTATATTAGTCGACCGGTTTCACTTTTTAAAGCATCTTCAGGATGTAATAATCAGTTAAGTATATTACATCCTGAAGATGCTTTAAAAAGTGAAACCGGTCGAGTAATATAATTAAAATTGTGTAAAGTGAAATTGATGTACAAGTGGAATAGTAAAAGTGTCTAGTAACAATGTAATTTCACCAAGTGCCGACGATGAAAAGTATAGAATATACGTTTTAGATGACTTTAATTAGTTATAAATAATTAATATATTTTTAAATAGCACCTATTTGCAAGCACAGCACTCAAACATTATTTTTGCCAGGCGTTTATTAAACGATAAATAATATTGAACGCCGAGTCCTGCCGCCAAGATTCTGCCTCACATTGTAAATGTGTGCGAGACATAATTACCTATCCTCACGTATTGGCTCACTCCCACAATCATGCTATTTTGTATAGCAACTCCTGCGAGCTTGTTCTATAATCCTGGTAAAGATAATAGACGAAACATTATTGACAAATAGTATGCTCACATTATGCATTTTTGTTTAGTAAGGTTTTATTTGTTTAAATAGGAGAAATGTAATTGTGTTTTGCGAAGCCATTTGCTTTTTTCGTGTGATAAGCATTGTTTGTTATTTTGTTTGCGTCATATATTTATTACTAGTTTTCTTAGAAGATTTTTCATTTTAACATTAAAAATGTGAATTGAAAAAAAATGAAAAAAATGAAAATTGTACATTTAAGTTTATAACCGAGTTTCTATAATAATTATAGGGATTTGTTTTTACTAGTGCATTAATTGTAGATTTTTTTTTAAAATGTTATTTGGTTGTGAAGATTGTGTTGAAAATGTGTGTTTATTAAACATTAAAAATAATAAGTTCTCACAATTGTCATTCAGTGAAAAGATTCAAATTGTGTCTAAAGGTAGGTATGTACCCGAGTTACAATTAAACCAGCAAAAAGTAACGTAACTCGTAACCAGCAAAAAGTAAACGTAACTTGTAAGTTTCATATTAAAAATTATGAAACGTATAACTGGCTTTGTGATTCGGGATATTGTTGACGTAGAAGATGAACATGAATAGTAGTACATTTAAGACTAGTTCTGTTGTCATGGTTTCCGACTTAGAGATTCGTAGCGTGGCTGTGGCTATGCTAAAAATCTATAAAAGAAAGTTTTTGTGACCGAGTACCCCTCCGCATAGTGCATACCCAGTGTCATAATCCTGTGCACGCCGCTGCTCAACTAGTTTAGTTAGTAGAGCGTGCCGGCCAGATGCAAAGCCGCATTGTTTGCTTTTATATTGGTAGACTAGCTGTTGCCCGCGACTTCGTCCGCGCGGACTTCGTTTACTCCGCACCGCTTCTCCCCCGTAGGTGATAGCGTGATAATATGTAGCCTGTATGTTGACCCAATCTGTTAGTAATATTCATGCAAAATTTAAAGTAAATCCATGCAGTACTTTTTGAGTTTACCCCGGACATACATTGACTTTCCTACGATTTTATTATATGTATAGATAAGTACAATATTGATCACCGTAAAAGATAACAAATTAGTAAACATTTTTCCTGATTTTAAAAGATAATTCTAAAAGATTATCACACTAATAGTCATGTTTAAAATCTTGGATGTTTATTTATAATCAGAAGATTATATCTATGTATGTAAGTGTTTTAGCACTTATCTAGTAAAAACTCTAGGGACTTTAAAAACTTACTAAAAATGCGATAGAACAGGATTTTAGCCTGCAACTAATAACTTAGCTACTGTCAACTGGTTCAACGTGGCGAAATTTTTCTTTGTTTTGGGATAGATTCTGTTGATTTTACTGATCGCTACATAATATACACACGTATGTACTTATTTGTGAAATGAGTTCATTGTTACAGAATAAAACGCGTTTATAATATTAATCAATAAGTACTTTCGTATTTCTGACTACATAAGTGTTTTAGCACTTATTATGTGCTTGGCTAAACTTAGAAAAAATTCAACAGGTCAGAATTCGAACCTGTGACCTCGCATCTTGCTCGCACACTCTACCAACTGAGCCACTGTCGACTGGTTTAATTGTGAATTTTTTCTCTGCTTTCTGATCGCTTTCGTAGATTATTCTGATCACTAGATATACACCTATAGCTAAGTGTGTTTTGTATTGTAAACCACAAAATGCAAAGTTAATATTACTTTTAATGTAGTTAATCATTTATCGATAACCGTTATACATAATTACCCAAACCCTTGATCAATTCAGCCCAAACATTGAGTGACGTTTTGAGAATAGAATTTCGTAATAAGAGCACTCTGCGTATAGTTTATTAGATTTTATAGACATAAATGTAATTACAAAACTTTTTAGCGAGCTGAAAGACAAAATTTGATCAAAGGTAGTAGGGCAAAAATTATAAAGAAAAGTTATTTAATAAAAATTAATATTTTTCTAACAAATCTTAGAAAAATATAAATGAAGCGATTTTTTTTAATTAGAAGCAAAGAAGAGAATAGACATAATGACTATAATTGTCTACGAATTGTTTTTTTTTTTGTGAACAACTTGATTCATTAAAGTGGTAGTCTTTTGCATCCCTTTGTACAGACTTTGGTGTAAATCAAGGATATAAACTATTAGTTTAGAACTAGGCTGAATACAATAAGTTACTCAGCTCCAGGAAATTTTAAGTTTCATCTTTATTAAAAGTTTAAAGCGACATTCATGATGTTTTAAATGCGCAATAGCTCCACATTAACCACCGAAGAAACTCTCAGTACCTACCTTCTAGATAGATACAGTTTAAAGATTTAATCGCTGCAAAACTGCAACAACTAGTTTCTACTACTGTCTCTCCAGACTACCGAATCAGATTTCTGCCAAATTTATATAGGACTAAATGGACAAATGGAATGATCAATCAAAAGGCGAATAGTCCAAATCGATGCAGACATCCTTATAGGTTTAAAACATATTAGTACGCCCGATCTTTTACCAGTTAATGAAAGTGCAGCAAAAATGTTGGACATTTAAGCATCTAATCGCTTTGGTTTCAGGGCTGGTAAAAAGAAGAAATATAATATAAATCCTACTTATAACTGTTTGTAAGTTCTGTCATTTAAATATTTTGTTGGTGTTTTATACTGTTTGGTGTTTGATGCCCACTATACAAAGTACAACATTAGTTTAGTGGTAAAGTGAACATATACACCACACAAAGATGGCTGAAATTTGACATACCAATTGTTTATAACATTGATTAACAAACAGACAACATTTATTTAGTGGTGAAAACTGGCAAGCACGTATCGAGTCTCGAGCAATTTATTTTTTCCAGAAAAACTGGAAAACTTATTCAGAATTAATTGGACAAACTAGAATTCAAGCCCAGTACGTTTATATCGAACCCAGTACCGTTAATGCAACAGGTGATACTGAGGCTTCATGATTGTAATATCATCCGTTTTAGCGTTGATAATATGATTTTATTCTTTTTCTGACTTTTCAAGGCAAATTTTAATAAAATATGAATAGACAAAATATTTGCTTTTTCGTTTAGACTTATTCACATTGTATCAATAGTGTATATAATAATAGTAAATGTAAATAAATAAATATAATAGTAAATGAAGAATTAACAACAATGAAATAATTTTATAAATGACCAAAGGCTTACTAAAAGAACTTTAAAATTGTAATATTTAAAAGGATGCTTAGTGATATCTTTTTGATATTAAATCTCTTTCGACTTTGTTGTTAGATTATAATTCAGATTAATAATAAAACTGGTTTAAACATTGTTCAAAATTGTATTAAATATTATATTTATGTTCTTTATTACTGCTGAAAAAACGGAAAGTATATTTTTAGTATCATAGAATAGTAAACAATAAGTAAATTGAAGATCTCCTCGTGAAAAGAGATAACCACCGTCTAAGGATACGAAATATGTTAATAGTTGACATCCTTGTAAGGAATTAAAATGAAACATCAATATAAGTATTTATTCAAATCAGCTACACCCATGTTTAATCGGGGTAGGCCATCGGATCACGCACGACGAGCAACCGCCCGCAGTTCCAGACGAGACGCTACCGAGCGAATGTCTAACTCACCTGAGGAAGGACCTCATATGTGTTCGAAACTATTCGGAACCTGAAACATCCACATATTTACCGGCAATCTAAAGTAGGATTATGATCGACCGGTTCGCACTAGGTCTGGCCGTACGCGTGCTGCGGATGCCGTCCTCGTTCATCGTATGCCTCCTCTATACATCGACAGATTCATGAGCAGAGGTCATCTGAAAATGCGTCCGCCGACAGATAGAGGGGATAACATGTTCGCCTGTAGCAGCTTTTAACACCGGAAGATGCGTTTGTCATCAACTCGTTTGTTGTCGTTTTTTGTTTTTACGCACGCAACAAGTTTTTAACGCCAGCGTCCGGCGTTTGTACACACATCTAACGACGCATAGGTATTATCGGAGTTGCAAGTGGTTTCTATTTCGTTTTAATTATTTTACTGCAATGCTGAAGCAGCAAGGGTCTTAATATCCTTTTTTTAATGTTACGTGCGTGCAGATTGCATCTGACGAAAATTAACACAGATTGAATGACCTACAGATTCGTGGTTGGCTCGTTGTTATCCATCTGTCGATGCAGCTATCAACGTCACAGAATATAAAATAGTACAAGTCAACGTCCGTGGACGCGTCTGTCGAAATGTAGAGGAAGTCCGTGGACGCGTCTGTCGAAATGTAGTAAACGGATGCCACAGGAGCCGGCAGCACTCGCGGAATTCGTACATCACAATTTCAGTAACTATACTCGCTGCACCGCTAATCTACGTTCAGACGTATAGCCACAATATATATAATAGGACTAGATGGTATAGCTCCGAAGTAATGACTAACTCAATGCCCCGAACGAACTCAATACATGCCGTTGGAGCTGACGAGAATTTAACTCTAATACCTATTTACATATTTTAACTTCCTTTACCGCATTGTAAAATGACATCCGGCCCGATCCGATGAGAGTCGATCGGTCTGAATCGTATCTCGTCTTCCAAAAAAAACTCAACAGTATTAACGCTATAGCCTATAGCGTCAAGGATATGTAAACGTGGTATCAAACCCGGGTAAGACGTGGTAGAACTAACTCTACCTTCTAGTCGTCACCATTGTATGACCAGTTTTTGCCAATCGTTTGACATCAGTGTCTATAGGCGTTGGTTATATTTTTCAACTACTTATTTCCTATCCTATGAAATGAAAAATAAATATATCAAATTCCATATAGTCGTATTATTAGGTCTAAATTTCTCAGGCCGCTTAATTTAAAGAATTGTGTGGTTAAAATACCTGACTATATTAAAAAACTGAAAATATAAAATGACTGCTATATAATATTTGTCTGTAATAACAAGAAAGTATCATTTCAATCTATAAACGAATTACATTCAATAAACCGAAATGTATTATCGTACAATGATATTGTTTGTAAATTTATATTAGTTTTATCCAATTTCATTTTTGGCCTGCGGCGAACTATTATTACATAGCGACGTAATAAAATATAATATTGTTTCTAAATTTAACAAGAATAAATCAATCAAAGTTTTCTTTATACAATTCAAATAAGCATAATTTTTTCTTCGATAACAAATAATTAGTACAAAATTTTTACGACCACAGTGTTTGTTTTATTTCTGAATTTATTCTTTTAATTCTCACTACCAAATTAGCATTAGTCTATGTTGTTTTGCCATAAATTACTTGTTTTGATTATTTTGGTAAGGTACCTTTGGGGTTAATGGGGGTTGGGTTGATTGAGATAAAAAATATTATATCTTTTAGGTTGAACCAAACAGTACATATCTACAAAATATTATTGAAATTAGTTAAGTAGTTTTGGAGGCCTTCGCGGACAAACAACGTGACAAGTAATTTATGTATATTAAAACGAACTATATATTTTTTGCATAAGTACCTATGCTCTTTAAAAAGTTTGAAATAAAAAGTAACATTAAAAATTTTGTAAAAGCCCATGACGGTTAAGCTGTAATTAAAAAATAATAAAATAATTAAAAAAACTTCGACTTAAAGAATTTATGTAACGAACATTTATATGAAATATCCAAGATACACAGTCCTGAACAAAACTGACACTCAAAACTGTCGTTAATATTAGTCTAAAAAGTTTATAGTTATGGCAAAAATGTGTTTGCATATTCAATCTTAGGCGCAAGTTTTATAGATGTTTTTAAAAAGCAATGCACAAAAAGCAATACAATTTTTGACAGAAGTTAGCCGGTAGGACAAGGCATAAGTGGAGTCGAATATAATTTAATGCATTGAATTAGGTAATATTTTAGGGGTTTATAAAATATGTATTTAATAAAAATCTGGTCGAAAATTTGTTTTTGCGTAGAACAATTATATATCAATAAAACAAATATTAACTGTTAAAATAATTTAATTATATTTCAAACATTGTATGTTATTGGTTATATTACACACTATCGGCAAACTGTGGGTGTATAGCCATGTAGTATTTGACCCTTGATATTTACGTGTAGTTGGCATGGTCTAATAGCTTTCGAAGATACTGGAATAGGAAATTTACTGGAATCGTGACTATGAATCTTACGGGATACGGGTGTAAAGGAAATTTTCTTCTTTTTTTGAACCGTTATGTATATTCAAAACGATGATCGATTTTGATCCTTTGAATGGCACTCAACTCAATATTTGAGCTTTAAATTTTGTGTTAGCTTCAAAATCGATTAGTTGAAAAATAACAAAATTATGTCAAAAAGATTGTTTTTTCAAAAAAAATGAATGTCGTAAATAAATCCCGAACGAATCAATCAAAGCAAAAGTTTCAAGTTAATCAAATTTATGTTATTTGACAAGTTTTTTAAAATCAGATTTCAAAAACGTGAAGTCTTAAAGTTATTTTAAAAATATGAAGAAGATTTACTAAGTTTTGGTCACGTAAGTCAGTTTCGATCTCAATTAAAATGGTTGGACTTGCGTAACCGTCAGAATGATCATGTTATTATATTGCTTTTTTAAATACTGCATGATCCTTTCTCTCCATCACATTTACGTGAACGGTTTCATTACTTTTATACTCAGAGTCGTATTCAGCGCTCTTTACACACTAATGCCCTTTTGGTCCCAGTCCACAACACAGAAAGTTATTTGGAATCTTTTACGCTTACAGCAATACGTTTCTGGAATTATCTCCCAAATTATATTCAAGAGGTTCCATCAATAAATGTATTTCAATCTAGAATATATAACTACAGATATAAGGTTAACTGGTAGAAAATGTCTTTAGACGTTAAGTTCACCTTTTGTACATTTAGTGTAATAAATATTTTAAATAAACAACATTTGGTGTGAATGGCAAAATTTTTATAATTAAAAAGCTGTGTGGTACAAAACTTAATTCGATTTTTAGCAGTTTTAAGTACATATAAAAAATGTAAAATATAAAAAATTGACTGGTTAAAAAATTAAGTCAAATCTTTCATTGCTACATTTCATATAGCACCCTCCCTCACTTTTTCAGGCCGTCAAATTGTTGTTCTTATTTTAAGTTTCACGCACTACTAATTTAAATATAACAGTGCGATGTTTACCCAATCAGGGACGAGAATTGATCATACCGCCAATCATTATTACTTGATGGTAATAAAAAACAAACTAGCTGTTTAAAGAAAACAAACGTCGTGGAGCCGTTTATGAAAGACATTTTGTTTGACGTTACAAGTCCAGAGGTAATGTCGATGACTGTATCAAATCTTCACAAATTTAAAATAGAACGACCTAGGAAGTACAGAATTTGAAACAAAAAAGAATTTTCCAAATTTCATGTAACCAGTGAACATACATTCTGATGAGATCATGAGATCTTTATAATAGATATATAAGATATCATGCCGACGAATTATAACCCTCCTCCTTTTTTAAAAGTCGGTTAAAAAGACCCATACACTACACAACTTTATAAGTCCCAGTTTTCAGCAAGCTTTTAGTACAATTACATTATCCTAAAGCCTTGTAATAATTTTCGGCTAAATCAAATGTCAAAGAGGGATTTATAGATCAACTTGATACCTTATTTAAACTTTCGTCATAATTCATCTAACTTGACATTGTGTTTAATAGGATGAATTTATCTTTTTTTTGCATCATTTTACTGTCAAATAGGTTAGCTATTATTCGCTACCTTTTCATGTCATATTAAATATTAATATGTTTTAACCAGTCGGTTAAAGACTTTTTTATTCCGAAATGGTGTTATAAAGATCTAATGGTGATTTTTTGATGTCGTTATAAGATTTTTTTAAATTAAAACGTTACAAACACGCAAAAATACATTATTTTATAACATAAGATAGATCAAACTAGTAGATAAGTCTCCTGATGGGTAAAGAAAATTATCGTCTATAGACACTAAAGATGTTAATGGTGCGTATCTTTTGTTGTGGCGGGGTCTAATGCCATATGCATACGTTTAACAGCTCCCTTACCCTCCAAATCAGAACACGATAATGACAAGCGCTGACGAATAAAATTTCTAAAAATCTTCCGGGGCCAAATTGGTTAAAAATTTTCAGAAAGTCTAAGTTAAGCGAAATTATCGAATGCCATCAACCGCGTTTCGATCGACCAAGCACTTCAAAAGTTATGAAGTTTACATATACAAAAACACACATAAGTAAATACATGCAGACATATTGACGTCACCGTGAATATAGTCGGAAAAAGTTGCTAAGACCTCAAAAAGTGGAGATCATGTGAAACCTCGATTTTCGAAAATTGATGCAAAAACAGTAACTTCCTCATCTACACACGTAGCGGGAAGTTAAAAAGGCGGCATATAAATCGGGGCCTAGGGCGGCATCATACGTAAATCCGCCACTGTGACTATTATTCAAAAAGTGACAAAGTCTTCTAAGCCGTAATAGTTTTTCTTTTTAACTCCGCTATATTTACTGCTATCATGAATTATTTATCACCCGCAAAACTAACCTGGCAGGGAGAGGGGGGGGGGGGCACACGACTCTAACAAAAAATGGTACCTTACCTTAATATTAGATAAACTAATCCCTTAATCAAAAAATTGTTTTCACCAACCTACAATATTTTTTTAAACCTATCTAAAATCCCACAATATGGAGTACACAAGGAAAAAATTATTAACATCACCACTTTACATGTATAGGAGCTACTCTAAAAAAAATATGTTTCTAGATTTGACATCTAGAAACATATTTAATCTAGAAACATATTTGATCTTTGTTGCCGTGACTAATATGTATATTATTCATGCTAAACTACAGCTTTTTTATACTACGGATCTCTGAGCTAAACTGCGGACGAATGGACATAGCGAAATTATAGGGGTTCCTAATTTACTTCAAAACCCTAAAAATGGTAAAAGCATAATTAAAAAAACAAAAAATAAATTAAAACCACAGTTGCATATTTTTATTTATATTTCCACATTTTAGAACATATTACAGGTAAAATAAACATCAGGAATATAAGAATTCATACTATCTTCAGCAGTAACTTAACTTTTACAAATGCTTGTAAAAGACGCATCAATACAAGCATGAAAACACCGGTGGCTGTGCAACTACTCGCGTTAACAAAGAAGTGTTTCACAACTCCCTAGATAAAATCTGCCTTGGGTTCGCAGCTAATTTAATCTAAGCTGAATCATTCCTTTTTTGATGCAACCGTAATCTATATATAACCACGTGAAGCGAAACTTCTGTATCCTTATTCACGGAAATCAGGCAAATAGAGGTGTATGACATTTGGCATATTTAGAGACAATAAAATTGTATAAGAAAGCTGATATTTTTATATGCTCTGCATTAAAATATATTAATTAAAATAAACGTTACATAAAGTAACATGCAATTGGCATACATCGTAATATTCACAAAGAAACCTTAACTTATCTGCGCGGTAGACTGTGGTAGACAATGGTGCTCAACTAATACATCTTAGTAATATACTTAGGTCTGTGACAAAGTAAACAAAATTTTATTCTCAACATCTGAGTTTAACCGTTCTCGTCCTGGACAAATTTTCTTTCTATAACTATCAAAACCTATAAAAAAAGTGTCAGGAGCATACCCAATATCAGACCTACAACCGCCATTTTATTAAATGTCATCCGCTGTCAGTTTTTCTTTAGAGTACTTTCGCGTTAAGAATACAATGAGTACCTAATCGATTCCCGCTGACCCATTATCCTTGATTGGATAATGGGTCAGTAATTCAATCTATACTTATAAAATTGTAGAGTTTGTTTGTTTGTTTGCTTACTTTACAATTTGTGTAATTTATTCTCCTAGCGTTTATGCCACTTGTCTAACCATATCGATATCTGAAAACGACTTTCGATATCGACATGAAAATTGAATATTGGTTAAATATTCGTTTGCAATTAAATACGAAAACGCTCATGTCTAAAGGTGTAGCGAACCGTATGTATTCGGTACTTAGTAACGGGAGCTCTATCTAGTACCGAGTAACAAAACGTTACACGCGAATACATTTCGTTGCACGCATTTTTTGCCGTAAGGGTACATACGCCCTATACTGTTTCAATTCACACAAGTACCGTTGATACGTGTACTGAAACAATTACTGACCGTATGTTTTACTCTCACGTGTGCTTATTCGGTGAATTTAAAAACGTACGTTACAAAGGACGATGTTTGTTTAATAAGTATAATTTCCAAATTCATCGTCCAAATTTTATACTGTTTATTGTGATATAATATAAGCTGGAGGTTAAAATTTTTTAAATAGTAAATCCATTGCAAATTTTAGGAGATTCTGTCAACAGTTCACTTGTTTCTCAGTTATTAAACCAAACTAAATTACCAAACCAAACCAAAATAAAAGGTAAACACAAGTCTGGTTCAAATTACGGAAAAGTAAGAAAATGCACCTTGCGCAGATTAGTATGTAATGTAGGTATGTATATACTTACTTATAACTAAGTATGTTTGGTATAAATTAAAAATGATGCGACGTCATAGTGTACGCGTACGTAATACTACTCGATTCGTTGCTCAAACATAATATAGTACTGCGCTGCGCCGCGCAATTGCGCTAACTCTATTCACTGAGCGGGTGTGTCAACTCACTTATTCAAAATGTGTTAGCGCACGGCGCAGCATAGTTATACCACAGACTACTTAGAAACTATACGCTGTAAACTCTCATTCATGTGCGCAATTATCATGAGTCATGACTCTTATGTGTCGCGACTCACTCGTTGTTACCAATTACCAATGAACAAACGCAATTCATGCGCTGTGCGCTGTTTGTGTTATGAATCTGTAGCGTGGCGCACGGCGCACGCTTCGCTCGCTGCTCACTTCCCTTTACCCGCAAGCTGCGTCAGATTTATTGCGCCATGGCGCAATTTTGAGTTAGCGCAACGAGCCGGCGCAGTACACTGCGGTTGAGTTACTGAGTTAACGCAAGGAATTTCGCTGAGTTACCCATGTTTAGTATCGTATCAGAAGTAACGAGTAACGTAACGATACGAAAGTAACGAGTATTAGTTGTTTTAGTAACGAATACATACGGGTACTATTTTTTGCGTTACTTTTGCACTTCTACTCATGTGTAATTGCGCGCCTTGCGTTAGAAATTCTAGTATAACAGAAGAACGTCATAATAAGGTTTTCGGAGAAACAAAACGTAAGCGTGTTTTAAAATACAATCAGCGCCATCTAGCGACGTTTGAGGGTATCACCGCCACTCTTAGTCCAATGTATTATATTTTGACCAAATTTTGACCGATATTAATATTTTAGTGTAATTTGTATAAAATAATCGTTCGACTATTTATTCTTGTAAACTTGTAAGTATAAGTATAAAAGCCAGTCTAGTCTTATCCAGAGTTTTTCTTTAATTCTATTAAATTCCTATTAAAAGCAAAAGGGAAGGCATTCGCCCAGCGGTGAGATGCTATAGGCTAGATTAAATTAGAAGATATGTTCCACTACGCTGGATTTTTGCAATGACAGTCGATTGTTTTTTATGTACCAATAGTAGAAGGGGGTATTATCATATCTCTAGTATAATTAAGATTAGCTGAGGGTTCTTCATCAGATACTTCAGACCTTCGATTTTCGACATCTAATGAAGCGGCCCACCAAGTTGAATATTTTTTGTAAAGGGGGTATGTCGATCTCTAATAGTTTGGTTGAACTCTTGTGTTTTCTAATAAGGGTCACCATGTACTCCAGACCTTCGTTTATCCTAGTTTTTACAGTTTTTCCTTTATATGGCCATTAAACTCTAACTCTGTACCAAATTTCACTTCTCTGAGTGTATGGGAAGTACTAGTTCTATTCTGATGATCATGAGTGAGTGAGTGTCATAAATGCGAAACTTTGCTTTCACTCTTCGGAACTAAATGACCTACAGACTTGAAATTTTGTATAGTATAGTATAGCTAAGCAGTACTTAATGCCAGCCTATCGCCTCCAACTTTATAAGGCCCAAATTCGACCTCACACGGAGTACTGTTTTCACCTCTGGGCTGAAGCTCCTCAGTACCAGCTTCTTCCTCTTGATCGCGTTCAACGCAGAGTGGTTCGAATCGTCGAAGATCAGGCTATTTCTAATCGGCTTGACTCTTTGGCGTTACGCAGAGATGCAGGTTCGCTCTGCATCTTTTACCGTATTTATCATGGGGAGTGTTCCGACGAGTTGTTCGGATTAATTCCTGCCGCTAAATTCCATCATCGGACATCGCGTCAAAATTTAAAGTTCCAACCTCACCACCTCGATGTCTGGAAGTCCACAACCTTGCGCTTTTGTCGGCACTTTTTGCCTCGCACTACTCATTTGAGGAATCAATTGCCCGTGAATGTGTTTCCGAACGGATATGACTTAGGGACCTTCAAGAAACGAGCTTCTTTAAAGTCCGGCAGCGCAGCTGCAAACCCTCCGGTATTGCAGATGTCCATGGGCGGCGGTGTTCACTTACCATCTGGTGCATCACATGCTCGTTTGCCCCTTCTACTATAAAAAAAAAACATTGAGTGAATGATGTACAAGGAATGTAAACAAAAAGAATCCTTATTTTCAGTTTTACGTTAACATTTTTCATATTATCACAAGTTATTCATTGGTTTTTTAATGAGAATAGGCATCAAAAGGCTGGAACAAAAGAAAACAGCTGTGTTACAAGAGAAACGTTTGATTGGAAAATATAAAGAAATATGAATGGAAAACAAATACTTCAGACAGAAGAGAAAATTACTTTTGTTTGCGAATAAGGGTATACATAAGATTTTATAAATAAATTTCTATTCAGTAACTTGAAACGAAACTTGTTAATGAAGGCTGTCATGAATACTGTTGATAAGAATAGGTACGAATTTTATCATCTGTCGTCCAATTTATTCTAAATATTTTATATCATAAGACAATCAAGAAGTTGATTGCTCTGTAGTATTGTTGGGTCGGAATAAAAAACACTTATCTGCAGGTATCATAATTTTATACGTTAAACCACTTAGTAATTTAAACAGCTTTGCTGATAAAATTATTACAATATTTACTTTGAGGTTGTATTCACAATTCTGCTTAATCATTCTCCAGCGTCCGCGGCTTACAAGTATTAGCCAAGCTATGCACCTAATGTGTAACGTCTGTTTATGTATTTCCACAACATATTCGCACCCAATGTGTATTTCCACCTACCACAGACCATTGTCAACTTCCGTCAAGTCGCAGCACAGATAATGCACAATATCAAGGAACATACATTATAGACATATCTAGACACAGGCTCTCCTAAGAGAAAGACAATAATTACCTACAGATGCTAAATGTGTTAATAGTGCACTATTATTCATTGGCGTGAGATAATGCCACATCCATAAATTTACTGGCTACCTTATCCTCCAAACCAGAACACAACTGTGACAAATGTTGATGGTATTGCTGCAGGAATATAGTCAGGTGATGTTATTAAACCATCTGCTAGTTTGCTATCCCATGATATAAAAATATGTCATCTGATATGACTTCATAACATAAAACCGTGTATTTCTCCGTATTTATACGTATATACTCTTTTTTCGATATGTGTTTATACATCACGATTCTCTAGACATTTGTTTTGTTTTGTATAAGTATTTTTACGGAATCTATTTATGGTTCTCCGAAACAATATGAATTTGAAACTGACAACAATCAATATTTCTTGTTTATTAATGACAGTCAACATGCTTGCGAACTTCTACTGTCTTATTAGGTCTCGTTTATTACTACGTATTGCTTCGTCATTAATTCTCAAGTTAGTTTATTTAATATCACCACTAATGTTGGATTCGTATATATGCCATATAGTGCGATAATAAACTCCATTATTAGGTATAAATAATTTATTTGTCGGAATTGGGTCACATCAGAAATAACAAGCATCGACTTGTCATTTCAATATGCATATTCGTTCGTCACTAAACTTTAGTGAATTCGATGAGACATAATATAGCTTTGCTATAGGTGTATCAACTTTGCACCTATACAAATAGCAGTGTTATATTAAAATCCTGCTAATATAAATAAGTTTGGTTTCCCTACCCAAGACGTCAAGGCTTAAAAATGGCCGGAGTGATTTTGTTTTATCGGTAATTACTCTGTATTACTAAGACCTAAAATTCGATTCCCGAGAGCGACAAACATTTATGTGATGAGCACTGTTTGTATATCTGGGTTTGGGTGTTCATTAAATCTATTTGAGTATTTATATATTATGTATCTGTATGTAATAGTAATAAATTGCTTACTTTGGGGTTAGATCATTTCGTGTAATTTGTCCAGTGATATTTATTTATTTCTGAGAGTATATGCAATCTACACAAACAACCTAAATAATTACCGTGAAAGGCGTATTCAGTTTATGCATGGTATTAAGCTACCAAATAAATGTTAAAACGATCGAATAGAGCTTTTATTATCTGTGTTTGGACCAATACTTAAATTATCGCTAGCTATATTTAAATTATCGGTTTGGGAAATCTAATAAGAATGAAAATAAAAATAATTACTTGCGTTACAAAAGAATTTTATCAAAATGTATACTAGAATCGCAAAAGCAATCATCTCTGAAATTTATTGAAAAATCTTCCAATAAATGCAAAGCTTCGTGGGATTTAATTAAAAACACATTCCATAATAAAACAAATATACAAGAAATTGAGAAAGTTAGAGTGAACAATACAGAGTATACAAAATCCCAATCAATTTGTAACCTATTTAATGATTTTTTTATAAACCAATCAAAAACAAGTATTAACTATGACAAATTCACAAATACTTCAAAAATACTTGGGTTACCTAATAGCAGTAAAACTATGTTTCTTACACCAGTAGATGAGCATGAAGTATTTAAGATCATAAACTCCTTAAAAAATACAAGTGCAACTGGTTATGATAATATTAGTACAGAACTACTCAAAAATGTTGCTGCTGTAATATCAAAGCCGCTCAGTCAGATTATTAATTTGACATTTTTAGAAGGGAAGTTCCCACAACGACTAAAAAATCTATAGTTAGACCAATACTTAAAAAAGGTGATCCTTGCGATATGAATAACTATAGACCCATTACATTAATTCCGATTCTCTCAAAAATTTTTGAAAAAGTTATGTATGATAGACTTCATAATTACTTACTGAAATGTAATATATTAAAAAATAATCAATATGGATTTAGAAAAGGTAGGTCGACAACCTTAGCATGTTTTGAACTGGTAAAGAGTATAACGGAATGCCTAAATACAAAAAGTTATCCACTTTGTGTATTTTTAGACATGAGTAAGGCATTCGACTTTGTTTCTCATAGAATTCTGTTGGCAAAACTTGAAAAATATGGTATAAGAGGAAAATCATTAGAGTGGATACAAAGTTATTTAAAAAATAGGAAACAGTGTGTAGAAATTTCAAAAATTTCTGGGACACATAAAAAAATATATACTTCAAATTATAGTTGTAGTGACTGTGGAATACCACAGGGAAGTGTTTTAGGACCCTTGCTCTTTTTAATTTACATTAATGATCTTCCAGAGACTATGCAACATGAGTTATTCTTATTTGCAGATGACACTACACTACTCATTAAATGTAAAAATAAAAATCATCTAACAAAAAGTAAAAGAAACAACTGAAACCTTACTTAAAGTTTCGGAATGGTTAAAAATTAATAATTTAAAAATTAACTTGACTAAAACAAAGATAGTTGAATTTCAAACATGTTATAGCAATAAAGTTCAAAAATCAAATATATTATTTAACAATATAAATATAAAAAATACTGAATACACTAAATTTCTAGAAATATTTATTGACAACCATTGCAATTGGAAAGCGCACTTTGATTCTCTTTGCAAAAAAATTGACAGATTTATCTATGTTTTGAGAAGAATAAGAGAAGTAGCCAACTTAAATGCTGCATTGCTGGCATATCACGGATATGTCTCATCTGTATTGCAATATGGAATCTCTATTTGGGGAAACTCAGTTGATTTAATTAGGATTTTCAGAATTCAAAAGAAATGTATACGTGCAATATGTAATGTTAATCAACTACATTCATGTAAATCCCTATTTAAAACTCTTACAATACTACCTTTACCTTGTCTTTACATACTGTCGGTATGCGTATTTGTAAAAAAACATCAACATTTGTTTAAAACAAATGCTCAAGTATTAGGGAATTCATATTTTAGAAACAGTGAGAAGCTACATGTGCCAAGCCAAAGACTAAATATTTATAAAAAAAAATGCATATTGTATGGCAATTAATATATATGACGGCGTCCGCGTCGTCAAATGCAAGAATATTGTAAAGTGTAAACAACAAATGCACGGCCCGGGCCGGCAAGCGCATCGTTCGATATCCCTACTACTCAACTTGTTTTGCTACCTGTATAAAAGGCTCTGAGCGCCCGCCGATAAGGCAGTCTAGGCTCTGGCGTGGCTCGGTACACTTGTTGTATCTTGCTAGTAGCTTATCCTTGACTCTTGGATAATTAATTTGTGCAAACAAGTTAATTATTATTGTCAACTATAGATTAGTCGCAGTACAATTTATAATGGACTATCTATTGCTTAAATTATGACTTATTTGTAATAAGGAATAATTAAGTTACTTGGAATTGTTATACGAGAACTAGTCATTAAATAATGGAAAGCTTTAACAGTGATCTTATGTTATTTTTGATATTTGATACAAGTTGAACAAAATATAAAGAGTTGTTATATCACCATATCCTCATTTTATTTATCGTATCTGACCCACTTCCTACATCAGAAGTGGGATCGGATTCACTCCCACTTCAGCATCAAACTATTTCGGTTAATTATGTAGAGCAGTAAATGTCTCTTTTCACTTTTGGTATGGAAACTATTCTTTGAAAAATAGCAGAAAATATTAATTCACGTTCTGTAAATGCATCTACTCCCCTTAAGTTGATATACTTTGATTCTGATGAAGCAGACGATATGACTAACTGGTGTCCTCCTCCTAGCTTCATATTCTTCATTACTGAGGGTCGTAACCTCCTCATTAGATTGTTCTTGATAGCACAATATTATGCCATTGGACTCTATCTTCAGCGGCGTGCAGAGCATCATAAAACATTTTAGACATAAGATTGGTGCAAACCTGGTCCGACCATCGCATAGGAGTACGACCACGTGGTCTTTTGTCTTCTACTTTTCCGGTCACTATTAGCTTTTCGAGATTGTCTCCTCGCTTTCTAGAGATGTGGCCGAAGTATTATAGAATTCTTTGAAGGCACGTAGCAGACAGTCTGGTCTTTACTCCAAGTTGTTTTAGTATGAAGGCGTTGGTCCTGTGTGTTGTCCAAGGGATACGTAACATTTTCCTCCAGCACCACATTTCAAACGCATCAATGCGACGTCTCTCTGCAGCTCTTAGTGTCTATGACTCTGCGCCGTACGTAAATATGGAGAACACCAGCGTACAAACCAGCCTCTGCTTTGTTTTTAATAAGATGCTTCTGTCGTTCCAAAGACCCTTCATCTGACTCGTAGGATTTTTGTCGTGTAACTTACTAGCTGGTGTACCTCAAGTAAAATAAATATAGAAAAGAAAAAATTAGACGGAGTTGATCTGATCATTGTAGCTACTCACTCACTTAAGAGTCATGCCGTCACCTACTTCACCAGCTGCTGTCTTGGCAAGCTATATTATGACTTAAAGATCTCTTCCTTTTAGACTTAGATATGAACCGATTTAAGAGCACCACTGTATTTCGAGGAAGTTACAATTTTGTGATAGAATCGAACATCGTAACAACTATTGCCGTGATAAACAGAAACTTATCTCAAATAATTTTTTGCTTGCAGCGAAAGCAGGTCATCTACCACTATCTCAGGTGGCGTGTCCAGTGGCCGACCACCAGTGGTCTGCTATGTATGTTGTGACCCCGGCCCAGCCACATAGCTTCCATTTGTCCGAAGCGCTACAAGAAGAAAGAAGTTGCCACATCAAGTTCCGAAAACAGAAAACCAGTCAACATCTGTTCCAGAGCGTCACATGGTGTATTACACTAAGTGAAAATTAATTATTTTTTATATTTGACTCTGGTTCAGAAGGCCATATCTAACAAATATCTTGTGATTCCTTTGTAAGAGAACGGTTTTATGAACAAGAATACAAGTAGTCGCTTGTTCTAATGTAATTTCCACTCAACAGATCAAATGTTTAACCACAGGGCAAAATTTAAATTTGGAGGTAGTTTCACGTTTGACCTGATAAGTCTCAATGTTTCGTTAGGCCGCAAAATGTTGGACCAATGTAGAATAGGAACTAAGCGAAAACAGGTTAATGCTTAGCAATACTTAAACACAATCCTGCTCAGTTTCAAAATCTGCTAGCGAGAGTATGGTAAATACTGACTTTGTAGGTAAAGATAGAGAGCGCTTGGTAGATAATTTTAAAAACAATTGACAACCAATTGAATTAAAACCGTCTGGCTTGAATTCGTCGAGCTGAAATCGAATTGGTTGACCCTTTGAAGATCGTTAATAAGCAATCTTAAAGTTTATTACCAACTAAACTCAAACTAATATTTAAAAAAAAAAAGAAAACAATACAGATTTACATCTTCTTGCGACAGGCACATATAGAGCTAACAGTCGGTCCGAATATGTAATGCGATTCTTGTAGGGTTTAATAATGATAGCGCAGTATAATTCTCTGACAAATCATGGCAAAAGCGGTTAGGTAATATTTAACACGCGCTCAGCAGCATTAGGTTTGACATTCGGCAACTAACAAAAACTCGCAAAACTATCTACAAGCTTTGAACATCCAGTGTATCCAATAGAATCAAAAAATCAGCCCAATCGGACATTTTACGGTTGAGTAGAGTTAAAAAAAAATAATATTTTAGACCTTTTAGTGTAGGTGACTTTGTCTTTGTTAGGAAAGAAGGAAATAAACGAAACTTGATCCAAAATATCAGGGCTCCTTAAAGTTACCGCAATTTTAGAAAACAATAGGTACGAATTAAGACATATCAATGGATCTAATAGGACATATAAGTGCGCCCATGATAGCCTCTGCGAAGTTCCCCACATTCCTGTAGATACCTAAATGAAAATTATAACAAGGATGACGTGACGGCGTATACTCATGATAATGATCTTGTTCATAAAACTGGTCCAAACAATATTGATAGAAATGCAGTGTATATTGTAAATAGTTATAACAGTCAGAGTTTTTAATATCTTCGAACTACCTGCGAAGGAGATTATCTAATCTTGTAATAACTAATGCCACTGTTCATGAGCCTCCATCATCGGCAAAAAATACGATATAAAGTAAACGAAAAAAATTAGTAAAATGATGATAAAAACAAATATCACTAAAAATGTAAGTAAAAAAAAAAGCAAAAAAAAAAGTAATAATAAAGGAAATGGGAGTCTTATAAAACTATGAGAAGAAATCAATGTAAAAAAAAAAGTAAAAGAAGTAATTTAACAAAAAAATTTAGGATTGACAAAAGATGCAGGATTGACAAAAAATGTAGGGAGATGACGGCACACTCCAGTCTCCGGTTTTGAACTGATGAGAGGGAGCTTAGTAAACTCCAGTCTCCGGTTCTAACTGATGAGAGGGAGCTTAGTGCACTCCAGTCTCCGGTTATTAACTGATGAGAGGGAGCTTAATACACTCCAGTCTCCGGTTTTTAACTGATGAGAGGGAGCTTAGTACAATCCAGTCTCCGGTTTTTTTTAATTGACGAGAGAGATTCCTAGCTTAGTAGAATGCAGTTTCAAAACTGACGAGAGTTTAATAGTTGTAGTTGCTGAAGGGGTTGCCGGACCAGCACACTATTGTACCATTTCGCTAAAGGTCACGCTAATTATAGAGTTGTAAAAAAAATAAGATTATGTTTAGTTTTCTAAAAGATATGTCAGGATGAACGAGGCGTTCCTTGTCCTCAGATGTATAAAGATGCGCACACGAGGACGTGTGCATGTCAGTATGGCCGTGACGGCGTCCGCGTCGTCAAATGCAAGAATATTGTAAAGTGTAAACAACAAATGCACGGCCCGGGCCGGCAAGCGCATCGTTCGATATCCCTACTACTCAACTTGTTTTGCTACCTGTATAAAAGGCTCTGAGCGCCCGCCGATAAGGCAGTCTAGGCTCTGGCGTGGCTCGGTACACTTGTTGTATCTTGCTAGTAGCTTATCCTTGACTCTTGGATAATTAATTTGTGCAAACAAGTTAATTATTATTGTCAACTATAGATTAGTCGCAGTACAATTTATAATGGACTATCTATTGCTTAAATTATGACTTATTTGTAATAAGGAATAATTAAGTTACTTGGAATTGTTATACGAGAACTAGTCATTAAATAATGGAAAGCTTTAACAGTGATCTTATGTTATTTTTGATATTTGATACAAGTTGAACAAAATATAAAGAGTTGTTATATCACCATATCCTCATTTTATTTATCGTATCTGACCCACTTCCTACATATACAATCATATTCCTGATAGTCTAAAATTATTACCTATAAATAAATTTCGCAAAAAATTGTTTGATTTACTGTTAAATAAAACATACTATGATATTAGAGATTTTTTAGCAGATAAGATTAAATGTTAATAAACAGAAATATAAGCTTGTACAATTTACCTTGAAATTTAAATGTAATAAAAACTGAACGGCAAATTTTGTAAAATGGTAAATTTTTTGTAAATTGTAAAAGTTTGGATTGAGCATAAGATCATATTTTGTAAATTGTAAAAACAACTTTTGATGTGAAATAATTCTAGTAAATTGTAATACATACAATTGTAATACGTGAAATAGAAAAAAAGAAGCCCGCTGAGTTTCTTCCGCCGGATCTTCTCAGTGTGTGGCCGCGTTCCGATCCGGTAGTAATTATAAAGAAATCGACCTAAATTAAAATGTTTGCACGCCGTATTATGGTAGAATATGATGGTAATTTAATTTATTTTAATAACTTGTGACACCCATATTCTTGCAAATAATTCTTTTCATTTCATTTCATTTCATTTCAATATAATGTTATACAGAGTATAATTCATAATACGTGAGGGCCAGTTCACACGGCGCGTTGCTTCTGTATTGCGGCGACACAGCGCTGCCGCTGCGTCATTTTACATACGGTTAGACACAGTGATACGAATACACGGTGCGCTGCGTCGACGCAACGTACACACGATGGAACTGCAGCCCCCGAGACGAAGCGGGCGGGGGTGCACTGATTGCGTTGCCGAAACGGTAGCGGTCAGTTGCTTGTGTGTTGATAGATTGATGCGATGTTTTTACAAAATGCTTGCCGCAACTTTGCGACGCCGCTGCGACGACGGAACGTTATGATTGCGTTGTAGTAACGCTGCGATAGCGCATCGCCTGTGTGGCCGGCTATGTTATTCTACTTTTTATTTATGACTGTGATTAAAATAATGAGTTTTAGAACAAAGAAGCCTAAAAAGTAATTTCAAACATGTTTATGAATTTATATGAATGTTTTCGTGAAATCACTGCTGAAAACTAATGTTTGTGACAAAATGAAAAGCGCTAACTTTGTATATAATGAAATTCCTTTTAACATAAATTTAAATGTTTTTACTATTTTAAATTGCAAGTATATTATATTAGTGTGTCGAGACAGGAATTTTCCTCGCAAAATCCTAACACATAATATTGTTAAAAATGAGTAAATAAATATCATCAACCCGGTTTATACCTACTTTCTTTGTGGTAGGCATATAGTTGTTGCCTCTGTGGTGTAATGGTCCAGTTTACTGATAAAAAGCAACGATACCCGGGATTGGATAAGTACCCGGTTGGCGATAGGCTTACTACCTATAATATTGTAGGATTTAGTATCTTCGGCTAATCGTAGGTGCACTGGTTGTACCTCTCTGGGGATACCTTTACCTTTTACCTGTGGAAGTCAGAATGAACCGAATTCCAAAAGACGGTCTTTTGTTTTTTTTTTTTGTTTTTCAGCTGTTTTTCGGTCGATTACGAGAGTAGGTGGTGGTGCCGATTCCCGAATTTATCCCACCTGATATAGTCGGCTATTGTTTATTTTTATTTTAACCTAGTGGTTTCTAGTGACACGATGAATGATTCATATATTAATAAAGCATAATTTCGATTATAACTCCTTGAAGTTGACCCCGATGTAACAAACAATTCTGTTACGAGGACATTTTGAGGTTGTTTTATAATGTCCTATACTTTTTGCAACAATATTATTTTTCCTCGATAATATCCGGGCTCCAACTGGATGTTTGCGATATTAAAAAAAAATCAATTATCATAAAAAATACATTTTTTGGTAATAGAATAATTCACAGTTAATATGTATATAAACTTTTTCTTGTTTTAATATTTATTTTGTAAATTAACAATTATTTAAATATTTGTATTTGGATAAGTATATTGAGAACTGTATATTAATTTGAAGAACTTTTAATACGCATTTTATGATTTGTTCGAAAATTTTCTTGCAAATAAATTATCTTTCTTTCTTCTTCTTCCTAATGCACAGTTATATCGTAATCACTCACTCTCACTTCTCATCTCAATTTTCATCTCCTTTCCGCTAAGCGCTATTGCCTAAACACTCATCTTTGTACCGCGGTAACCGAATATAGAAATTTTGGTGCACTGTGTGTAAAATCTAAGTATGCACGCAAAAGCGTACATTGAAATAATACTTTAACATTTCCCATATATTTATTCCATTAATTTCAATTTCTTTTTACACATTTCAGGAAAAGAAAATATCAGAGGTCAGGTATTCAGTGACATTAGTTCAATATTATAGTAATGAGACATGAGATCACCTGCCTAGAAGAGGCAATTAAGGAATTCTGGAAGACAGGCTAATCCATAATAGAGAGAGTAGTCTACTCATAGTATGAAAAGTGCACTAGACTCTATAAGAAAAATACTCTCAGAAACCTCAGATTGAAATCAGTTAAGTGAATCAGCTCTACCATATTGTATTTAGAAGAAACACATTGGATTATCAATTATTGACTAAAAAGGATCTACTCAATTTGAGTCAGAGTCGATTCGCTATCAATCAGAAAGTCACTATGTACATAATTTCAGAAATTAAGTGTATTCTCAGATGAAGAGGGATTCATTAGAGTGGGAGGCAGATTATAGAGATCTGAACTCCAACATGATAAGCGTCATCCATACTATTCCGAAAGCATCATAGATTTATTTTGTACATCATTGAGCATTATTATATGGCCTATTGTAATGCTGCAATCAATGCAAATATCTATTGTCACAAGAGAATATTGGATCACATCAGTGTGAGGGAAAGTGTTTCGTGATATCAGGAAATTGAGTTTATCAATATAACCATTAATAATCATCATTCAATATTGCCATTAATAATTTTCAGGAAAGGTCTTATTCAAATATACAAAAAATATTCACCAAAATTGTTAAACTGCTTACGAAGATTTCAGAAATTCACACTTTTAAAACATTTATAGCTTTGTTTGCCCAATACTATTCCACAAACGGTATTATTTTTTTTTACAATTTACAAAGAAAAATATTTATTGATAAATAATATTATTTTATTAATTTATTAATAAGCAGAATCTAGATTTACCACATGAACGGACGACGTATAACTAAAATTTGGTTATAACAAACATAACAGAATATATATAGGTATATATCATTACGTGAAGTAAAATCTTTGTACTCCTTTGAGAAAATTATGCAAACGGTAGAGTGTGAAATCACTGCAGATCTACAACTGCAGAAATCAATTTTTTTTAATATTATACATTGAAAATAAATTAAGAGTATCTTCACTCCCGTACCCACAAAAGCGTAGGCAGAGTTACAACAAGTGCACCCACGATTAGCCGAAGATACTTGATCCCACAATGTGATAAGTGGCAAGCCTATCTCCAACCGGGCACGTTCCAATCCCGGGCAATGTTGTTTTTATCAGAAAACTGAAAAAACACAATTTTTAAATTGCCCGACCCAGGAATCGAACCCAGGACCTCATGTGGTCAACTCCGACACCGGATCACTACACCACAGAGGCGATAAATAATAATATATATTATGATCCTACTAATACTATAAATGCGAAAATTTGTGAGTATGTCTGTATGGATATTTGTTACTCTTTCACGCAAATACTACTGAAATAGTAATCGACTATGAAATTTGGTATGTAGGTAGCTGAAGACCCAGAATAACACATATGCTACTTATTATCCCGGAAAAATTAGATGATCCCGCGGGATTTTCCAAAAACTTTTATGATGCAGCGGGCTGCGTGCTGCAGCAAGTAATAAAATAAATTAAATTAATAAAAATAAACATTACACTCGCTCCATTTATGTGATATACACTATTTTAATTTACACACATGTATACTATTTTCTAATAAAGTGTTGTTAATCTTAAAAAAGATTTTGTTGTTTAGTCTACAGCCGAACTTCGACCACACGGCAATCGATAGTAGTAGTTAATTTGTAATTATTTTTTTTATATCATAAGATAGCAAACAAGCAGATGGGTCTCCTGATGGAAAGAGTCAACCATCGCCTATAGACACTAAAGATGTTAATGGTGCGTTACTATCTTGTAGCGAGGTCTAATGCCACATGCATAAGTTTACCGGCTACCTTACCCTCCAAACCGGAACACGACAGCGACAAGCACTGACGCTATTGCGGCAGAAATAGGTAAGGCGGTGGTACCAGACCCGGGCGAGACAATGCAGAACTCTACCAGCGTATCCACGATGGTAGTGACTAGATTGCCAATCGGTCGCCTTTTACGACCTGCCTGGCAGAATGGCAGTTGGCCTATTCTTCAAAGGAGGCCGGGACCAACACAGCGACAAAATACTTAAAAATATTCACGAGTCTGAAAAGTTTTGCATTTTACTAGTGAGTGTGTATGTCAATATAAAATTCAGATTTATACGAATATTAGCGACCTGCGTAGCTTTTGTTTCCGTAGGAATATCCGAAAAGATTATATACTAAAAGCTTTCTCAAGAATCAGTCTATGTATTAAAAAAAACCGCATCAAAATCCGTTGCGTAGTTTTAAAGATTTAAGCATACATAGGGACATGGGGACATAGGGACAGGCAGAGGAAGCGACTTTGTTTAATACTATGTAGTGATATATTTTATACGCTATAAGTTGCCTAATATATTAAAGAAAAGAAAAAATAAAAACAAGTCCGAGAAAAGTAACCATCTATCTTCATCTATGAAAAAAAGACCCTCATAAGACAGAAAGATTGACAGCTCTAATTGAACGTAATGAACGGTGCACATTTCTTTACGGGAGTTTCAGTTTCAACATTTTAAGAAAATCTTGAAAATTCCAATTATTTGGAAGTAAATTACTTAGAATATTAAAAACTGTCTAAGGCTTCGCAGATATTTAAACTGTTACAAGGGGTAAAAGGCTCATTTTAAAATTTTTATGAATACTAAGTTTTACTTGCGAATTTATATATTCTTAGCTAACTATGAAATTGTGTTTGTAGTTGGAACGTCGAGACGTGGCTTTTTCATATTTTTGATCCGAACAGTAAAATTGTGGAACAATCTCCCCGACACGGTTTTTCCAAGAAGCTTTGACATGCGCATTTTTAAGAAAAGGATTAATAGTTTCTTTGGAGATCAGCATCGCATTAGCGGCTAGCTTCTTTTGTTGCTGCTGATGTGTAAAAAAAGAATCTTGAAATAAGACCATAGATATGCAATGATTTTATTTAGGCTTTTACTTTATATGCCTTTGTTCCTCTTGGCATTACGGGCAACGTCCGTCTAAAGGTTGTCTATTTTGTAGAAAAGGTTTTTGCTTTTCTTTTATATAAATATATTGACCTTCGACTGATGTGATGTCCTTAAAAACCCAAGAAATTCTATCAATAAAAAACCGACTTTCAATATTTTCCCCCTCTAAATTTAAAATCTAATTCAAATGTCAAGTGGCCAAAATTGGCACATAAAGGGACAAATCCGGTACTTCTTCCCAGAACTTGTTTATTAAAATAACCTCATTAATTTTATCAAAGATGTTCATCACTAACAAGCATGTCTATAAATATTATCCCTGAAACAACAATATCTTTGGTGAAAGCACGAACGTTTCTCAGCCGTAGTTCACAACACAAAAGCCGAGCTTGCGACAATAAGTAAAGAACTCTCCAATTATTCAGAGGTCTACACAGAACAGCGGTTAGGCAAGTTGCTACGGAAATAATAACATTTACAATTCAGATGCGGTCTGGTTCACCCGCCATTTTATTTCCAAGCTTCAACGTGAAATAAACAGGTGCGGACTTGTTAGAGTTTGTTACATTGAACTTGACTTTATACATAGGGTCCTTGTGAGTAGTTAGGTACAGTTTTTAAAATAAGAATTATAAAAAATATCGTATCGCCAAAAAGGTAGGCAAAGGTGTTGTACCTTTTTTTGCATTTGCACCCACGATTATCCGAAGATACAATGTGATAAGTCGTAAGCCTATCGCCAACCGGGCACGTATCCAATCCTGGGCAATATTATTTTTATCAAAAAACCTGAAAACCTGGGAATCGAACCCGGGACATCATGTAGTCAAACTGACACCAGACCACTAAACCAAAGAGGCGACTATTAATTTACTTTGTAAATACCGTAGATACATAGATTACCACTAGTATGACACCGAAAGAAAAAACAGTGTTAGAAATGGACTAAGCTCACCGAAGGTTCGGAAAATATAGAATACCATAGCGGCAATGTTATACACCTTCGTCCAGAATAATTTCCATCGCATCATGAGCAAAAAAATATACAGCATACGTAATCAACGCATGTTTCACTTCGCAACTGAAACATTTTCAGGACAAAAGATCAATATTTCACTCAACACAAATCAACTTGTTTTGAGTGAAAAGTCACCCGTGCGTGAAACGGTGCAAGATAAATTGATATCATCTTTAGAAGAAACGCTTAAATCTAATCTTTTAAAGAATAGATCAACTGACATAATATAGCTATGACTCTAAGTACTCTTAGCTTTAAGGGGCGGAAAGGATGGAGAGAGGGCTACAGGGGTGGTTATTTATTTCTTAAGATGGCATACAAGCAGATGGCTTTCGTGATTGGGAGAGACAACTATCACTCAAAGATGTAAATGGTGCGTTATTATTCTTGTAGCGGGGTTTTAATTTCACATGCATATTTTTACCGGCTATGTTACCCTCTTAACCGGAACACGAGAGTGATAAGATCTAATGCTATTGTAGAAGGGATAGGTAAGAAGGTAGTACCAGACCTGGATGTAACGAGGGTGCGATAGAACACGCTAACAGTTATCGTGCACAGATACCATCGGTATCTTTTCGCAACATCGTTATCAAATTTTATTACGCAACATACACGTGAATCTCTGGTATTTAAGCTTAATGTAAACCCAGTTTAATTACAGTTTAATAAACACATTTGTTAACCGATGTGTGACTGTCTTTTAGTCGACGTAATACTGGGCAAGGCAGCGGCGTGCGCTCCTTGAAGGCATAAATACAGTGCTTTACTTGCATTGCCCAGATATTTTAATAAAACGTTCATACGTTTTAGATGACTTTAATTAATAGTAAATAAAGGAATAAACAAAATATTATAAATTAAAAACGCCTGATATTTTATAAATAACACCTATTTGCAAGCACACAAACATTATGTTTGCCAGGAGGCGAATCAAGCCGTATCCTGTGGCCAACTTACGCAGGAGATTTGTTCGCACGTGTGTAGTAATTTTGTGTGGTGCACAGTTTGCAAACGTACACACCCATGAGTATCCAAAGCTGTGACTGCCGTGGCTCCCGCCACAGGCTACGGAGTTTGGGAGTAATCCGAAATATTCTTTGCCTAATGTCTATAATCCGAATAAAATACCGGTGGGTGGAATGCGCTTTGCACTGGTGGGAGAGATGTGCTGTGCCACGCTCCCGGCTGCATGGGTACCACCATCTTGCTTATTTCAGCCGTGAAACAGCTTCGCTGTGTTTCGGAGAGAAGGGCAAGACAGGCAGTGTAATTACTGGCACCGTGACTTAACATCTTATGTCTCAGGATGGGCAACACTCGAATGGAATACCTGAGCTAGTTTCAGCCCAGGTATCCCATTTTTGTTCATTGGTGACGTTAGCCACTTACCATCAGGTGGCACGTCTGCCAGTTTGCCTATCTCAATAACATAAAAATAATAATAATAATAAATGGAAATCTAATAAATCACGTACTGCACATTATGAATTTTTGTTAATAAGGTATCTTTGTTTAAGTAGCAGAAATGTTTTGTTTTGCAGGGACCATTTTGTATCTATTTTTTATGTGATGAGCATTGTATAGTATTTTGTTTTTCATCTTAACATTTGAAAAATTGTATATTTAACAGTTTATTACTAAGTTTTTATCATAATTGTAGTGATTTACTTTTACAAGTGCATTAATTGTTGATTTTTTTTTAATGTTATTTGATTGTGTAGTTTGTGTTAAAATGTGTGTTTATTAAAAATTAAAAATAACAAGTTCTCACAATTGTCATTCAGCGTAAAGTTTTAAATTAAGTCTAAAGGTAGGTGTGTACCCGAGTTACAATTAAACCAGCAAAAAGAAAAAAAAATGATGTGGTGTCGCGGGACACCAGGTAGAAACGAACTTCCTTCGGCTAAACGGCACTACTCGCTTGTGTACGCGACTGTCACGCCTGCGCACGTCTCATTTAACGCTTTTATTCCACGCATTTTTCTTACGGTTTTACTATCACATTTTTTTCAGTTCGGTCGCGCAGCAAAATCCCTATCCCCTCCAAGCCTGCCGTAAGGAACTTCGTTCCAATATAACTCGTAAGTTTCAAGATAAAAGTTACGAAACGTATAACTGGCTGTGTTTTTATCTACACATGATTAAATTATATTGTTTTCCTTGCATATTGTTTAGTAATTCTAGTACAGTTTGGACTGATTCGGGATAATCAGATTTAAATAATTTCTATTCCGCGGCAAAAAAGCATAACCATACAAAAAACATTTGGAGGCCTGCTTAAAATTAAATACTTTTGGTAAATCTCGCATTGAAATACGGGGAAAAGCAAGTAAGGTTTAACATATGGTATTACATCCCCGGGACACGGCTCGTAATACATTTTAATATCTCTCTTCCTATCAGAAGAACCACTTGCTTTTGATTCGCTTGTTCGCTATCTGGTGATATAAAAAATATTCTAGCAGTATTCCTTAGTAATTTCCAAGTCTTCTTTGTTTTTGAGTCTTATTCCCCCTCAACCATCCAACCGAGGTAGAATCATGAAAATGTTTCTAAATAAAGTAAATTTTCTCCTGACAGAGCAACTTCTGACAAGCTTATCCCTAATGCGAAAGTTTGTAAATGTTTGGGTGTTCTTAACTCAATTAAAGCCTAGGTATTTTTGTTCTTAACACGTAGAGTTATATCTAGATATAAATAAAGTAAAAAAGAGTACACCTCGTAATAGCAAAAACTGTATAAGTAGTTTTCGTTTGATTCATAAACAACGTTGTACACACATTACATGAATTTGTATAAGTATTTCTTTTTAATACCAAAGACTAATACTAACGGTAAATAAAAATAAAGTGAAGGTTTAAAATTGTACTATAATCATAATATTAAATTATTAGAAAGCAACATAAATTCTGTACTGTCGGTGAAAAGTAGTATAGGTATAAATTATGAAATGTTAGATAATTCCAAATGAAGTTTCAGAATTGTTGAAAATTTATTACTTCGTCAGTATTTCATGTAGAGTTTTGAATGAAAGCTTAATATTTAGTGTGCATAAACATTTTTTAATGTTTATTTTTTTCTAAAACTAAAAAAACGCAAGTTGTATCACTTGACATGAATATTACTTCTGTGTATAGTGATGAAAATCAATTTATATCAGTTACTACTATATGGATATTAATAATACAACTCACTAATAGAAATGAGTTTTTGAACAATCGAAAGAAATAATCAAAATTATTTAAAACAAATTTTGTAAGAAATTGTGACATACAAGAATTTTTACATCATTTTTTAGAAAATAAAGATTTTTATTAAGATATATTGTTCTACACCAAAATGTTAATGTATTTTCGTGTGTAAAATGTGCAGATTGGCAACAACAATCTAAAACATTTTAATTATAAATCAAAAATAAACTTCCCGACAGCTTGTAAATAAAGTAAGTCATGCCTACGAAATAAAAAGGGCTCTCTATCGTTAAGAATTTAATAAGGTGTTTTGTGATGGTACTTAACAAATTTTATTATAATAACACCTACTATCATAAGACCTGTCTTAATGTATCATGGATCAGAAGGTTGGGCTGCAAAGAAGACGGATGAGAGACGATTACATGTGGTGGAGATGAGAATGTTGAGGTGAATGTGTGGAGTGACGCGCATGGATAGAGTAAGAAATGAGTATATTAGAGGGAGTCTGAAAGTAGCAAAAATAACCGAAAAATTGAAAGGGAACAGAATGGCGTGGTATGGGCATGTCACGAGGCGAAAAGATACGCATGTGACGAGAAGAGTGATGGACATGAATGTACATAGACGGAGGGAACGAAGACGACCAAAGAAAAGATGGATGGATTGTATGAAAGAAGATATGGAAAAAAAGGGAGTTGAGTTAATAACGAGGTGACAACTGGTAAGGCAGAGTGGAAGAAAAAGATATGTTGCAGCGACCACAAATAAAATAGGGATAAAGAGCAGGGGAAATAAAAAAGACCTACTAACAAATTAACCTTTATTAGATAGTAGGATATAGCACAACAAAATCAGTCTTAATAGTTATTACTCATTATATTATTATGTAATAAACTATATATTTTACTTCAGTCTTTATAATCTGTATCTAAAGGAATCAACAATCCTTAAATAGTTAACAAGGCTTTACTGAGTACTTACTTATAGTAGTATTGTAAACGAGATCAATATTTAAAGTTACTTTAATAATGTAAACGCAATTAAAAGCGATTATAGAATAATTAACACTTAACTTCTTACGTTATCTTATTGAAGAATAACATACTTATCACATAATTTGGGACAATAGAATGAGATATTTTGAGGTTGCAATGGCTCTCAAATGATGTGAAAATATAAAAATGTGTCTAAGTACCTATTGCAATAAATATTCTTAAAAGTACAAGTTTTGTTTTAAGTAGAAATATTTTCACAATTCAATGTAAAACACACACAATCAAAAAAGTTAACTTATAAATTGAGTACATTTTTAAGACAAACAATATATTTAAAGCAGTAATAAGTAAAATCCGTTAACATTTTAAGGGCTGGTTTTCAATCGCCAATTAACTTTTATCCGATGAATAAGTTTGTCATTTTGACAGTTTTTGTATACAAAAATTGAAAAAAGGTCACATTTATTCCTCAGGTAAACCTTATTTAATGATTGAAAAATCTGCCCTAAGACAATCATGTTATGACAGTTTAACATTTAAAATGGACGTAACTATTACATAGGAATAACATTTATAAATACCTACATTTTGCTCTCTAAGCTCACTACCTGTCTCGTTTTATCTTGCAGTTTCTTGTTGAAAGGAGTGAAAAGGAGTGAAGCGGGGAGGGTGCGAGATGTATGATTTTACATAAACATAAATTGCATAGCGCAGTCGCGATCTACAATAGAAAGAAAGAAAGAAAGAAAGAAAATATTTATTCGCAAGAATATGGGTGTTACAAGTTGTTAAAAATAAATTAAGTTACCGACACATTCTACCAATATATGGTGTGCAAATATTTAATTATTTAATAGTTTTTAATATAACTCGACTTATTTTACTTTAAATTTTTTTTATTAAAAGATTTATTTATTAATTGCATCACTATTCACGAATTTACTTAAACTAAATCTCTAGTATAAACTAAAACAAGTACTGCAGTTGTGTTAGTTTACACAATCTTAACTGTTAAACAAATTTTTTGAATTATAATATTACATAACTTATATCGTTGCACACATTTATAAAATAGCGAAGAAATATTTTATAATAAGTAAAGTTATATGGATAAACACAAAATTAAGTATCAAAACTCTTACTTATATCACTAGCCACAAAAAGTAACTCCGTTTCTATATGCCGTAGAACTAATCTGAATATACAAAACGGTAGGTATTTTTTTTTGTAATTGGATTACGTAGAAAAGTAAGAAACCATATAAGTCGAGTTATACTACTTTTCACGGACGGCTCAGAATTATTTCGTTGACTACCAAAAGTTATGTTTTAGTATTAATTGGGAATAGATTTTCTACTTATTTAAAAATTTTAAAATTTATTAGGTATTAGGAATAATAAAGTGTATTTTATGAAAATAAACAAATAACTATGTTAAATTTATAAAATTTATAAATTTGTTTTTAATATTACAAAGGAATATTTTATTTTGTAAATTGCTATATAAAATATTTGAATAAAGCAGTCGCTCACCTGATAAATAAAATATAAATATTGAATATATACTAATATATATTGTCATATCTATACGTTCACTGGTCACCTTGGACTTCAAAACAGAACATTACAGTGACATAAACTGATTCCATTACGCCAGGAATACCAGACCCGAGCGAGACCATCGTCACGTCATTAAAATAGTGACTCGTATATCTCACTAATCATTCGCTATTTATGAACTGCCCGGGAATACGGCAGATAGTGGCCTAAAGCCAAAAGGTTAAAGCTGGGAGTCGAATAACCTGTCATATGTACATTAAATAAATCCTCCATCTTAATCTTAAAATATAATGTATTCGTAGAATGATTGCTTCCAATATGAAATATGAAAAGTAAACTTAACGGTATTTTATTCGTACTTCTGTAAAGTTTACTTTTGAAACATTTAATGTTCGTATCCGTAATATTTAAATTTCCGTAAAATAACACATTTATTGCGGCGTAATTAATTCCAACCTCGTTAACTCTCTAAGCCTATCTGCTTGAAATTATTTCAACAGATTTGTCGCTTATTTTTTTCGTGTTGTTCGGTAATTCTTTTATAAAACCTAACTATTAACCAGCTTGTAAAATAAGACTGCAGACAAAGTAAGCTATTGTAATTTTAATGATCTCAGGTAATTGATAATGATGATGATTCAGTAGTTTTAGAACGTTTTGGTTGAGTTTATCTGTACCGCTTTAGCTGTTCCTGCCACAATTGCATCGCGTTCTATTTAGAAGCTAAGGTTATGATATAAGTGCTATTATTATATTCCTACTCCTTCGCTAGCAATGCCCCAGTTATAATGATTTTTATAGACTTATCTGTTATTGTCACAAAATCCTGGATCTGCCTACATCTGATATAAATCCATCAACCTGCTATATCCTGATCCCATTTGTTTGCTAAGCCTAATACCTATAGACGTTTCCAAAATATAACATACTCATATTTAAAATTACTTGAGGCAAACAGTAATCGATCGTGTAACGCCTCCCGTCTTTAAATTTTAAACTTTTAAATGCATATTTTTATTATTCTGTATATTAATCGCGAAATTTGACAAAAAAATTGAATGTACCAACAAACACTACACATTTATCTAGTAGGTAGTATTGACTTGCTGAGAAATGGCGCATTACTACCACATTAATGCCATTTCAAGTATATTTACCATTACAGCACGCAAGACACCCTTAAGCTGCGTCCCCACTTGTAACATTACAACTGACCCGACAGCGCGGCATCGCTACAGACATATTACGCTAAATGTGGACGGTTTAAGTTGCACGGGCCTACACGGCGCAGTCTTAGATCAAACATACTATAGATGTAGTGTTCCATACAAATGTTAACACAAAACGCGGCACCGTGTTACCACTAGCGCATATATTTGTGTGCGTATTTTCGTGTGGGACAAATGATTTAATGGATAATAAAACAAAACACTATATTAAAAAAAAACTGTATTACAAAATCAACCTTAGCTCTAATAAATACCTTATACGACACAAAATGAAATTTTGTTAAAACGTGCTTAAGAGCGCGTATTCGATTTGCAACGGAAACTTCGTGTTTTCAAGTTTTTTCAAGAGCAATATCGTAATAATGTGAATAGATTTAGTCAAAGGATATTACAGTTTTTGTAAGATTAAGTCTTGGTTTAGTGCACTACAGAGCAATAATATAACTTATGATAACAGTTTTTTAAAACGAAGATAATCCCTGCATAGCGTTTTACGAAAATAGGCGTTCTAGTTATTTTTCAAGACGAATACAACCATTGCAAAGTGCCAATTTTTTTTATTTTATGCATTTTTCCAACAGGATATATGGTCCTTAAGTGCACTATAGAGCCAAAATGATGAAAATATTGTTATTAGATATTGAAAAATTACAAAGTCAGCTCATTTCAACATTTTTTTTCACCAGTAAGTATTTCAATAAAAACCTAAAATATTTATTATATGTAAAATAAGGTAATGTTTAATATACTGATTTTTCAGTCCGCTATATGAACTCATTTATTTAGAAGAATTATTTTGAAAACACCATAAATCCTCGCGCGTAATCTTTTGCCGATCAAATTTTGAACCTACGATAAATCGAATAATTAAGACTTAATCTTACAAAAACTGTAATATCCTTCGATTAATCTGTTCATATTATTACGCTATTGCTTTGGAAAAAAATTGAAAAAATGAAGTTTTCATTACGAAACGAATATGTGCCCTTTAGTTAGCTTCTTATTTTTTGCTCAAAATTTTGAAGAGCTATTTTTTTATATATTGGGTAACGTGAATAAAAATGTAGTGGAGGCGCATTATCAATTCGAGTACGTAAACACAGAATTATATTAACCAACATTATTATTTTAATTTCATTTATTATACTTACACGTTTGACCCTACCGATAATCTATAGTATATTTGGTCTAAGGTCGCAGTACAAAACTACACAACGTATACAACGATGTTTATAGTGTACACTCCAACCCATTGCCTGTGTCTGTGTCATCGGGTATAATTCGACGCGTGTCATAAATACAAGTGTGGACGTCTCCTGGTCCGCGGACAATAGCGAAAATCCTTTGAAATAAACCGGCTTTCGATGGATCGGCTCGTAACACGTGGCTTCGATGTGTGACAGTGCACCGACAGCGTCCACACTGGGCTCGGCTATAAGATCGTAACTCCGTACATTGTTCTGCCGTTTATTCCGCGTTTGGCAGTTTCTTTCAGTGTTCGGAATAGATTGAACCGTACTGCAGGTCATGACAATTGTACGCGTTACAAAATACGTCCACATTAATTGGTACTGACACGCGTGTCTGACACGGTCACAGGATAATGTACGATAAATTGTTCGAGTGAAGACGCAGCTTTAGGAAGCATTGTATGCCTCGCACAACTACCTTGCAGCACCAAGTGTTTCCAAATCGTTACAATTTCCATTCAAGAAATAATCTTTCTTATTCCTCAAAGGCTGGCAACTCATTTCCAAGACTCATATTGCAGCTGGGTATGGGCGATGGTGATCATTTACCATCAGGATCTTGCCCGTTTGATTAAAAAAAGCTTATTGTAGGTACTGTACAGATGAACTTCACGCGACTGCAAGCAATTTGTTGATAACGTTTTAACCCAATTGGATGAACTGTATGAAATGAACATCAACGCGGTTACTGGATAGATATACACAAAATGTTTATTTCGAGTCATGAATTCTACTAAAAGGACATACATAAAATTTAAAATCGACCTACTTGATGAAGAACAATATTAATACAATGACACCTTAGATTTACATGAGAACAATATACGTGTGTAAAATACGTAAATAAAAAAAATACGTAATTAATAATACGAATTATTAATTTACAATAACTAGTTGACCCATACGAAGATTTCGCACGGCGCCATCTAGTTTTCTAAGTATAAAACTCTATTAAGATTTTGATGTATCACCCACAGATGGCGCTCCGGTCGATTGTTACGAAATCATATTTAATTATTTTTTTTATTATTAAAAAGATTGTTTTCAGAGTTTTTCATATTTTTCGCCCAAAATAGAAAACATAAGCTGTAACTGGGTATTCTTTATATTTTTGATGAAGTAGTTAAAGAGTTCAGGAAAAACACCTTTTAGAAATAATATTATTTACAAAGATTTTCAAGTAGCTACGATCAAATAAATCTAAAAGTTAATTGCTGTTTTCATCAACAATTAACCATAAAAGTTTTACGATAAAATATCCAGTCACGCAATAAAAATAAACAAATAAGTATTGATTTTGCAATGATAAATATTTAATAACATTAAGCTAATGGCTGTTATATAATATCTGTAATACCCACACTATTTCCATCAAAATATCACTATTTATAAACCCATTATTAGGGCAATGAACGCTAATGACTATGGTATCAATTATTGTAGACTCACTCGCTTGCCACATACCACATGAATACTAATAGACACGCCATTGCGAAGGAAACGTGTTGCTACTATCACTGTCAAAAGTGTCATACTTTATAGTAGATATATTATATATTGAAAAAATAGAACTAAATATGGCACTATTTTATCATACCGAATGAGATGACAAGATTTATAAATTACCCTTGACGTGATTTTACTTCATTGTAGCATAACCTGTATTTTTGTGCGCAAATACAAGCTGCACTGACAAACTAAGAAGTTACCTTGAGAGGCGTATCCATTTAATCCGTGATTCGATACATTTTGAAAATGAACTAGCTGCATTACTTTAGGTACTTATTAGTTAGTTTTAATGTAAAAAATAAAGCATATAATATAATCGACCTGGGATTTTCTAGGACCAGCCCCCCAATTCACGTAATTAAATCAAAGCGCTTAGGGCTTTCACATACATAAATACGATAGAACGTCGAGACATGCTACGACGCTGCATAATATATGGTCCTGGGCTCCTTAGAAGAATAGGCCAACTGCTATTTTGCCAGGCAGTTCGTAAAAGGCGACCGATTGACTTTGCGAGTCACTGCCATCGTGACTACTAGGTGGTAGAGTTCTGCATTTTCTCGCCCGGGTCAGGTACCATCGCCTTACCTATTCCTGTCGCAATAGTATCAGTGCTTGTCGCTATCGTGTTCCGGTTTGGAGGGTAAGGTAGCAGGTAAACTTATGCATGTGACATTAGACCTCGCCATAAGATAGCAACGCATCATTAACACCTTTGGTGTCTATAGGCGATGGTTGACTCTTTCCATCAGGGAACCCATCTGCTTGTTTGCTATCTTATAATATAAAAAAAAACTCTTTACTCCCCTGTTACTTTTACACCTATATCACATTCGCATTTTACTAGTTCGAAGAAAAATATCTAAGTATACCTACACCTGTATCACATTTGCATTTAACTAGTTCGAAGAAAAATATCTGAGTAGTAACATGTATAATTACACGATGACATTATTTTTGTATTTCAGTACCCGTGATATACCAAAAAAGTTATTGCCTGATTAAACTTTCGAGTTCTCAACTTTGGAAAAGAAAATCTCATTTTAAACCTTCCACTTCACCCGTTTATAACAGAGGCGCACGTGTCTTGTTTTCAAATTTCCTGTTTTATAGTAAGACGTGCTACGGTTGTTCTATCCAAAACTTAATTAAACTTTGAAGGATTAGGACGCAGCACAGCTTGTTTAGTCACTTTTCGATCAAATTTTCTTTATCAAAAGTCGTCACTCTTAGATTAATTTTGAAGGTTCTTGTAGGGTTTTCGGAAAGTAAATTATTGAATAAGATAAATTCATTGACTTTAAAAAATGTATTGTCTATCAAAAATCTACCTATTAGGTAGTATAAATTACAGTTTGTCGGTTGGCAAGATGGGTGATGCCAATGCTACATTTTATCGACCTGATAAAAATTATCGATTATTTCTAGCAATAATCAGGATCAATGGCTTTACGTACTCATCTGAAGCACGAAAGAACATATTACATATTATAATACTAACATATTACCAGAGATGAGCATTTAAATGAAAAGCTACTTAAAAAGTTTGCTTTTTTACAAAAGCGTATGCGTGCTAAAAGTACGTATAAACTTTTTTTGTTTAAAAACAAAAACGTACGCTTTTTTGCAGCGTGATTGAAAAGTGACCTTGTGTAAGTAAAGTAGTTTATAATATTGATGAAAATCTACTAAATTTAAGTGTACTTATTAACGATTAGTGTAAGCAAATTCAGACGGCTAAATTTGGTCGGTTAATTTTCGTTTAATAAGCAACAACGTTTTTAGTTCAATAACAAAATATTGCTGTCTTCGGCAAAGCAAGTGTGTTTTGTTTTTTGTACTCGTACATTTATTAATAGCGTTTTCTACAAAAAGCATTTTAAGTGAACAGCCGTTTAATGAGCATACTTTAGATAATATGTACAACGTTTAAGCGTGTTGACAAAAATAAGCTGTTTATCACATCTCTACACATCACCTATCAGACTTCGAGCTGCTACTGAGATTTTGCATTTTTGAGAGAAGCCTCGAAAAAACCTCAATAACACTTTTTCCCAAACCGGCGACTAAGCCCGAAACCTCGTGACCTGAGCCGAATAGGCTGTCCTCTAGACCACGAGGCAATCATTTGAGTAATTACGTGTTATCATTTTATACAATTTTTCCTTCATCATTTTGTCTTGTCGGTTTCGAGATATATCAGGGTATACAAATCTATCTATTTGTATACGACGGGCTAAACTATTTGTATATAACGGGAAAAACAAATAAATAGACAGACAGGTGGATAAAAATGTTTAAAATGATAAAATTGATGTAAATGAGTCTTAAAACAAATATTTATCACAAAAAAGTTGAATGTGCAGACGAATCCTACTGATTTGTGTAGTATATTTGTGTAGTATAGTAGTAAACATGTTTCCTTTTTTCGTGTTTTCAACCTGCGACGCACATAGAGGATGTTAAAAGTGTGATTACTTTTTCTGTGTGCGTGTGACTTTTTGAAAAACCTTACATGTTTGGCCACCCAGGACAAACCTAGGATATTATAATGAACTGAACTGAATAAACCAATGCTTTGACCTTAAAGCAGTCTAGTTGATTTAATCACCACAAGCACAAACGGTCGTAAGTCACATAAATGACTGATAACTCATTATCTGTTTACAATATGTTTTTTTCTCAATTTAGTACATAAAAAGTAGTTATTTTCCTTAAACTCATGTCAAGAAGATTTGATTTATTTGATTCCCGATTCGGAAAACTTTTTCATTGAAAGTTTCTTCGTAAGATTTCAAAATGATTAATGTTTTTGTCGGTTTAAGGGATTGCCGTCGTTTTTATTTAAATTAACGATCTCTGGGTCTTAATGAATATTTAAGTAGCTCTGGTCATAACGATATAATTTCCCTTTATTACTTTTTACCAATTATTTCAATTGAAACCAACAAGCAAATAATTATTATTATTAAACCGACTTTTAAAAAGAATTAACTAAATAACGAATTCTTTTTATTACGATAAAAATAAACAAGAACCCTCAAAAATAATCTATCACTGTCAAAAATGTTATATATTTGTAGATATATTACACCGTGAAAAAATAGAAATAAACCATTGTGTACGGTTTTCTCGCACCGAATGAGATAACAAGGTTTACAAAATTACCCTTGAAGTAGTTTTATTCCATCGGTAAGTAGTATAACTCTTTCTGTGTGTAAATGCAAGGTACACTGACAAACTAGTGAATCGTCTTAAAAGGCGTATCCATTTAATCAGTGGGTGTTAGTTACTCAATCGCCCAAAAACGGCAGAACCGATTTGGGTAAAATTTGGCAGACATTTAGACGATGGAACGTTATTTTAGGTTAGCATCTTCATTTGTGCCAAAAAATAAAAATAAGTTTTTTTTTATATCATAAGATAGCAAACAAGCAGATGGGTCTCCTGATGGAAAGAGTCAACCATCGCCTATAGACACCAAAGGTGTTAATGGTGCGTTGCTATCTTGTGGCGAGGTCTAATGCCACATGCATAAGTTTACCGGCTACCTTACCCTCCAAACCGGAACACGACAGCGACAAGCACTGACGCTATTGCGGCAGGAATAGGTAAAGCGGTGGTACCAGACCCTGGCGAGACAATGCAGAACTCTACCACCTAGTAGCCACGATGGTAGTGACTCGATAGCCAATCGGTCGCCTTTTACGACCTGCCTGGGAGAACGGCAGTTGGCCTATTCTTCAAAGGAGGCCGGGACCAACACGGCGAAAATTACCGTGGGATTCACCAAAAACTTTTATAATGCAGCGGGCTGTAAGATGTAGGTAGTTTTTCTATAGGTTAATTCTTCTGCATCAACACCCTTGTTTTTAAACGCTATGGCAGTAGGACTCATAGCTATTTTACTTTCCTGGTAGAAAGGCAGGTAGCAATATGAAGCAGCGGGCTGCAAGTTACAGCTAAAGAATACTCCTATACTGGCTTACCGATTTTTCCGTCGGCTCCTAAAATGTTTTATATAGACCCTACAATTGTTAAACGTAACATCTATCTTGTGAATTAGCTATTAAGGTTTAATATTAATCATCAAAGATATATTCATGCTCACAGTCTTTCCTATCATTAATTATCAACAGAGAGTTAATGAATAATTCAATTTATTCGATTAATGAATAATTCAAGCCTTCAGCTTGAAAATCTACGCTCTGGTAATTTTACTTGTACTTATGACGTTATATGAAGTTTCTTAATAGCTTCACTTGTACTGACTACAAGTGTTTTTCCTTATATAAGATTGCAAACAGATTGCTCTTCTGATGGAAAGAGACCACCATTGCACAAGTATATAGAAACCAAAGACTTTAAAGATATTAATATACCATAAACGTCTTTTTAACGACGACGCCATAATATGTATAGGGATGAATTAAAGAATGACAGTACACACATAGTTAACTATGTATATTCAAAAATTGAATTTTGGCTGTATTGTTTACTAATTACTAGCATTACAAAGTGGTTATACTGTGCGACAAATACCTTGTGTTCGATGTTTTTTGTGTGATGAGCATAAATGCTTATACATATTTCTGGTTCTGCGTGTTGATTAAATATATTAATTTTATGTATTTATATGTACTAAAGATCACTCTGTGATCGAAATTCTACCATAGACTAAATAAGAAAATATCTTCTTAGTTTAACAACAGACTAGCCATAAATATAACTATACATGTGTGTATATATGTCAAATGATTGTATGTCAAATGAATTTAGTGTGTAATGTTTATTTATATTAGTCTAAACTAGGTTATGATCACTTGTAGGTAGGTACTTTTATTTCACTATAAATATAGACAAATAATTTTAAATTAATCGTTAAACATAATATTCTTTATACCATTTTTCCTTTATTTTTTTTTGTATTCTACGATATTTTAGTACTAAAATAATAACGTCGAATGCCGTTTCAAAAAACAAAATCGAATCTAATTTTCAAAAGTTACAGCTTTTCAAATATTAAAATTACGTTGTTTTTAGCAAACTTACTTAATATTTTTGAAATAATTTACAGACTAATACACCGATTGTCTTAAAAATCTTATCAGCTTTTCTCCTTAACACACTGCATCAAATACCGTTAATTGGATCAAAATCGGTAAATTTGTTTGAGATTTATCAATGACGAAGTTTTTGGAAAAAATGTTTTTTCCAAAAACTTCGTCATTGACATTGCTTCGAAATTTTTCAACCTATCGATTATTTATCCAAAGCAATATTTTAGATCGCAAAAATTGAGTTGAATGTCATTCGAAAAATCAATTGAATATTTATCTTTCAAAAATATATAATATACTGTCATTTTTAACAAAATAATAGATGTTTGTTCTCAAAAAATCTATACTTATAATTTTTACTCTTTTGAGCTTAAAATACCTTAAGTTAGCGGGAAGTTTCAGGGATAGCCTGCGAGGTCAACCGCTTACAAATTATTTACTAAGATATCGAACTTTGCATAGAAAAAATCTTGAATATTTTTTCATAAAAATTAGTTGCGGTTTTTAAGGAATTTTGTTTTTATTTACTACATTAATTTGAAAAATAAAGAAGAAACGGCTTTTAGGGGATTTTCGGATAATAAGGCGCTAAGTTGAAAGTATCAAGAAAATGATTATTGTTAAAGTGCATTTTACTGTTTATTATGTTCCCAAAAACCGCATAAAGTTTCAATTTTATCCATCGAGCCGTTTTTTTATGCGATCGAATTTCTGAAAAACAATCAAGGATCACAATTTTACCTTTAAATGCGCATAATTATTTAACAAAATGCAATCAATTTTGTTTTCGTGGTTTTCCGAACTGGCTTTTCTGTTTTGCATATTAGTGCGTGCTTTGGCGAATACTCGAAGGCAAGGATTTTTAATTTTATTGTTTTTCAAAAAAAAAAACTTGTATAAATATATTTTACACAATAAATGAAAAAAAGAGATATATATATATATATATATATATATATATATATATATATATATATATATATATATATATATATATATATATATATATATATATATATATATATATATCTTCTTCAGAAATGTAAACTATAATTGTGCCTTTCATACTCCTCTGATATCGCGCATTCGTCTTCACGCATTCAAAAAAGGATTCAAAGTTTTTCTTTCACGAATTTAATAATAGATAGATTACATGTTTATCATACAATTATTTCAAATCGACACGCATTGACATACATTGAATGTAACGTATAATATTATGTACTAGTAAATATCTATATTTCCGTGACATTTTTTATACTTAAGAACAAAACTCTAACAACAGTAATGATGTAAACGGAAATTTATCCGTAGTAATTTATCATTAAGCAAAAACATTGTCCACAACATCTGTTACATTGCCTTTATCAAATGTCGGAGGATTAATCGGGGCAACCCTAGTTCAAACGTATACATGAGCTACTTCAACCAGATTGCCGATAGTTTGTATAGATAATATTACAGATATCATAACTGATTTTGATATAGAATGTTTGCCGTATGGTACATGCGTTTGACAGAAAAACAACAGCAATGACAAAATATGATAATAACCGTAAGTTGTCGCTATACTTAAAAGTTTTTAGGGACAAAACATGTTATGTTCCATATTAAGTAAAGTAAAATATTTTCACCTAATTATGCTGTTTCTCTTCATCTTCCTCGTTTTGGAGAGTGTCCAAATTATAGCTTGGTCTGAGGTATTTTAAAAGCTTTAGTGTGGCTTGATATTAACATATTTTAATGTCTATATATACCTTAAGTAAAATTAATTGAAGTTAGACATAGTCATTAAAATATGTCTTAAGCATTTTAGAAACGATTACGAAACAAAAAAAAAATTGTACGCATCGTGTTCCACTTCCTAATCCACCCAATAAGGGTTTAGTCTCATGGTAAAAGCGTATTCATAGCTTTTGGTCTTATTAACTTCCTGCTACGTACCTACATAAGGAATTTACTGATTTTGCCCCGATTTCCGAAAATCGAATTTTCACTAGATCTCCACGTTCTGAGGTCCTAGGAACCTTTTCCGACTATTTTCACGATGACTTCACTATTTCTCTATGTATCATCTATGTATGTGTATGTAAACCTTTCACAACTTTAGGACAGTTTGACTGATTGAAACGTAGTTGATGGCATTTTATTGGATTTCGCCAAACTTAAACTTCCTGAAAATCTGTTTTAGCCCAATATATTTTAAAAAAATAATTGAGAAAGCCTCAAAAAAATATTCAGAAAAACAATGTTTATAATAAATTTAAAATTAATGTACCAATTGATTATACAATCTAATCGGCTCTTTTCCTTAAAAAACTGCATTTAATGGCGCAAATTGCATCAAAATCGGTTTATCAACCTCTACAAATAAACTTACTTCATATTTTTGTAATAACTTTTAGGCTAATATACCGATTGATTTAAAAAACTAATCAGTTTTTCTCCGTAACAATCTGCATCAAATACAGTTAATTGGATCAAAATTGGTCAATTTATTTGAGATTTATCAATGACGAAAATTTCTGAAAACTATGTATTTAGACATTAATTCAAACTATCGATTTAGTAACTTAAACAATATTTTAGATCTCAAAACTTGTGTTGAATACCATTCGAAAGATCAAAATTGATTATTGTTTCCAAAGTATACAGCTTTTCAAAAATCAATAAGAATACTATTATTTTTAACAAACTAGATGTTTGGACTGGAAAAATCTATGTTTATAGTTTTTAATCCTTTGAACTTAAAATACCCTCAATTTAGCGGGAAGTTTCAGAAATAGCCTGCAGGGTCAACCGGTTTACAATTTTTATTTTGTTACCTTAATTTTAATAAAAAAAAGGGTTGTGAATGTGTCATGGATACAGCCGTGCATCTTTTATGTGAATACGCTCTACGTCATGAGTAATATCATGCGATGGTAACATTTTTCATTCGTCATTCCAGTCACAATGTTCCCCATCAAACCAGCCTACGGACCTAGAACACGTCCATCTTGTGGATAGCGAAGTAGAGCGTAGGGCGGAGTTACTACCAGGGGGTGTCCCGCTATTACACACCGACACCAAAGAAATAGGTGAAATAATCAAAAACCTACGCTATAAAAAGACCCTGGATCCTGCTAAAATCACAAATATGGTAGTTAAATATGGGAGATATTAGAACCCTCCTTTATATACCTACTAGTGTGCATCTTCAATGCACTCCTAAGCGGTTGTGCGTTTCTGGATGAGTGTGAAGAAGCCACCGCATAGGAATACACAAACCGGGAAAACCCCGAAATAATGTCAGTATTTACAGTCCCCTTAACCTAATCAATACGTTAGGCAAAATCTACGAAAAAATCATACTATCTCGCCTTAAGGTATTTAATCATGAGAAAAGTCTCGTAATAAATGAGCAGTTTGGTTTCCGAGCAGCTCGCTCTTGCATTCACTAAGTGCACCGATTCACTAGTACTAGGAACCATTTTTATAGTTTTGCTATGTCCATCTATCCATCAATCCGCAGCCTAGGTCAAAGATTTTTCGTACAATAAAGTTGTAACTTGGTCCGAACTTACATATTAGTTAAGACGCAAAAGCAGTGAAATAAAAACGCTAGAAAACTTTCTAGCGCTCGACTTAATTTTGAACTGAAATTGGAAAACTGACTTAATTTTTTATTATGCTGCGATAATACAAGTGTGTCTCTAAAAAAGGTATTATGCTTGATGAAATAAGTTAGTTGCTTGTTTCTCCCGTGAAACAGCTTAGCTGTGTTTTGGAGAGAAGGGCAAGACAGGCAGTGCAGACAGACTGGCACCGAGACTTAACATCTTATGTCTTAGGATAGGCAACACATAAATGAGTTACCTGGGCTAGTTTTAGGTAAACTAGTTTTAAACCCCTCACCTTTAAGTTCTGTCTGAGCACTCTGCTCGCTCCCATAACTGATGAAGCCGTAAAGGCTCTTAAGGCCAGCAGTGTTCAGGTGCCATTTTTGATTATATCGGTCGCCTTCAGCTTTTTGCGTTCTCGACAATTCTTCACTTTTGCATGTGGAGGTTCATGGGCATCATTTTATTATAGATTGCTATTTAAAATCCATTTCAGATGGTATACATTCCTTGTATTTTGAGATGGCCTTTTAAATATTTTTATTGGCTGATAATAATTTTTGTCTAAATTTTTCACTTAAGTGCCATATATATTAACTATAAGCATTGAAAATTATTTTTTGAAATTATCCAATCAATAAATCTTTACATGAGCTTTGAATATAATTTAATCAAATTTTATAGTTACTCTGAGTCTAAAAATAATAAATGCCATATGCAAAATATGCAACGCAGTAAAATTATTTCGGCGGCACTTCCTAATCAACTATCCGCGAAGCATCGTAATCCGCGTTAAGCTTATCAAATTGCTTAATTCAGTTTTCCAGTGGTATAATTACATTTTGGATGTTTGTGATAGTTATGTAACAATAACACTAAACTGTATCCCCCAATTTTGTTATCATTCGTTTGTTGAACTGTGAACGACGTTTTCCGCCGTGTTGGTCCCGGCCTCCTTTGTAGAATAGGCCAACTGCCGTTCTGCCAGGCAGGTCGTAAAAGGCGACCGATTGGCTATCGAGTCACTACCATCGTGGCTACTAGGTGGTAGAGTTCTGCATTGTCTCGCCCGGGTCTGGTACCACCGCCTTACCTATTCCTGCCGCAATAGCGTCAGTGCTTGTCGCTGTCGTGTTCCGGTTTGGAGGGTAAGGTAGCCGGTAAACTTATGCATGTGGCATTAGACCTCGCCACAAGATAGCAACGCACCATTAACATCTTTGGTGTCTATAGGCGATGGTTGACTCTTTCCATCAGGAGACCCATCTGCTTGTTTGCTATCTTATGATATAAAAAAAAAAAAAAAAAAAAAAAGAAGGCAAATTTAAAGACGTATTCACGTCAAAAAATTGTTACTCTTGAAAACACATGAAGGCTTATGTTTTCTTGTGAACAACTAACGACATGACCATTTTCTATGAGACTAGCTATCGAATATTCACAATAAATCCCTTACATACCTAAATGCTACTTATCATGTAATTTTGATTTCATCACATTCATCACTGTAGGTGTTTATTTGTATGTACAAATAGCCCAATTTCGGAGACTTATGACAACGATACGTCAGTATTAATGTTTCCTTCCATCAATGATCATTCATATTTTCATTGCAGATATTTTTTCAATCTTTTATTCTCTGCCATTTTTCTACGAGTACATGTACAAACTAGTACTTATATTTTATGTTTGTTTTAAATTGAGATCAAATATTATATAAATATATCATCAAATATTACATATTACATAGAAATTACTAGCTAGCCCACGCAGCTTCACTTACAAGTGCAGTAACATGTCATCAATTTAATCGTACATACAAATTTTCATCCCCTATTTCAGCGCCATAAGAGTCTGTATAAAAAAGTATTCTACGTTTGACCCCAAGTTTCAACTAATTATTTTAATGAATTTCATTAAAATCTGATTAGCGGTTTAACCGTGAACATGTAACGGACAGCTAGATAGACAAAAAGACACAAGCAGACTGAATTTTGCATTTATAATAATAGCATGTATGTTATTTTATGTAAGTTCTGTGTACTTGTGAATTCAGTATAAGTGTAATAATATATGTGGCCATTTTGTGATTTACAACTTTTTAGTGCCGTAATTTGTATACATAAGGACAATATGTCTTTCCTTGTGAATGTACGTAATTATTCTTTTAGAAAAATAAATGTCTGTTATCTTACTATTTATTTGTTTACACCAATTTAGATTAATTCTTCTATTTACATACTTTCGAACTTGTAGGTTTCGGAATTTATTATAAGTTCCACTTAGGCATAACTTAGAAATTTTTGACGAAAAATATACTCGATTCAGTTGTCTGAAGTGATTTATCAAAATTTTTATTATTATTGATGAAAGGGTGCCAAGAGACTCGATCATCTGACATCTTATTTACTAGATTGATTGAGTGGTTTGTGAGATTGTGAAATACTAAAGTATACTTGAAACGCAAATTTCATGTATTTATCTTAGTTCAGTTTTGGAATCTGTCAGTGTCGTGTAACGCCACTATCACAGGACATAGTGTTGGACGTGGGAGTATAATGACGCATAATATTTTATAGATTCAGACAGTAACGCATTACAATTTCGATATCCTTAACTTAAAGCAGAAATTATGGTCAAATACAAAATGAATATTTGCAACTTTTTATGTACATTTGTATGCGATTCCAATAATGTCACTGAAATAAAGTGCCACTATTTGAATAAACTCTCTAAAGGTTTCGAACAAATGTATCTACTTTAACTCCTTTGAGTGCGGTGCTCTTAGTTTCTCTTGTGAATAAAATATTTGCGAAAAGTATGTGCTTTGAAAACGTATAATATTTGTATACATGTATTATTTTTTGACTGTGCTGATGATGCGTAGAAAAGTGTGATTGACGTTGGAGAATCGCTGTTTTACTGCTGGTGGCTTTTTAAATTTCTAAACGATAATGTTTAGAGTTCCGTACCTCTTAAGAAAAAAACCAGCCAATTGCGAGTTTGACTCGTATAGCGGAGTTCCGCACGAACGTTTAGGTAAACTTAGCTACACATAAATTTCATGATTACGATTCTAATTCACAAAATATGCGACATCAGCGATCATATCTTTTGATCACGTGTTTTGTGATGAAACTAAATATTTGCAGTTTTAGGATTTTTTCTTTACTTACATGTACTGCTACATTGTTGTTTGCCAAATTTCATAATTCTAGGCCAAAGGGAAGTACCCTATAGGTTTTGATTTCCATTTAACATCGTAACTAAATCGCAAAGCATGCGATATAAATGGTCATCGTTTAATCAGAACCTTAAAAACGACACCCTTAAGGATCAATTTGTTTTCTGTCTAACCGTCTGTCAATACCCTTTTTCTCAGGAACGGGTAAAGGTATAGAGTTGAAATTATAACAAATACTACTCGGGTCTATGGTCCCTCTTAGCTGTGAAAAAATCAAACCTGTAAGTTAACGCGAACAAAATATAATATGACCATTGATTTCGCATATTTTAGATGTTTTTGCTATTCAAAGGGAATCAAAACCTATTAATTACTTCCTGTTGACCTAAAATTATAAAATTTGGCAAGAAGCAATCTTTTACAGCACATGTGAAGTAAAAAATCTGAAAACGAAAAATCATAAAATACGCAATCAAAGTAAATGACCGTTTATGTCGCAATTTTGCGATTTAATAAAGGAATCAAAACCTATAGGGTCTTCCGTGGACCCATAATCATGAAATTTATGTGTAGTTAACATTACCTACTATGTGTTCCAAATGAGATTAGGAATTTCAGGATGCTATATTGTTTCGCATTTTGCAAAAACTTCATTAGTGATGAGGATGGTGACCAAAAAATACTAACAAAGATTTTGTAAAAAAAATTACATTCTAATTAGTATATTTTCTATACTATGCCCATGCTAGTATGTATTAAAGTAAAGAGTAGAAAAAAATATAGAAATTCAATTAGATTTATTTTTTAAACAAATTACTTAATCAAATGTGTCTATCGGATTTTAAATCCTTACACCGCTTACATGACTTTGTCACTGATATCATTGGTGTATATATTTTGTCGCATATAATATTGCATAAATCTAAAATAAATTACGTGTTACAAATTATGCTTATAATGACATCATTTAAATAAGTACACTTAGGTAGGTATATGTAGTGTGATATGGAACACTAATATCAATATTATATAATTATTTGAATGTTATTTGTTCTTTAAAAAATCAACCCCTATTTTTTTTTGTTGACATTTCTAATTTTACAATTATAATATGAAGTTAACGACAAGTGCGATCCTATTCTGAGCTGGAAAGCGAATGCATAGAACGACTTTGTATGAAACCCTCGGAATGCGAGTCAAACTCGCACCTGTACACTTTTACTGGTAACACAATTTTTTGGTATGTATTAAAGTAAAGATAAAGAGAATTATAAGTAATTTCATTTAAAATATTCCGTTAACTTTTATACAACGTGTTGATTGCATCCTGGCAAAATTTCAAGAGGTTGACATGTTATATATAAATAATCGATTGAAAGTACGTTAGTCGGCAATAATTAATAAGCACTGCTTTTTTGTTGTTGCAATTACACAATGTTTCCGAATTGATTACCGTAAAACGGGGTGAATAGGAATCACGGACTGAATAGGAACAAAACCAAAAAGTTTTTTAAGTTTGCAGATCCAAGTCGCATTAGCGTAAAAATGCCGTGTGTTTTTTTTATCTGCACACCATTATTTACTCTGTGAATTGGCAGCACCTGATTGTATATGGAATAAAAGACAAAAAGAAATTAACGTCTCAAAGTTGACTGTGTTTTTGCGAAGTTAATAGGCACACAACGGTGTGAATAGACACGAAGTGTGGGGTGAATAGCGTTTCTGTTCATCACGTATACTGGGTAAATAGAACCAGTCTATATTTTGTCAATTTTCTTCTTAATGCATGGAAAAACTACTAAATAAAATTTTCGATAGAAAAATAGACTGTAGACTCATCAAAAGGAATAGGAATAGTGGTATGCAGTCCTGGAAACTTATAAAGATATACAAGTCTGAAGTTTAGAATTGTGCCTATTCACCCCATTTTACGGTACTTACTTCTGTTCAAATAAAACAGAATAACCCGACCGACCACACGCACACAGCGACAACAGCTGTGTGAATGAGTGTCGATGTGAGAACCTACGAAAAGATAGCAATAATTTTACCTAATTTCATTTCAAAATCACCTACATTATTGTCATAAATTTCGCTTGATAATAAATTATTTTTTGAGCATAATTAATTGAGATAAATAAAATGTTAGTTTTAATTTATCCTTCAACATAAAGTTTAAGGTACTGATTTTTATTTTTATTTGTGTATTAAATAAGTTGATTTTAATTTTCCTTCCTACTTAAAGGACTTAGGACTGTAAAAAAACCCTGAGTACCTTCGTTGGTGTACCGATCTACCAAGTCTAAAAATGTTATCTACGTTTGATGTAAAGATAAGTGAAATATCTACGTGGTGAAACTTTCGTCTCTTAGGTATTACTGGCGTAATTAAAATTTTGAAATCAACTTATTTACACTAATAAAACTGATTGAGACAACGACGTATTTACAAAATGTACAAATAAATTAATAATTACCTACCTAAGTTACCCGGAAGTATTGTTCAACCATAACAATCTTGGCACAATCGAGCATGACGTAACTGATTTTCTTTCAGCTTATGTAACACTAGGTATTACATTCGTTTTTACAATGTCGAAAGCACTAATAATAATTTTGTAGCTACACGCTACGTCTCAACGCAAAATTCGCAAAGCGCACGTATGCGACGGCGACATCAAAAGCGTTAGGAGAATGCGTGGGAGACTACCCGCGCCGTGATTGACGCGCTGTTATTGATTATTATCTACGAGTTTATCGAATGATCGTTGCGTACTAGACAAGTACGTACATTTTTTTTATATATCATAAGATAGCAAACAAACAAATGGGTCTCCTGATGGTAAGAGTCAACCATCGCCTACAGACACCAAAGGTGTTAATAGTGCGTTGCTATCTGGTCGCGAGGTCTAATTCCACATGCACAAGTTTATCGGCTACCTTACTCTCCAAACCGGAACACGACAGTGACAAGCGCTGACGCTATTGCGGCAGGAATAAGTAAGGCGGTGGTACCAGACCCGGGCGAGATAATGCAGAACTCTACCACCTAGTAGTCACGATGTTAGTGACTGGCATAGCCAACTGGTTGCCTTTTACGACCTGCCTGGCAGAACGGCAGTTGGTCTATTCTTCAAAAGAGCCCGGAACCAACACGGGGAAAATATAAATATAAATATAAATATAGATATAAATATAAATATAGATATAAATATAGATATAGATATAGATATAGATACAGATACAGATACAGATACAGATACAGATACAGATACAGATACAGATACAGATACAGATACAGATACAGATACAGATACAGATACAGATACAGATACAGATACAGATACAGATACAGATACAGATACAGATACAGATACAGATACAGATACAGATACAGATACAGATACAGATACAGATACAGATACAGATACAGATACAGATACAGATACAGATACAGATACAGATACAGATACAGATACAGATACAGATACAGATACAGATACAGATACAGATACAGATACAGATACAGATACAGATACAGATACAGATACAGATACAGATACAGATACAGATACAGATACAGATACAGATACAGATACAGATACAGATACAGATACAGATACAGATACAGATACAGATACAGATACAGATACAGATACAGATACAGATACAGATACAGATACAGATACAGATACAGATACAGATACAGATACAGATACAGATACAGATACAGATACAGATACAGATACAGATACAGATACAGATACAGATACAGATACAGATACAGATACAGATACAGATACAGATACAGATACAGATACAGATACAGATACAGATACAGATACAGATACAGATACAGATACAGATACAGATACAGATACAGATACAGATACAGATACAGATACAGATACAGATACAGATACAGATACAGATACAGATACAGATACAGATACAGATACAGATACAGATACAGATACAGATACAGATACAGATACAGATACAGATACAGATACAGATACAGATACAGATACAGATACAGATACAGATACAGATACAGATACAGATACAGATACAGATACAGATACAGATACAGATACAGATACAGATACAGATACAGATACAGATACAGATACAGATACAGATACAGATACAGATACAGATACAGATACAGATACAGATACAGATACAGATACAGATACAGATACAGATACAGATACAGATACAGATACAGATACAGATACAGATACAGATACAGATACAGATACAGATACAGATACAGATACAGATACAGATACAGATACAGATACAGATACAGATACAGATACAGATACAGATACAGATACAGATACAGATACAGATACAGATACAGATACAGATACAGATACAGATACAGATACAGATACAGATACAGATACAGATACAGATACAGATACAGATACAGATACAGATACAGATACAGATACAGATACAGATACAGATACAGATACAGATACAGATACAGATACAGATACAGATACAGATACAGATACAGATACAGATACAGATACAGATACAGATACAGATACAGATACAGATACAGATACAGATACAGATACAGATACAGATACAGATACAGATACAGATACAGATACAGATACAGATACAGATACAGATACAGATACAGATACAGATACAGATACAGATACAGATACAGATACAGATACAGATACAGATACAGATACAGATACAGATACAGATACAGATACAGATACAGATACAGATACAGATACAGATACAGATACAGATACAGATACAGATACAGATACAGATACAGATACAGATACAGATACAGATACAGATACAGATACAGATACAGATACAGATACAGATACAGATACAGATACAGATACAGATACAGATACAGATACAGATACAGATACAGATACAGATACAGATACAGATACAGATACAGATACAGATACAGATACAGATACAGATACAGATACAGATACAGATACAGATACAGATACAGATACAGATACAGATACAGATACAGATACAGATACAGATACAGATACAGATACAGATACAGATACAGATACAGATACAGATACAGATACAGATACAGATACAGATACAGATACAGATACAGATACAGATACAGATACAGATATAGATACAGATGCAGATGCAGATAGAGATACAGATACAGATACAGATACAGATACAGATACAGATATAGATACAGATGCAGATGCAGATAGAGATAGAGATAGAGATGCAGAAGCAGACGCAGACACAGACATAGACATAGACATAGACATAGACATAAATATAAATATAAATATGAATATGAATATAAATATAAATATAAATATAAATATAAATATAAATATAAATATAAATATAAATATAAATATAAATATAAATATAAATATAAATATAAATATAAATATAAATATAAATATAAATATAAATATAAATATAAATATAAATATAAATATAAATATAAATATAAATATAAATATAAATATAAATATAAATATAAATATAAATATAAATATAAATATAAATATAAATATAAATATAAATATAAATATAAATATAAATATAAATATAAATATAAATATAAATATAAATATAAATATAAATATAAATATAAATATAAATATAAATATAAATATAAATATAAATATAAATATAAATATAAATATAAATATAAATATAAATATAAATATAAATATAAATATAAATATAAATATAAATATAAATATAAATATAAATATAAATATAAATATAAATATAAATATAAATATAAATATAAATATAAATATAAATATAAATATAAATATAAATATAAATATAAATATAAATATAAATATAAATATAAATATAAATATAAATATAAATATAAATATAAATATAAATATAAATATAAATATAAATATAAATATAAATATAAATATAAATATAAATATAAATATAAATATAAATATAAATATAAATATAAATATAAATATAAATATAAATATAAATATAAATATAAATATAAATATAAATATAAATATAAATATAAATATAAATATAAATATAAATATAAATATAAATATAAATATAAATATAAATATAAATATAAATATAAATATAAATATAAATATAAATATAAATATAAATATAAATATAAATATAAATATAAATATAAATATAAATATAAATATAAATATAAATATAAATATAAATATAAATATAAATATAAATATAAATATAAATATAAATATAAATATAAATATAAATATAAATATAAATATAAATATAAATATAAATATAAATATAAATATAAATATAAATATAAATATAAATATAAATATAAATATAAATATAAATATAAATATAAATATAAATATAAATATAAATATAAATATAAATATAAATATAAATATAAATATAATAATTCAATATAAAAATTAGCGGAATATTTTAAATGAAATTGCCCTATTTTTTCTTTTAGTACACTCTGTTCACTTCGCGATATACCAAAATTACGACATTCATTCGCATTTAACTATATTAAGTCGCATTAATATAGTCGTATTCATACTTACGGATTTCCATAAATAAGAAAAACAAAAAATTACCTACTTTTTTCATTGTTAATTTGGGTCGAGAATCATTTGCATAACATTCCTTGAATTTGGCCAAGATACAAATCAAAAGCTTGTAATTTTTTTATTATATCATAAAATAGCAAACAAGCAGTTGGGTCTCCTAATGGAAAGAGTCAACCATCGCCTACAGACACCAAAGGTGTTAATGGTGCGTTGCTATCTTGTCGCTAGGTCTAATTCCACATGCACAAGTTTTTCGGCTACCTTACCCTCCAAACCGGAACACGATAGTGACAAGCGCTGACGCTGTTGCGGCAGGAATAGATAAGGCGGTGGTACCAGACCCGAGCGAGACAATGTAGAACTCTACCACCAAATAGCCACGATGGTAACGACTCGTATAGCCAATCGGTCGCCTTTTACGACCTGCCTGGCAGAACGGCAGTTGGCCTATTCTTCAAAGGAGCCCAGGACCAACACGGGGAAAATATAAATATAATAATCCAATATAAAAATTAGCGGAATATTTTAAATGAAATCGCCATATTTTTTATTTTAGTACACTCTGTTCACTTCGCGATATACCAGAATGACGACATTCATTCGTATTTAATTATATTAATTCTTTAAATCCTGACATATACGAACACTAGATTTTGTTTGACTGTTCAATAGCAGTACCGTTCAATAACGTATATTTGGTTCGTTTCGTGGAGTACAAAGGAAACACGTAGAACTTCTAAACATGGTTTGATCCGAGTGTTTACTACGTGACTCAAGTTACAACTTCTTACTAGTGTGATCGAATATTCTGCACGGACAAAGAAATATGAAGTATAAGTTTTTTTTTTATAAAATCGCATACAAGCAGATGGCTCTCATAAAAATAGAGAATTATCGCCTATACAAAGTGTAAGCGACGGCGTCTTGCTGACGTTTCGTCCACAAAAATTTCGTCCACAGTGGACAAAACGACATCTTTTAATTTTATTATTTTTTTCACTGACGATCCGTCCACTGTCAAATTATTGAAGCTGTTTGGTACAGTCAGATGAAAAAGTTTTGTGGTACCATAATATTACGTTTATGTTATTATAAGACTTTATAATTATTGTACCATAATATTACGTTTATGTTATTATAAGACTTTATAATTACAACTATTTGAGGGCGGTTTGGTTAAAAATTGCTTTATGACGTCCCCACAAAGCAATTTGTATCACTGTTAGTCACATAAGACCATTTATTATGCAAAAAAATATCATAACAATCATAACGTATATTTTGTAGAAAAATCAAGGTCTTAAAAATACTATAATATCATATTTAATATAAAAATCAACATCTTAAACGAAACGTCAACAAGTCGAGAGGTCTATACGAATAAACGACATAGAGATAGTTATATATTTATGCATTCATTATAGAGCTTTTTTACTTGGTACCGTTCATAGGAGCAAAATCATTATCACCATGCTAACAAGGTGCGTATCCATATAATATTTGGATTTGTAATACCTATTTTAACTTTATATTAATATGTGCTTAACTTTATCAAACATGTGAAATATTTTTTTCAATTAAATCTAGAGTAATTAGGTGATTTTGATGTATTAATTTATTTACTTTAAAATAAATAAACTTTATCTTATAAGTTAAAAACATATAAATAAATCGCTTTATTATGTTAAAGTCATTTAACTGTATAAAACAACTTTTTTGATTGGTGGACGGATCGTCCGTGAAAAAAATAATAAAATGAAAAGGTGTCGTTTCGTCCACTGTGGACAAAAATTTTGTGGACGAAACGTCAGCAAGCCGCGACGACGTACCAAAAAATTACAAAAACATGCGATTTTTAAATTATAGTTACAATACAACTTCATTTAACGCGATAGGTTGCGCTTAATACATTGCTTATTTCGCGTATTTTCTTAAATTTTACTTTTCCTGTAAATAAGTACTGTAAAATATCACAATAAATCCATTGCTCAAGTCTAAATTAAAAAAATACAATAATTAAAACAAAAAAAGACACAATTAATGTCCAACGGCTTTTATTTTAGAATCATGGTCTAAATCTATGGTTTCGATTATTCCACCCTTTTAAACTGTAGGCACCAAATTTATTAATGGTGTGCCGTTATTAATGTGGCGTAATAGTAATATCATATGCATACGTTTACTTGCTACCTAACTCTCCAAACCGGAATATGAATAAATAAGGCGTCTGTACAGAACACGTCGCGGAACTCTTTCACCGAGTTTAAGTTGCATCTGCTATAGTATAAATACTTAAGATTCGACTTATCATGTAAGTTTAACTGTAGCCGGTAAACTAGACTATGTTATCTTATCCCAGTTACGTAGAGAGCAATCAATCCATCATCAATATAAATACTACTTCTTTATTGTACGACTTCACGATCAAGGACTGCTCTACTATTTTTGCAACTGGTGCGTAGCCTGAAACGCACATGGTCGCGTTATTTTTATTATATATTTCCCTCATATAATTTTTTTAACGATCAAATGAGCATTACAAGTGCTTGCCAATAAGCAGCTATAGATTTTCTAAATCGGTAAAATAAACCTCAACCGCAATAATTTTAGAAATACTCATATGGACATTGACCGATATTAGTTAAGAAAATAATCAACTTCTATTTACTTCCTGGGGGCAAGAATGGCTCAAGAATCATACGCTTCTGGATTTCCATATATGAAGATGATATAGGTGAATTTTAAAATTTCCAATGATTGTATTTCGAGGACATATCTGACAAATAAAATTGGAAGTCTGTTTTAATTGTAAATTTTGCATTTTACTATTGACTTTTATTAATAACCTATCTAGGTAATGTGAAGTAAACGAATTTCAAGCAACACATTTTCAAACATTAGTTTCATTCGCAAGTGTAATAAGTCAAAAGCAATTAGTATTATCGACCTATATGCCTTATTAGACCAAGCGAATAAACACAATGAAATCGAATACAAGTGTTCACATTCGAGCACTTTTAATTACGCAAATCAAACAGGGAGTGCCGATGCTTTTCAACTGATATTATCATTCGTTCTTTGTTGTTTGGAATCCAATCTACGGAAAAAATCCTTTATGATTCTTGGTAATTTTTAACGTAGCTATATTTATATTCGTATTTAGGAAAGACAAAATAATTATGTGATGTAAAAGACAACCTTTAATTTTTAATGTATTTGTAATTTTTGATTCAACCGTACCCGAGCCTATATTAAGGCATTTTATAGAATTTATATTAATATTATATTTGTTCAGACCTGATATAAGGGTTCAAAATAATATTGAAGAACCGAATTGAAGTAAGAACACTTTTGCAATGTTAACAACACTTGAAATGATTAAGTATTTTAGTTATAAAGATGTGATAAAAATTAATCAATTCAACATTCATTTTAAAATAGAACGCTTAGAAAAAAAAAACAATTCCAGCTAATTCAAGATTATAAAAATTAGCGAAAAAGTCACAATGTTTCCCCCTATCAATCTGAATTTCTGAAGAAAAGACCATATGAATGTTTTTAGAAAAAAAAAATCCTTATGATAATCAGGAAGTATAAATTGAGTATCACATGATATGATTTTTTATATAACGTTCGTGGGTCTGTGGGTGGGCAAACAAGCAGATGGGTGGATCTGATGGAAAGGTAAACCGTCGCCTTATCGACACCAAAAATGGTGCGTAGCCATATATATAGTTGCCAATAGTAAACAATGGCGGAAATAAGTAGGCGAGATGTTGTAGAACTCTACCACCTAGTAGTGAGGATGGTAGTGACACGTATAGCTAACCAATCAGTCGCCTCACGCGGTTAAATCCCGTGAGGCGACTATATATATATATATTAGTCAAGTTTATCAAAAAACTTATATTTTAAATATACATTTATTTGTATTAAGTCAAAGTAAAACTATATATTTAAGATATATACAGGTCTTTCTGTCAGCATAATAATATGTTGTTTCAGTTGTATGTTAATTGATGCAAATCATTTGATTTTTTGGTATAAAATATTTAAGATTTAAAATGATCAAAATTGATTTAAATCAGGTAGTGTTTAGAAGTAGTAATCCTATTTTTTTAAATACGATAATAGAAATTAAGGCAAATGTCTTTATATACCCATAAAATGCTCCGGATAAAAAGGATGCTCCGTACTATGATATTCGTATGATGGCATTAAACAAGCCTGAATTTGCTAGGGGCATCTTTTGTAAAAAACATCCATCTGCTATATTCTGCCAGGTAGTTAACTACTTAGTGTTAGAGTTCCGAAACATCTCACCCGGGTTTGGTACCAAGGCTTTGACATCAATGCTTGTTACTGTCGTGTTTAAGTTTCTTTAATTTTGGAGGGCAAGGTAGTCGTTTAATCTGTGCAAAGATGGAATTGTGTGACATTTTGAATGTATAAATGTGCAAACTTTTTTATTTGTTCATTGAAAGAACTGTCAATATACTACTACAGACAATGTAAATTATTTTGGTAGAAAGTCTAGTTGAAATCAGTTCGGATTTTTAGTTAAAAATTGCAGTGTATTAGAATCTATGAACCGCAACCATTACAAAAGTGTCAATCCCAGAGCTAAGATAAACGACTCGTAGCAGTGAGAAAATAGTTCCAATTTTTCACTGTATTTGAAGTCAACCTACATAAATTGTGGGGAAAAATACAATAAATGATACTTTTCGAACGGAAAAGTAAACTCAAGCATCGTTTTGAATTATAGTATGATTGATAAAACTTTAGCAGTTAACTACTCATTCAAGAATGCAGTAAAAGTGTAAATACCAACTTCCGATTTCCTGTATCTCTGAAACCCTGGATCAGATCTTCACTAAATTTATATGTGGAGAAATTGAAGTACATGCTATCAAACAAACACAAAGTAATTTTCAAATCGCACAACAAACGACCTTATTTTGAGATAAGAAATATCAAAAATATAACTAAATTGATAACCTCCTTCATTTAGGAAGGTCTTTTAAAATAATAATTTGAAATTTACAAAACTCTAAAAATCTTTAGATAAGGTAAGATGTTTTGCTTCAATAATAAAAGTTGTTTCCCCGTCAATCAAATGAATAGATAATATAAAAAGTACATTTTATAAAATGTATCATAACATTTTATACTTAAGTATCTCAATCTGTAACCTTTACGCGACGATTTCAGTTTAGAACTTTATGATATAACTTGGATATAACTTTGTACTGAACTTCGAATTGACGTTACTGCAGGCTAGTTTGTAGGGAAAGTTCAGCTAATGCAATTATATCTAAGAACATCAAAAGTGTTACATAAAGTAAACGAAACAAAACTACTACATGGTAAATTAGAGATTCAATAGAATAAGACTTTTCATTGTTTGAAAAATACAAACGCTACTGATTATGATAATACTAACAAATAATTACTAAAAAAATGACACTAGGGTAATATCAAAACCAAAAATAAGCTATTTCATTTCAAAACACTTGAAAACTCTTGATTTACAAATACGCTTACCATTTCACAGTTCAAAACTCTTGATTTACAAATACGCTTACCATTCCCTTTTGAATGCTGCGCTGTTGAAATTATAGATTATAAATTAGTAATAATTTGTATATACCGCACACCCAACTCAAATGTTGAAACTTTCCTTTATAATTTAGAATTACTGTTAGAAAATATAATGAAAAACTCTAAGAAGAAATTTATACTATGTGGGGATTGGAATATAGATCTGTTACAGGATAATTATACTCAAAAGCAGTTAACAGGCATTCTATCAAATAGTAATATTAATCAGCACATACTTAAACCCACTAGGAAGCATGCATGTTTAGATGTAATTGCTAGCAATTTGGAAAATGTTCAGTCTTACACTCATTATCTCGGTTTATCTGACCATGAGACAGCCCAGAGTATAAAAGTAAATATTGAGTCCATCTCAAACTTTAAACCAAAACGAGCTTTTTGGTTTGAAACAAAACAACTTTTTAGTCAAGAAAATAAGAAAAAGTTTTTTGAATGTCTATCATCCTTAAGTTTTAATGAAGTTCTTGCAAGTTCAAATTGTGAAGAGGCATTTAATAATTTCCACGACATATTCTTATTGTTTTTTGAGCTATGCTTTCCAAAAATTCGTACTAAGGTATCAAATAAACCAATTAAAAATAAATGGCTGTCAAAAGGACTTCTTAAATGTTGTAAAGTCAAACGCCAGCTATATTTAAATTATCGGTTTGGTAAATCTAATAAGAATGAAAATAAAAATAATTACTTGCGTTACAAAAGAATTTTATCAAAATGTATACTAGAATCACAAAGGCAATCATCTCTGAAATTTATTGAAAAATCTTCCAATAAATGCAAAGCTTCGTGGGATTTAATTAAAAACACATTCCAGAATAAAACAAATATACAAGAAATTGAGAAAATTAGAGTGAACAATACAGAGTATACAAAATCCCAATCAATTTGTAACCTATTTAATGATTTTTTTATAAACCAATCAAAAACAAGTATTAACAATGACAAATTCACAAACACTTCAAAAATACTTGGGTTACCTAATAGCAGTAAAACTATGTTTCTTACACCAGTAGATGAGCATGAAGTATTTAAGATCATAAACTCCTTAAAAAATACAAGTGCAACTGGTTATGATAATATTAGTACAGAACTACTCAAAAATGTTGCTGCTGTAATATCAAAGCCGCTCAGTCATATTATTAATTTGACATTTCTAGAAGGGAAGTTCCCACAACGACTAAAAAAGTCTATAGTTAGACCAATACTTAAAAAAGGTGATCCTTGCGATATGAATAACTATAGACCCATAACATTAATTCCGATTCTCTCAAAAATTTTTGAAAAAGTTATGTATGATAGACTTCATAATTACTTACTGAAATGTAATATATTAAAAAATAATCAATATGGATTTAGAAAAGGTAGGTCGACAACCTTAGCATGTTTTGAACTGGTAAAGAGTATAACGGAATGCCTAAATACAAAAAGTTATCCACTTTGTGTATTTTTAGACATGAGTAAGGCATTCGACTTTGTTTCTCATAGAATTCTGTTGGCAAAACTTGAAAAATATGGTATAAGAGGGAAATCATTAGAGTGGATACAAAGTTATTTAGAAAATAGGAAACAGTGTGTAGAAATTTCAAAAATTTCTGGGACACATAAAAAAATATATACTTCAAATTATAGTTGTAGTGACTGTGGAATACCACAGGGAAGTGTTTTAGGACCCTTGCTCTTTTTAATTTACATTAATGATCTTCCAGAGACTATGCAACATGAGTCATTCTTATTTGCAGATGACACTACACTCCTCATTAAATGTAAAAATAAAAATCACCTAGTAAAAGAAACAACTGAAACCTTACTTAAAGTTTCGGAATGGTTAAAAAGTAATAATTTAAAAATTAACTTGACTAAAACAAAGATAGTTGAATTTCAAACATGTTATAGCAATAAAGCTCAAAAATCAAATATCTTATTTAACAATATAAATATAGAAAATACTGAATACACTAAATTTCTAGGAATATTTATTGACAACCATTGCAATTGGAAAGCGCACATTGATTCTCTTTGCAAAAAAATTGACAGATTTATCTATGTTTTGAGAAGAATAAGAGAAGTAGCCAACTTAAATGCTGCATTGCTGGCATATCACGGATATGTCTCATCTGTATTGCAATATGGAATCTCTATTTGGGGAAACTCAGTTGATTTAATTAGGATTTTCAGAATTCAAAAGAAATGTATACGTGCAATATGTAATGTTAATCAACTACATTCATGTAAACCCCTATTTAAAACTCTTAAAATACTACCTTTACCTTGTCTTTACATACTGTCGGTATGCGTATTTGTAAAAAAACATCAACATTTGTTTAAAACAAATGCTCAAGTATTAGGGAATTCATATTTTAGAAACAGTGAGAAGCTACATGTGCCAAGCCAAAGACTAAATATTTATAAAAAAAATGCATATTGTATGGCAATTAATATATACAATCATATTCCTGATAGTCTAAAATTATTACCTATAAATATATTTCGCAAAAAATTGTTTGATTTACTGTTAAATAAAACATACTATGATATTAGAGAATTTTTAGCAGATAAGATTAAATATTAATAAACAGAAATATAAGCTTGTACAATTTACCTTGAAATTTAAATGTAATAAAAACTGAACGGAAAATTTTGTAAAATGGTAAATTTTTTGTAAATTGTAAAAATTTGGATTGAGCATAAGATCATATTTTGTAAATTGTAAAAACAACTTTTGATGTGAAATAATTCTAGTAAATTGTAATACATACAATTGTAATACGTGAAATAGAAAAAAAAAGAAGCCCGCTGAGTTTCTTCCGCCGGATCTTCTCAGTGTGTGGCCGCGTTCCGATCCAGTAGTAATTATAAAGAAATCGACCTAAATTAAAATGTTTGCACGCCATATTATGGTAGAATATGATGGTAATTTAATTTATTTTAATAACTTGTGACACCCATATTCTTGCAAATAAATATTTTTCATTTCATTTCATTTCATTTCGAAAAAAGGAAGTAAGACCATTGTTTAAAATAACGGATACATGTGATATGAATAATTCTAATAATTAAAAAATTTTACTAAAATCTCGTAAATATACTGATGCAGGTGGATAACGCATTGTTATTCTTATGATGAGAAGGTAATATCACATGTTTTAGCTTGCCGGCTCCTCGGCATCAAAACTGCAACACGACAGTGATAAACACTGAAGCTGTTATAGGCGGAATAGTTGAGGCATATGTATCAAATCGTTACGTGACATTGCAGAAGTCTTCCATGCAATCATAATGACTTGATTGGTAAATCATTCGCCAATAACGAAATACCAGCCGTTTCGGTGATACATTTTTATTAATATAAATATTGTACATGTTTAAAAATTAAATTTATTAAATTCTAGACCTTTATTAGTTCCTGTTTAACATTTTACTCATGTTAAACAGTTTTTTAAAAATATAGCCTTGAAAATTCTATACAAGACAATATTACTTTTATTACAGTACAGTACAGTACAGACAATATTACTATACTCGAGAATTTTTAAAATCAGTGTTGTAGTTTGTGTTTTAAAAACAAACTAATCATATCCTGTCATCCTGTCGTCATAAAATATCATGTCATAAGTGATTAAGCACATATATAATTAGAAACTTATATTATCTCTTTATAATTACAGAAGTAAAGAGTACAAAACATTTGGGTGAGTTGAAACGAATAGGTAATTTAAATTTTAAGCTTTTTGATCATAATTATTTTGGTTTGTCCTATACCTACCTCCATATCTATTTTTGTTTTGTTTTTTTGTTTTATATCATTAGATAGCAAACAAGCAGATGGGTCTCCTGATGGAAAGAGTCAACCATCGTCTATAATAGACACCAAAGATCTTAATGGTGCTTTTTTTTTAGATTTTACACTTTCAATCGTCGGCACTTGGTGAAATTCCATTATTTTTAATTGAAACTAGTTTATCACTCACTTGTACTTTTATTTCACTATTATTATACACTAAATTATTTAATTTTATCGACCGGTTTCGCTTTTTAAAGCATCTTCAGGACGTAATATTCTTTACTGACAGTTTAGTTTTAGATATAACATAAACAAAATATTTTTTAAAAATGATAGTGGGTAAACTTAAAAATAAACACAATTTCTGTATTGCTAGCTTACACGGTTCTCCCTAAACATTTAGGTGTTTCCTAGTATATAATTTTATCCCACTTTAAATTAACTGTAATTACTTACAAAATAATGTCAGATTTATAAATGTCAAATAAAGTCAACTAACTTACAAATAAATTATTTTACGATGTCAACATTATATTTGTGTGGTCATTACTAATTAAATTTTAATAAATGTAATAATTAATTAATAATAAAATTGTATTATTTAATTAATAATAAAATTGTATTATTAATTAATTATTATATTTATTAAAATTTAATTAGTAATGACCACACAAATATAATGTTGACATCGTAAAATAATTTATTTGTAAGTTAGTTGACTTTATTTGACATTTATAAATCTGACATTATTTTGTAAGTAATTACAGTTAATTTAAAGTGGGATAAAATTATATACTAGGAAACACCTAAATGTTTAGGGAGAACCGTGTAAGCTAGCAATACAGAAATTGTGTTTATTTTTAAGTTTACCCACTATCATTTTTAAAAAATATTTTGTTTATGTTATATCTAAAACTAAACTGTCAGTAAAGAATATTACGTCCTGAAGATGCTTTAAAAAGCGAAACCGGTCGATAAAATTAAATAATTTAGTGTATAATAATAGTGAAATAAAAGTACAAGTGAGTGATAAACTAGTTTCAATTAAAAATCTTAATGGTGCGTTGCTATCTTGTAGCGAGGTCTAATGCCACATGTATAAGTACCGGCTACCTTATCTTTCAAACCGAAAAACGACAGCGACAAGCACTGACGCTATTACAGCAGGAATAGGTAAGGTAAACTTAATTGTCTCGCTCGGGTCTGGTACCACCACCAGACCCGCGTGAGACAATTAAGTTTATTGTAAAAATGGGTCTTGATAATTGCAACACCAGAAATATTGAGTAGTATATCTATACATATAATAAAATCGTAGGAAAGTCAAAACTGTACATTGAATATTTTTTTAAAAGAATACTTGGGGCGTGATCTACAATCGATATCGAAGCCAAAAATATAGTTTTTACAATTTTTGTCTGCTTGTTTGTTTGTCTGTATGTATGTCCGGGGTAAACTCAAAAAGTACTGCATGGATTTACTTCAAATTTTGCATGAATATTACTAACAGGTCGGGTCAACATATAGGCTACATATTATCACGCTATCACTTACGGGGGAGGAGCAGTGCGGAGTAAACGAAGTCCGCGCGGACGAAGTCGCTGGCAACAGCTAGTTTCTTCATAAAACGAACTTATTGCAGCTCGTGGCTTTGCTGGTGGTAGTATTTGTATGTTAATTTTAACGCCTGTCTACTTACTGGTTTAAACTGCGCGTTGTATCATTCATCAGAAAGTCACTTTTTTGTTAACTTCAAGATATCTTATATTGTCAATGAGAATAATTTTATTTATCCATATTGTAAAATTACCCATGTGTTCGGCTCATCTCTTCAAAATATTTATTCAAGCACACCTACTGGCAATTTATTATTCATTGGATATCTGCACGAAACGAAAGCTAAATCCGGTTGATTTGGGACATACGCGTGAAAATATCAACGTATTAAAATATTGAACATCTTGTTTTAAATTAAGATGATTTATAAAAAAACATATTTTTAAGTAATTACCTATATTTAGGTACAAAGAGAATTTATAATTTACATGTTATCTACGTAAATTTACTAAATTCCTCCCCGTGTTGGTTCCGGACTCCTTTGAAGAATAGACCAATTGCCATTCTGCCAAGCAAGTCGTAAAAGGCGACCGATTGGCTTATAAGTCACTAGCATCGTGGCTACTAGGTGGTAGAGTTCTGCATTGTCTCGCCCAGGTCTGGTACCACCGCCTTACTTATTCCTGCCGCAATAGCGTCATTGCTTGTCACTGTCGTGTTCCGGTTTGGAGGGTAAGGTAACCGGTACACTTATGCATGTGGCATTAGACTTCGCCACAAAATAGCAACGCACCATTAACACCTTTGGTGTCTATAGGCGATGGTTGACTCTTTCCATCAGGAGACCCATCCGCTTGTTTGCTATCTTATGATATATATTAAAAAAATAGCATTTGTCACTTAATTTTTTTATAATTATTTTTGTTACCATTGATACGTAATATTGAATTGTTTGCTTGTACAATATGTTTAACCCTTGCAACAGTGAGATAGTTATGGTAACACGTAACTATTAAAAGTTTACGTCAACAATTAAATTATTTTATGTTAGAAATTTAAATTAGGCTAATATACAAGGTGCTTCTGTGAATACAAAAACCGTAACACGCCAAGCATATTATTACATAGACAATGAAACGTAAAATAAATCAGAAATAACAAATTCAGTAGACGTATTAGTATCAGTTTGTACGTTTGTATGTTTGTATATTGTTTAATTATATGTACGATATATTATTTTTGATTTAAATCGATGGAATATACTTGATATTCGAACTTAGATAATAGTCCAAGTTTCATCTAAATTGGTTCAATAATTTTTGAGGTATAAGTATAGTTAATATTTGTAGTCGCCTTAATTCTTTAAATTACTTTTATATACCTACATCTAAAGTTATCAAATTGGTAGGATTATTAAGCTTGATAAATAGTTGAAAGATCTCTTCAATCTAGTCGCTGGAGACTGCCATAATGTCAGTGCTTGGTACAAGCGATAATGTTATCAAAATTATTAATATTAATGTTAAAAAAGTTACATTTGTAAGTTTCTGAATTTGTTTGTAATAATCTCTAGAAATAATAGTTAGTCTAGTAATAAAAGTTTGTGAGTTTGTTTTTAATAATCTCTAAATAAAAAGTAATCTCTAGAACATTTAGTGCAATTTTTTAAATTCTTTCCCGTGTAAATTATTTCTGAATAACATAAGCAACATTTTATCCCAAGTTTCCCGCGGGAATAAGATCTACGTGGATTGTGCTGCGACAAATTGCTGGTATGTTCTATGTTTGTAAATACATGGAAATTTATTGTAATTAGTTCTGAACTATCGCAGAATTATTAAACGCACTACTGTCAACATTTTACACAAATATATAAAATGAGTATATGCGGCCATCAGTTTCTAAATTAGTGTGGCAAAATAAAGCTGAATTATTTACTTATTATTAAAATAATTTGTGTATCTTATGAAATATTTAGAATTGTTAATTATTTAATATGTTTTAAATTAATATTACTTTTGGCCTGAAAGAAAGTCAACTATTTGATTAAGGTAATAATTAAGTCAATAATTATTGACTCAATTATTACCTTATTCAAATAGTCGATTCTAATCGACTAGAATAAAACAATATAAAAAGGTCTGCCAGATATATTTTAGCACTTAATGCAAATTTTACCAGGACATAAGTCTTGCCTTGTAACAAAATAAGAAAATATTTCATTTAAATCACATATCAGGAGCAAGTAATACTTACATATTTAAAAAGCCAATACTGACGAAAAGCAGGCAACAGTTAGTAACTTTAATAAAATGTAAGAAGCACATAACCTTAACAATGAAAGTAGATAATCCTGCTAATTAAGCGACCCACAGCAATAACAAAGATAATTTATCCAACGAAAACCAAAACGAATTTGGTACGCTAGATTCCATTCACCAGTTTGTCACGCGATAAGAAATTTCGGTTATATTTCAGGATTATTCACGATTATTATATCCACTAAAGAGCAATAGAGTTTAAAACATCAGTCAAATGCCTGTCGAGGCTTAAAACTTAATATTTCATAAACAAATTCTCTAATCGAAAAATTGTTTTTATGCACTCACAATATTTTTTAAAATCCTATCCGATAATTCCCCACACCACGAAGTGTGCGAGAAAAATATCTCCACTTTACGTGTAGAGGAGCTACCCTAAAAATATTTTATAAGATTTTATTTTTCCATTTTATTGCTATGACTCATATGTAAATTCATAAAAAATAAAACTTTCTAGGACCAGGAGTTCTTGAGGTAAGCTGCGGATGGACAAACGGACATGGCGAAACTATAAAGAGACTGTAGACTTCAGAAACCTAACAAAAGAACTATTTATTTGACGTGCGATCAAAATTAATGAAGTTCTCTTGTCTACCTTGTTTGTATTTTTTCGTCCAACAAATTTCGTGAATCTGTTCAGACGTTAATTCATCAGCTTGTTGTAAACTTGCCACAATAGTGAATTTGCCACACAAAAATGACATAAAAAATATGTGTAAATCTGCCACAATCCTAATTTTGTATTGTAAACTCGCCACACATCTTTTTTAACTATTGTAAATTCGCCAGACTGATTTGTTCAGTACATACCGCAGGAAAATCAAATAACAAATAAGATATATTTGTTTACCATTGTAATAATCACAGCAAGTATTCAAAATTTGACTTTTCATCTACATTAAAATCACAGTTTTAATTACAGAATCGACTAGCTAATATACCTGATATATTAATAACTACTACAAAACTATTATAATAAAAAAAAACAAATCATAAATAACTATACTAGAATACACTTGCATAATTAATAATCATAGCAATAAGCACTGTAATAGTTTTAATAGTAATAATTTAAACGCTTACAAATATTAATTTAATAATCACATTAATCACTTTTGATAAAACCTTATTTCTAAAAATCCTTACAAAACAAAAAATACTTGGTTTTATTGGTGCCATCATTTTCCTACTATTGTATTGTTACTGTAATAGTGCCATTGTTTATAATCCTGCCAGATGTAAACCAATGATCCAATAACATATTCGGTGTCTATAGGCGATGTTTTTTTTTAAATTTATTATTGATTAAATTAACAGTACATTTGACTTATATGTAGATGTATTAAAAAAACCACAAAGGTTTATATCATAATACATATAAGACACGGATATAATAACATAATAGTTTGGTATACATTCATTCAAAAACTTAAAACACATTTCTTGAAAACTCTCTAAGTTTTTCAAGAAATAGGACTTAAGTTTGGTTTTAATATTTTTTTGTGTAATGTCTTTTACAAATTCAAATGGCAGTTTATTTAACAAACGAGGAATCCACCAGCTAGTTGTCCTCTCACCGTACATATTATTTGCGTGCGGTAAACAAAACCGATTCGTAGAAACAGCTCGAGTATATACAGGGTGTTTTAAAATATTCTTTAAAGATTCGTTAAAAAAGTTTTCTTTGAGTAAAATATGCTCAAATTGTATTTGTACCGGCAGTATTTTACAATGTCTATAAAGACCTAAATCGTCTTTACTAAATTGGAGCTAAATTTTTGGAGATAGGTACTATATTCTTTAATATTTTTAACTGCAGCCTATTTTGGTTAAAATAGGAGGTATACATACGGCCATAGGTGCTGAGCCCATATCGAATATGAGCTAAAGAGTTATATAACATTAGTTTGACCTTATGTGGAATACGATCCTTGATTATGACTAAATTTGCCAAAAATTGTCCTAGTTTTCTACAAACATATTAAATGTGATTCGACCAATTAAACACCGAGTCAAGAACAAGTTGTCTCTTAACATTAGGAGAACCATCTGCTTGTTTGTTATCTTGTGTTATTATTTTAATTAATATTTTATGTATAATAATTACAAAAAAAATGTTATCTTTCGTTTTAAAAAATGCCATCATAATATTTACAAATTAATAAAACGTTGTAAAACGCAAAGTTTTAGGATTTAAAATCAACTTATTATAGTTATCAAAAATACTTTTTATTCTATCAGTATATAAAACTGACATGTATGTTTGTCTATGCTCATGACGTAGCGCCGACTGTCACCGATAGAATTTGAAGTCAGTATTATACGAGCCACCAAAAGTACGCACTGCGTTTCATTTTGAACTAACGTACATTACATTGGCGACGATCTCTACCCACGAAAGAAAAAAAAAATAGGAAAAATGGCTTTTATCGGAAACATTGGTAATTTTAATGGAAATGATCAAGATTGGAGCATATTTTCAAGCCGATTGCAACAATTTTTAAAATTAAATAAATTGGATACGGAAGAACAACGTAGGGCTGTGCTGTTGACTCACTTGTCGGACGAGACATATAAATTGGTGATCAATCTTGCGCATCCAAAATCGGTGGAATCAGTGCCATATTCGGAGCTGTTAGAAATACTCAACAACCACTACACCCCCAGAAGATCAAGTTTTGCGGATAAATACGAGTTTTATAGTGCTATTCAAGCAGAAGGAGAAACCGTAGAGGATTGGGCAGCTCGACTTCGGGGACTTGCCGTGCATTGCGAATTCGGAGCAGCCTTAGAAATATTATTACGTGACCGTTTCGTGTTGGGGCTGCGGTCAGGACCAGAGCGCGAAAGGTTGTTTGAACAAGATGCCAGGAGCCTCTCGTTGGCCAGGGCAGTGGAAATAGCACAACAGGCTGCGTGTGCCAGGAAGGCTCGCGCGGGGGCGGTAAACAGCGGCGTGGACGCAGAGGTGATAAGCGCGCCGCCTCATCAGTTGTTTCGGGCGAGTGGCCGGGAGCGCTTACGTATTAACGTCGCGGAAGGCAGGCTACAAAACGAATCGAAAGCAAGTTATAAAAAGTGCCGTGTATGTGGACTCAATAATCACTTAGCTGAAGAGTGTCGTTATAAGTCGTATCGTTGTGATAGGTGTAAAGAGAAGGGTCATTTAAAGAAAATGTGCAATAAAAATATAAAAAAAGTGCATAATTTGACCGGTATCGATAGCCAAGAAGACTGCAGTGACCGTTGCGATGAATGCCAGTTATTTAATTTGAGGTGCGTAGACTATAAACCTATTGTTATATCTGTTCTAATAAACAATCACGTACATTTAAACATGGAGCTGGATACTGGCTCCAGTACTAGTGTGATATCAGAAAAGTTATATTATAAATATTTTAGTAATCTTCCTTTGTGTAAAAGTAATCTTAGAATTTGTTTTTATAATGGCCATAAAATTTCATCATTAGGGTATATATCAGTACGGGTAAATTATCAAAATACCTGCCGAGAACTTATTTTTTATGTTATAAAAAAACGGGGGCCCGGCCCTTTTGGGACGTGATTTTTTTTCGAAATTTAAATTTGTAATAACGGCGGAAAGTAACAAAATGGAGACAAAATTGGTTGGTGTCACAGACTTGGAAAAATTATTATATGACTACCGTGACTTGTTCTCGGACGAGTTGGGTTGTTTTAATCGATTTTCTGTAGAGTTACATTTAAAAAAAAATACGCAGCCAAAATTTTTTAAAGCCCGTCCGGTTCCATTCGCTATAAAAGAAAAAGTTGAAAAGGAATTAGATAGACTCATAGGGAAAGGTATCTTAGTTCCTGTTAGTTATAGCGAATACGCGTCCCCTATTGTATGTGTGAGTAAGCCTAATGGTAGCATTAGAATATGTGGTGATTACTCGTTAACAGTAAATCAAGATATACACATAGATAAATACCCACTGCCGCGTATTGAGGAAATTTTTGCGAAGCTAGGGGGGGGGGTGAACTCTACTCAAAAATCGATTGTAGTCAGGCTTATTCACAATGCGTTTTGTCGCCAGATTCACAAAAGTTGACTACGATCAATACCTCGAAAGGTCTGTTTATGTACACGCGTTTAGTTTATGGGCTAGCAAACGCTCCAGCTATTTTTCAACGGGCTATGGAAAACCTCTTAGCAGGAATAGAAGGAACAGCCATATTCGTTGACGATATTTGTATCACAGCGCCATCTAGGCAAGAACATTTGAAGAGGTTAAAAATAGTGTTTCAACGGTTAAAAGATGCGGGGTTAAAATTGCAAAAAGAAAAATGTGCGTTCTTTCAAGACAGCGTAAGTTACTTGGGCCACATTATAAATAAAGATGGATTACATAAGTGTGTGAAGAAAGTAGAGGCTATCAATAAAGCACCAAGGCCATCAAATGTTAAAGAACTAAAACGGTTTCTAGGTATGGTGAACTATTACCGAAATTTCATTCCACGGGCATCATCTATTCTCAGTCCACTCAATGAACTGTTAAAAACAAATGTAGAGTGGAAATGGGAAAAAGAACAAGAGTTAGCATTCGAAACCATTAAAAAAGAACTCGTTTCAGAAAGAGTGTTAACACACTTTGATCCGGGTGCTCGCTTAGTTTTAGCGGTTGATGGTAGCCCAGTTGGGGTCGGAGCCGTATTATCACAAATAGGGGCAGATGGTATCGAAAGGCCACTAGCGTTTGCGTCTCGATCGCTATCGTCTAGTGAACGGAACTATAGCCAACTTCACAAGGAAGCGACGGCTATAATTTTCGGGATAAAAAAGTTTCACCAATATTTGTACGGCCGACATGAACCATTCATATTAAAAACAGATCATAGACCCCTTTTAGCAATATTTGGGAAAAATAAGGGTATGTCGGTGATGACAGCATCACGTTTAATGCGTTACGCTATTTTCCTTTCAGCCTATAACTACACTATAGAGTACATTAAGGGTAAAAGTAATGAAGTTGCAGATTATTTTTCGCGTTCACCAAGATCCGATTTGGAAAATGACAATGTCAATTCTTACGGAAATTCCTGCTGCTTATCTATAAACGCATTGCAACTTCAAAATTTACCAGTGACCTATGAAAATATTAGGGATGCTACGATAAACGATAAAACTTTAAAAACCGTATTAAAATACTTAAAACAAGGCTGGCCGCGAAAAATAAAATGCAAGAACATCCTGCCTTATTTTTTGTGTAAAAACGAGTTAGAACTAACAAAAGGGTGCTTAATGAGAGGCCATAGAGTAGTTATTCCACTAGCATATCAAAAAACGATGCTAAAAGAATTACATAAGACTCACCAAGGGATAGTAAAAACTAAAAGTTCCGCAAGAACTAGGATGTGGTGGCCCGGTATAGACCGGGACATCGAACAAATAATCGGCGCGTGTGGCACGTGTATCTCGCTACGACCGGCTCCACCGCGCGCAACCCCCGCCGCTTGGCCCCGCCCGGCCCAGCCGTGGGACCGTTTACATATCGACTACATGACTATAGGCCAAAAGGATTATTTAATCATAGTAGACGCACACAGTAAATGGTTAGAGTGCATTGAAATGAACGGTGGCACTCAGACTAGGCATTTAATTTCAAAACTAAATACCCTGTTCTCGACTTTTGGCTTACCTCGGTGTATCGTATCAGATAATGACGCAAAAATAGCCTCGCAAGAATTTTCTCAATTTTGTGCGTTTAATGGCATAAAATATGTCAATTCGCCAATTTATCATGCCTGTAGCAATGGCCAAGCGGAAAACTCTGTGAAAACTTGCAAAAAGATGATTAAGGCAATCGGGTCGTCCGGTAATAAGATAGCGGAAGAATTGTCAAAGTATTTGTTCGGATATCGGAATTCACGGCATTGTACCACTCGGGAGACACCAGCTAAACTAATGTTTGGTCGACAATTGCGCACCAGGTTGGATCTGGTTGTACCACCGTCAGATCCAATCTCGTGTTGTGAAACACCACCACCAGAAAAATGTCGACATTTTAAAATAGGCCAATTAGTTTGGGTGCGTTGTTACGAAAATAAAAAACACTTTTGGACTAAGGGCGTTATAGAAAGACCATTGGGTCGGAGGATGTATCGTGTAAAAATTTATAGTACCGATCTCATTTGCAAACGTCACATTGACCAGTTATTGCGGTATTCGAACAACAATAAAGAAAATGACAGAGTTCACGCCGAAATACCAGCGGCTCGGTTACCGCCTCTTCCAGAGCCTCCTGTGACTGGTAATACTGGGATAGAATGTTCAACTGACGGGATTGATTCCGTAAGTCAAGTACCAGGTTTAGATGGTCCCATCAGGATTGAAACTACAGACAGGGAGGAAAGGTGGGAGGATGCGGTAGCCGACAAGGTGGAAGAGGGGATCGGTGGTGAACCTCAAAAGGAACCTGGTTGTGAGCCCCAACCATCAGTGGCTTGCAACACAGAGTACCATGATGGTCCTACAGGAGCACCACCACCGCAACCCGAACCACGATACAAAGACATAAGGTTAAGGCCAAGAAATAAAATTATTAATTATAAGTTATAATTGTTTAGTATATAAGAAATTCACTATTATTTATTTTGGTTGTCAGATATCCATCTAACTGACAGACTAATGAGGGAGGAGATGACATGTATGTTTGTCTATGCTCATGACGTAGCGCCGACTGTCACCGATAGAATTTGAAGTCAGTATTATACGAGCCACCAAAAGTACGCACTGCGTTTCATTTTGAACTAACGTACATTACAAAAACCCAAAGAGATTATTGTGAGACCTTAAAAAGTCGTTGATAAAACCTTGGTATTGCAAATTTTTTTTATATTATACGATAGCAAACAAGCAGATGGATCCTGATGGAAAGAGTCAACCATAGCCTATAAACACCAAAGGTGTTAATGGTTCGTTACTATCTTGTCGCGAGGTCTAATGCCACATGCACAAGTTTACCGGCTATCTTACCCTCCAAACTGGAACAGGACAGTGACAAGCACACGACAGTATTGCGGCAGGAATAGGTAAGGTGGTGGTACCAGACCCGGGCGAGACAAAACTCTACCACATAGTAGCCACGATGGTAATGACTCGTATAGCCAATCGGTCACCTTTTACGACCTGCCTGGCAGGACGGCAGTTGGCCTATTCTTCAAAGGAGCCCAGGACCAACACGGGGAAAATATAAATATAATAATTCAATATAAAAATTAACGGACATACCAGAATGACGACATTCGTTCGCATCAACTATGTTAATTCTTTAAATCCCGACATAAACGAACACTAGATTTTGTTTTACTGTTCAATAGCAGTACCGTTCAATAACGTATATTTGGTTCGTTTCGTGGAGTACAAAGGAAACACGTAGAACTTCTAAACATAGTTTGATCCGAGTGTTTACTACGTGAGTCACGTAGTAAACACTCGGATCAAACCATGTTACAACTTCTTACTAGTGTGATCGAATATTCTGTACGGACAAAGAAATATAAAGTATAAGGTTTTTTATAAAATAGCATACAAACAGATGGCTGTCATAGAAATTTGAATTATCGCCTATACAAAGTGTAAGCGACGGCAGTGTAAGTGTAAGGTGTTAATGATGCGTTGCTATCTTGTGGCGAGGTCTTATGCCACATGCATAAGTTTACCGGCTACCTTACCCTCCAAACTGGAACACGACAGTGACAAGCACTGACACTATTGCGGCAGAAATAGATAAGGCGGTGGTACCAGACCCGGACGAGGACAATGCAGAACTCTACCACCTAGTAGCCACGATGTTAGTTACTTGTATAACCAATCAGTCGCCTTTTACGACATGCTTGGCAGAACGGCAGTTGGCCTATTCTTCAAAAGGGCTCGGGACAAACACATGGGACATGCTAGATACAATGACACACGCGCGAGCTTTGCCGACGAGCCATAAAACCGCAGTTTTACTGGCTCGAGGATTAATACCTTGATAACACATCTCAAGCTAAAATTTTCATCTTCAAAGGGGTATATTTTGTAATTTCTATACAATACAAAACCTAATCACTTCTATTCCTCAAAATACTACTTCTAATGCATAAATTGCATCAAAATCGGTTTATCCGTTTGGGAGAAAACGTTGACGAAAAATGTTGAAAAAAGTGTTTTTTCGACGTAACTTCGAAATTTTTCAACCAATCATTTTTTGGTATTCTACGATATTTTAGTGCCTAAAAAACTATGTCGAATGCCTTTTCTAAATTTAAAATCGAATCTAATGAGTATGAGTACGTGTCAAACTGATAACCTCCGTTTTTTCATGTGTTGAAAATCCCAACTCTACGCTTATACCTATACAACGCTATATTTTGTTACGTATCCTAGAGACAGGTAGGGTGTGTAAGGTATGTAGTTTAATCGTATAATAAAATTTTGTCCAGAAACTTGATCTGATTTTAGATTACAGTAATTCAAGAGGCCCAGATTTTTGAATAGGAACTTGAGCTCTATTTTATGCCAGGGTTTTTGGTGGAATATACGATTACAACTAAATACTGGTATATGTTTGGTACTGCCTGTTATAAAAAGAGCGTATTTTGCACTTTAAAGTCAAACGGGAAATACTCTATTAGTTTTAATTCCTTTGTGAAATTGCAAAATATGCGACAGCCGTCTTATCTTTTAATTGCATTTTTTTGGGATGTAACTGTAAATTTACGGGATTGAATTTTTTTCCTTTACACGTGCTCTAAAACATTGCTTATTACCAAATTTAATAATTCTAGGTCAACGAAAAGTATATCGACTAAATTCAAAGATGGCAATCTGACTTTTCGTAAATTTTCGGCAAACTAAAAAACACCTGATTATTTGCTCCCTACGGTCCTTAAAGTTACAAAGTTAAACTGTATGCATAATTTTATCGCTAAGGAACCTGTGGAAGATTTTTTTTTTTATTTCAATAATTATCACAGAATGGCCGATTTGATTCATATTTTGGTGTGCATTTTGCATGGCAAAGCACCAGATTTGTTACAAAGTGAATAAATAATATGTTGTAATTCAACATTATTGCAAGCAACTTTTTAACGACTTTCTAATATCGTTTGTACAAAAACTTGACAGACTTGTAAAAGCTCAGTGACAATGCAATACTACCATGGTACCATCCAACAAAACTCATTATGTAGGGACTGGAACTCTTTAATTGAGAGTTTTAACAAGATAACCTTGTTTGGACTCATTGGTTTTGTTGCTAAAAGTACACAGTTCTATTAGTGCTCATGTTGACGAGGATCTAAAGATGGAGCTGAAAAAGTGGTACCGAAAACCACGCGTAGTATATGGAAAGAGATAAGATGCTCCAGTTCGGATTCGATGGATTTTTGACGACGCGTACTTTCCATTATATATAATGTCAAAGATCTGAAGATGGAGCCGTAAGTGTGTCATTGTAACTAGATAGAATTCCTAATATAGTGGAGTTTGAAAGCATTTAATTTGTTATAGTAGGTTCTTTCTCATGATGATAAGGCTCTGACGATTGAGCCAAAAAGTGACATTGGAACTCCAAGATTCCAGCTTCAAAATTCAACTACAATGAACGCCCAAACTAAATGAGGTAATATTTTTGAATTAGCACTTAATTTTCTTGTATTGGCAAACACAAGTGCTGGATGATTTACAGGCTATAATCATGGAACTGAAAAGTAACCATGAGAACTCCTAAACTAGATAAGATAAACTAATAGAAATTGGACTCATTTGTTATGTTTGGACAAGCACTCTAATCCTAGACGATTTGCACAGTCTCATGATAGAGCTGGGAATACGTTATGGGAACTTTGGATTAAAATAGAGAAACACCTCTACTTTGGTGTCATTTGTTATTATAAGGACTTTGGAGCGGAATGGCTTCCAGTGCCTGATGATAGAGCTGGAAGATGTGCCCGAGAACTCTTCAGCTAAACCAGGTTAATCCATCAAGTGGGGACTGATTCGGTTCGTTTTTGCAAACAATTTGGTGCTGGACGATTTTCAGTGTCTGATGATAGAATCGGAAGGTAATCGTGGGAACTTCTAAAGTAAACAAGATAAACCGATCGAGTTTGGGGTCTTTTGTTCTGTTTTAACAAAGATCCTGGTGCTAGACGATTTCCGGGATCTTATAATAGAGCTGATAATGGAGCAAGGGAACTTTGGAATAAAATGAAGTAAATTTATACCAAATACCAAAGTATTTGGAGCAGGATGTTTTCTAGTGTCTAATAATAAAACCGGAAGAAGCCCATGAGAACGTCTAAGCTAATCTAGATAAACCCATCAAGTTTGAGCCAATTCGGTTTATCTTGGCAAACACTTAGGTGCTGGATATTTTTAAAGATATAATAATGACCGAACTTGAAGGTGGTCATCGGAGATTAGGCTGATATACTTGGCCTTTATTGATATGAGATTAGCAGGGTTTGATAATGAGTAGAAAGTGGAACCATGGAACTCCTGTACTAAACAAAATAAGCCCATTGAGTATGGTTTCATTTGTTATATTTTTACATACACTCTGAATCAAAATAACTTCCAGGGTTATATAGTAAAGCTGGAGACCATGGGAGTTTTGCAATAATACAACTTAAACTCATTGAGAAAGGAACCGTCGTAACTTAGCCTGATGCTACAAGATCGCCTTTTGAAGATCATTAGGCCCATTCACGTTTTGCTCTTAAAATGATGCATATGTAGCAGAATGGCGGTCTGAGGATGTTTCGGGGGTTCTTGAAATTTTTAATTTTATCTTGTTGAAGTAAAGGACAGATTACCGCCTTTGAAATTAGTCGATTCAAGTACTCTATAGGTTTTGATTCCCTTTCGAAATCGCAAAAATTGCAAAGTATGAATCATAGATTATTATATCTTTTGATTATGTTGACCTACAAGTTTGATTTTTTTCAAAACTGTGAGAAACCTTGGACTTTATTACTTGATATAAATTTCAACTTGATACCTCCACGCGTTTCTGAGAAAAAGATCTCGACAGACGACGGAACCCTTAAAAAAGATTCCGATGAATTGAGAACCTCCCCTTTTTAGAAAGTCGCCTGAAAAAGAACTTTCACATTGCGGCTAGCGCGTTGATTGCTAGCTTCTCGTTAATTCATGTTAGTTTTGTTGCAAATTGAGGTAAATTTTAGTCGTAACAATTTGCGACAGTTTAACTTCTCTATAAACATTCAAAAAACGGCTACAATAAAACGAGTAATTAAGTTAAAGGGTGGTTGAGGGCACCATTTGAGAAGACTACATTTATTAATTTTCATAACCGTCTGTTTCAACTTTCGTTACAAGATTTGTCCAGAAATTAAAATGATTTAATGCAAAGACAACTTTTATTGTTAACAAGATAATTTATTATGATTGGATTAACCTAACTGACAAAAGTTATGACTTTATTTTAACTTTAAAACCAATTTGGAAATTTACTCTCATAAGAGAGCTACACGAGCCCTACACTAGCCCGGGCTACACGAGGCTAGTTTCTCAAGCAAGGATAGCAAGCTAGCGTCGTGTATTAGACACTTTTACTATTCCACTTGTACATAAATTTCACTTTTATACAATTTTTTAATTTTTTAATTATATTGCGCTAATTTATAACTAATAAATAATTGTAAATTAAAATTTGCCACATTTTTGGGCAAAATTGTTAAGGCTGTCAACACCTTTGAGCGATATTTAAGCTTACCCTTTTAAAATCAATATTTACGTTTGTTTGTATTCCACAACAGTCAATAACAATCAGTTAAGTATATTACATCCTGAAGATGCTTTGAAAGTGAAACCGGTCGAGTAATATATTAAAAAATTGTGTAAAAGTGAAATTTATGTACAAATGGAATTTTAAAAGTATCTAATAACAATGGAATTTCACAAAGTGCCGACGATGGAATAATAAATAAATAAAATAAAATATTATTTATTCAGTACCATTATTTTACACAAGTCTGAGTAATGAATGGTGTCTCCTTTTAAGTACATGAGCACTTGTGTTAGGAGGCGCCGCTCTTTCATAACAAGAATCCTTCGATACAAGTAAACAAATAGTACTAAGTAAGGCAGGGGATACACTTGCGATTTAAATATAATAATGTAGTAATTTTTAAGATGATTAAAAATTGTGTATGTATTCTAACGCGAATGTTTTTTTTTTTATGTGTGTGTATGCGTGCGTGCTTGCGTGTGCGCTTGTGAGTGTGTGTGTGTGTGTGTGTGTGTGTGTCTGTGTGTGTATGTGTGTGTGTGTGTGCGTGTATATGAGTGTGAATATTTATTTTATATTTTTTATTTATTTATATTTTGTTATTAGTTGTATCGGATTAAATTATTTATTTGTTATTTAATTAGGTCTTCAGTCTCCTCATAATTTAAGCTTTTGAGCCATGATGTCAAAGATTTTTTGCAGGCATATTTGTTTTTTGGATAAATATTTAGGATCTTATTCACTTTATTATACAAGTAAGCAGATTGACTATTATACTGTCTACGGGCAAAAGTTGTTTTCGTTCTTATAACTGTCGCAACGTTAAACTTTCTTCTTTTAGCCAGATTCCTGGAATTATAATCTAAATTTTGGTGCAACTTTAAAACTATATGTAGAACATATAGCTGTCTGACTGTTAGAAGGTCACAAGATTTATAAAGGCTATTTGTGGAATACCTGTATGGTTTATAATATATAACTTTAATTAATGATCTCTGAGCTCTTTCTAATTCTAGAAATCTAGTCTTTGCCGCGCCCCCCCAAACAGGAACACAATAAGTTAAAACTGACTGCGCCAATGATATATATATAGTCTTCAGTAGTTTTGCATCTGCAACCTTTCTGATAGTTTTAAAGAGCCAGATTAGTTTACGTATTCTAGACATTAATAATTCTAAGTGCGCATACCAGGATAAGCGCTGGTCAATTAAAACACCTAAATGTTTAATTTCGGTGACTTTATTTATAAAGTTGCAAGAGCAATAATTTGTCCGGGACATGTCACAGCTATGAATTTTTATATTAAAATCAGAGTTAGGATGGAAAGTATAGAATATAGTTTCGTGTAGACAAAACTAGCTTCATTTCTAAGCTAGCAAGCTAGTTTACAAGCCACGACAGCCTTTAATACGTTGGAGTTCTATTTAGAAGGCAAGTAGCGCTCCCAGCGATTAATTTATGAGATAAAAATGTTTGTCAGCAAGCCAGGAAAGTATAAAAGAGAATTAGCTTGCTATCTTAGCTTCAAAAACTTGCCTCGTGTAGCCCAGGCATTGAACAAAAATATACTTTTGTGAATTTGTCTGCATATGATTGAACTAAGCCTGAACAATAAATAAAATAAAACATGCTAAAATCGGAATTGAATGAACATCCTCCTTTATTGGAAGACAGTTTAAAACGTAGCGCAAGAATTTTTTTTTTTATATCATCAGACAGCAAACAAGCAGATGGCTCTCCTGGTGGAAAGAGAAACCACCGCCTGTAGACACCTAAGGTGTTAATGGTGCGTTGCTATTCGTGTGGCGGGATAGCAATGAAATATGCATAAGTCTACTTAGCCGGTAGACCCATGCCCTCCATACCGGAACACGACAACGACAAGCATTGAAACTATTACGGCAAATACCCGAGTGAGACGTTGCGGAACTCTTAACCACTTAGGAAGCACGATGGTATGACACATATAGCTAATCAGGCGCCTTTTACAACCTGCCTGGTAGAACGGTAGTTGGTCTATTCTTCTAAGGAGCCTGGACCAACACGGGAGAAAGAACTAAAAATTATGAAGTATAATCACTTATTTAGCATAATTTATTCTTATTCTCAAGAAGTGTGCTCAATTGTATTATTTAAAATTTATATCCACAAAAAGTACTCTAATTTGTATCTTTATACGATTTTCTCGCTTCATGTTTCAGGATATCTTGATAAATTACAGTAATAAGCTCGCTTTATCGTATTTATTGTATTGTTCAGAATGGAAACCATTTCAAAAATATAATTGTGTTTTTCGTAATATGTTTTGCTTAGTAGATATATTAATATATAAGAGATAATATAAAAGAAATAATAGATAAATAAATATTCACGGGACAAATTACACTTACTGGTCTAACCCCAAAGCAAGCAAATTATTTACTTGTGTTATGGGTGTCAGTCAACGATAGCTATACATAGAAATACATATATAAATACTAGAATATATTTAGGTAATAAGCACCCAAACCCAGAAATACAAATATTATGCTCATCACACAAGTGCTTGTCCCCGTCGGGTATGTTTTTTTATATTATAAGATAAAAAACAAGCAGATGGGCCTCCTGATGGAAAGAGTCTACCATCGCATATAGACACCAAAGATGTTAATGGTGCGGTGCTATCTTGTGGCGAGGTCTAATGCCACATGCATAAGTCTACCTTTACCCTCCAAACCGGAACACGACAGTGACAAACTCTGACGCTATTGCTTCAGGAATAAGTAAGGCGGTGGTACCAGATCCGGGCGAGACAATGCAGAACTATACCACCTAGTAGCCACGATGGTAGTGACTGGCATAACCAATCGGTCGCCTTTTACAACCCGCCTGGCAGAACAGCAGTTGGTCTATTCTTCAAAGGAGCCCGGAACCAACACGGGGAATCGAACCCGAGCTTAATTCAAAATGTCACTAAGTCCATTTTTACCGATATTGAGCTTCCCAGTTAAAACAAAAATAACTTTTTTTTGTTCTATAGTTTGATCTAATCCTATAATCAATTACACCACGTTTAGTTGGCTTTTTCTAACTTTAAAAATCACTTAATCCTCTGAACTGAATTCAAGTCACTTAATCCAATATTTAAGAAAAAAAAATACCCAAATCCACTGATTTTATACTGAAAGTCTCTAAATCCAAGCTTTTTTAAACTATATTCTGGTGACGTAAGCGATTGGTTATTTTCACTGTTTTAAATTTTAAAACAAAATTAACTTACGGAAACTGTTTGTATTGAACAAAATTTAAGAAAATTTCTTTAGATAAAGTAACTGGCAAAAGAAGTAGTATCTTCACGCCTGTATCCCCGAAAGGGTAGGCAGAGGTACAACAAGTGCACCCACGATTAGCCGAAGATACTTGACCCCACAATGTGATAGGTGGCAAGCCTATCGCCAACCGGGCACTTTCCAGTCTCGAGCAACTTTGTATTTTATCAGAAAACTGAAAAAACGCATTTTTGGATTGCCCGACCCAGGAATCGAACCCGGGACATCATGTGGTAAACTCCGACACCGGACCACTAGACCACAGAGGCGACCTGTAACGGTAACTGGCGAATATCTGTATATAATAGCTGTATGCCAAAACATACGCTTTGAAAGATTCCGACACCCTGAAATTTCTACCTCAAAATCAAGTCAAAATTTTAAGACGAGATTATATCGTGTTGACACGGGTGGCAAAATCACCACAGATTTCACTGACTTATCAATAGATGGTACCACTAAATCCAGCAAACCTTCAGGATATCAAGAAACTGCTTGAGTATGTTCCTGTTCAAAATCGACTCTTATGATGACATACTGTTAGAAACTACTTCTTCAGGAAGAGAGCAATATAATTAAAATAACGATACACAGATACATAATAATAGTACTCATGTGTTCATATTATGATTAAAGGTGTTTTCAAACTATTTTTTCTTGTCATAAGATGGCAAACAAGCACTTTGGCGATGGTTACTTTTTCATCAGGAGAATGGAAAAAGTTAACCATCGCTTATAGACACAAAGATGTTAATGGTATGTTATTATCTTGTGGCGAGGTCTAATGCCACTGCCACATAAACTAATTCATTTTACCGGCTACCTTACCCTCCACACCAGAACACGACAGTGACAATCACTGACGCTATTGCAGCTGGAAAAGGTAAGGCAGTGGTACCGGACCTGGGCGAGACAATACATAATTCTACTACCTAGTAGCCGCGATGGCCACGTATAACCAATCGGTCGCCTACTTACGACCGCCCTGACAGAACAGCAGTTAGCATATTCTTCAAAGGAGCTTGTACCAATACGAGGAAAACTAGAAGATTAAAAGTATAGAAGTATAGAAGATTTACTTTAGTTTTAAATTGAAGAGCTTAAATGATAAAAAGAAGTTTATAGTTTTGTTATTGTTTGGTAGTTTGATCTGTAGTTAGGTGATTAGTTGAGATAATACAGTATGTCACTTAACCGAAGATTTTTTTACTAACTTTGCGATAAGTTCTAAATTTTAAATATTTAATATATATCATTATTATAATAATAATATATATTTTATGTTCGTTATATTAAAGCCCACCCAATAAACCATAGTGTAATGTTTTTTTTTTCAGATTTATTTACGTAGCCTTTTTCATTAAACATATTTTTTGCTCTTATAATGATCATATTATCTCAAAAAAAAAAAGAAATTGCAGTGACTTATAGAACTAAGGCATCCAAATATATTCAGTGAAGTGTGATGTGAATTGAACAAGAAGTAAGTTTTATGCATTTTCTATCAACTTTATGTAAATAATAATATGTACCTATTCAGTTAAACACAAAATCTCTAAAACTGTTATTACATAAATAGATTTTATGGATAACAGCAACAGGAAACTCCCATTCTCATGTATCTCAAGTAATAATCGCGCAAATATACCTAGCGAAATTTATACGCATTATATATTGTTAAAGGGATATATTCAGCTAATTATGTTGCTAATTTTATAAGAAAATAAATTCAATCGATTGTGTGGATTCTATATTTTCACACAATGAATCATAGACATCATTTAATAATAACGAATATAGTACGTAGTTTGCAAGAAAGTAGGTAAGGTAGCAGGGGCATGCACTGTATAGAGGCAAAAAAGCACTGCTTTACCTATATTTTAATAAAACGTTCATACGTTTTAGATGACTTTAATTAATTATAAATAATTAATATATTTTTAAATAGCACCTATTTGCAAGCACAGCACTCAAACATTATTTTTGCCAGGCGTTTATTAAACGATGAATAATATTGAACGCCGAGTCCTGCCGCCAAGATTCTGCCTCACATTGTAAATGTGTGCGAGACATAATTACCTATCCGCACGTATTGGTTCACTCACACAATCATGCTATTTTATATAGCAACTCCTGCGAGCTTGTTCTATAATCCGGGTAAAGATAATAGACGAAACATTATTGGCAAACAGTATGCTCACATTATGCATTTTTGTTTAGTAAGGTTTTATTTGTTTAAATAGGAGAAATGTAATTGTGTTTTGCGAAGCCATTTGCTTTTTTTGTGTGATAATCATTGTTTGTTATTTTGTTTGCGTCATATATTTATTACTAGTTTTTTTAGAAGATTTTTCATTTTAACATTAAAAATGTGAATTGAAAAAAATTGAAAAAAATTAAAATTGTACATTTAAGTTTATAACCGAGTTTCTATAATCTAATCTAATTGTAAGGATTTGCTTTTACTAGTGCATTAATTGTAGATTTTTTTTTAAAATGTTATTTGGTTGTGAAGATTGTGTTGAAAATGTGTGTTTATTAAAAATTAAAAATAATAAGTTCTCACAATTGTTATTCAGTGAAAAGACTCAAATTGTGTCTAAAGGTAGGTAGGTGTACCCGAGTTACAATTAAACCAGCAAAAAGTAACGTTACTCGTAACCAGCAAAAATTAAACGTAACTTGTAAGTTTCATATTAAAAGTTATGAAACGTATAACTGGCTTTGTGATTCGGGATATTGTTGCCGTAGAAGATGAACATGAATAGTATTACATCTAAGACTTGTTCTGTTGTCATAGTTTCCGACTTAGAGATTCGTAGCGTGGCTGTGGTTATGCTAAAAATCTATAAAAGAAAGTTTTTGTGACCAAGTACCCCTCCGCATTGTGCATACCCAGTGTCATAATCCTGTGCACGCCGCTGTAATGTAGAGTAGGTAGCAAAAATAATAATTACGAATTCGAATTAACTTCCCGTTACGTTAGTAGCAAAAGGACTGCCAGAGTGTTCGTAAGAGGCGAATGATAAGTTATGCGATCACTACCATCATGGCAATGAAGTGGTAGAGTCCTGTATTTTCTCGCCCGGATCTGGTGTCACCGCCTTACTTACTCCTGTCGCAATAACTTCAGTACTTGTCACTATCGTGTTCCAGTTTGAAGGGTAAGATGGCCGGTAAATTTATTCATCAAAAACTGCGCCTAATATTTTCAAAATATTAAAATTAATCATTGTCTTGTAAATAAAAAGCCGTTCTATCATTTTCTTGTCATGACAAACTTTAGATTTTTGAACTCTTTAGCTGGGTATCCATTTGAGGCAGTCTCGTCCCGAGCGGAAGCCTCGGCCCGAGGCAGCTCTAGTGGTGACTGTGCCACGAGTCGAAGCTTGCCGTACTTGAACCAAATGAGCCCATGCTCAAAGACGCCTTAGTGTGAGCCATGCGATGAGTGGAGACGTTGGTATGTGCTCGGTATGCGGCAATAATTGTTTTGTATCTAGGTATCCTCTTGCGCAGCTTTCCGTAGCCTGCGATACGCTCAGGATGAGGCAGCTCGTCACGAGGCTGTTCAAATAGATACGCAGCTTTTTAGCTCAAAATTCTTTGCTAGGTATAGTTTTTGCTTCATTAAGCTTCAATATCTCAACATAGTGGCAAGTTTAGAGATGGGACAGGGTCAACCGTCTTACAAAGTTTTTGTTGCTCCCTCTACTGCATTGCATCTATTAAAATTTTATATGATACTGCGTGTAGTATTTTTTATTACTATTATCTATACATAACGTTAAAAGTAACTACTATATAATACATAATTAACAGAATAACGTAATATACATACATTAAAAACCTTTTCCATGTGGCATCCCACTAAATTTCTGCAATCCCAAATTTCATACTCCTCTATTTGCATTATTGGCGTCAAACAGGTTAAAGATTTACTACACATATCAGTGATATAGACATTAAATGCTAAAAGTATTCATATTAGGAACATTTTTCTTTGATAATTTTGCCGAGATGTAACATTCCGATGTAATATTTTGCTTAAATATGAATTTATTTCACAAGACGTTAACGTTTCCAGGCAATGTAAACATCTTGTTCGAAGGGCATAAGCACTTAACTTTATTCTCACAAATGTGCTTACATAACCAACAAAAAGTTTCAGGGCTAACACGCCGTGAATGAATTACGATACCGCAACTTGATGGAAACTAAGTAATACACAAGTATTTTCTACACTTAGCTGGAAAAACTTTATCTTGTTGTTTTATTTATATTATATTTACCTCTGACTGCAGTAGTCGTAGAGTAGAGGTTTTGCTCTATGTGGTGGTGGCTCTAGTGGGTATAATTTTTGCACACATAATTAAACAGCGTTTAGGTAAGCATGTGAAAAGTCTGAGAAAAAAAAGTGGGTTTCGAACAAATATAGGCACGATTGATGCGATTTTTCCCCTGAAACAGCTGCAGGAAAAGAGCCGGAATGACATCGTTCATTATATGTGTTTTGTTGGTTTACAAAGAGTTTGACTGTGTAGTGTTTATCTAGATCTGCCCTATTTTTGATAATTGTTTCAGAGAAAACTGGCTGTCCTGTGAAACATTAATATTGCGCGTTAATTCCATAACCACATGATTGTCAGAGAATACACAAAATTACTTCACAATCCAATTTCTAGAAACCAGCTGCGGTCTAAAACTGGTTTGTGCGATGGCTCCAACACTTTTTGTTATATACTCTGCTGCAGTCATACAGCATGCAGAACATATCTTAAAGTGAAATCTGATAAGAGTGCATTTGACATACCACGGCCCAGGTCTAAATTCATGGTGTGCGAAGTATCAGTAGATACATTTTATTTAGACAACATCTGCTTGATTGGATAACGGCAACAATTCATAGCTACTTATAAATTGCTTTTTCAAATGGTGCAAAAGATTTAGCCTCGTAATTAGCACCTTTAAGACCCAAGTTCTAAAGCAATATTCACACGTAGCCATAGAAAAGACCGCTAATATAAAAGAGACAAGGCATTGCCATTCTCCACCGGTTTTCTAGAGGAGAGTGCCAATAGGCATTAAGTCCGCCTTTTGTACAAATTTATTAAAGGTGTACAATAAAATTAAATAAATAAATAATATGTTTAGGCCGGAAGTTTCTGGAGGAAAATTCCTTACTTTGTTATGTGGGTAGTTTAATTTGAGCTAACAACTACCTTGATACAAAAACTTCCCGCCGTATTGCAAAGGCGTCAGCCTTATTTGATATACTGAGAGCACGAGTTTAGAATTTGCATGATCGGCACGGCACACAACGGCCCACCAAAATCGCAGTATATAGTGTCATCATACTACTAATCCTCTTCTATGCCCCTAGAAATCGTCCAGAATTCAATGTTTGCCAAAACAAACTGAATTAGTCCTCACTCGATGGGTGAACCTGGTTTAGTTTCAGATTTCTCGGGTACTTCTTCCAGCTCTTTCATCAGACACTGGAAATAATGCTGTTCCAAAGACCCTATAATAACGAATCAAACGACCCCAAAGTCGATGGCGTTGCTTTATTTTACTCCAAAGTTCCAATAACCTCCTTACAGCTCTATCATGAGACCCTGGAAATCATCTATCACTAGAGTGTTTTTCCAAACAGAACGAATTAGTCCAACTTCAATTGGTTTATTTTATTTAGTTTAGGAGTTATCATGGTCACCTTCCAGTTCCATTATTAGATCCTGAAAATCATTCAGCACCAAGGTGTTTGCCAATACAAAACAGTTAAGTGCTAATTAAAAAAAAATACCTCGCTTAGTTTAGCAATTCACTGTCTTTGCATTTAGCATCTGCATTCTGGAAATTCCAATGTCACTTTTTTGGTTCAATCTTCAGAGTTTTATCATCATGAGAAAGAACTGTAACAAAAGAAACGACTCCAAACTCCACTATATTATCTTTTTCTATTTGTGAGTTAGCATGACACTCTAACGGCTTTATCTTCAGATTTTCAACATTATATGTAATGGAAAGTATCGATAAAGCCTTTAAAAATTGCTTAATTAGTTTAATTTATTGAAAAGAGCTGGTGAGCTTGAAACAGTTGAACAGATTTTATTGATTTACAGCTAACAACCATCTCGTAAAACAGGGCTCTCAATTAAAACAAGCAACTAATCGAACCATCCACCTGGGCGCTACGATGCCACTGACAGACATACAGATACACATCTGAAACTTACAGCAACCCTCGTTTTTATGCCGGGGAAATTAAGAATTTTATTTATTGTACGTTTTTTTGAAATTTTTTAACTAGAAATTTACTTGACTTTCTTTGAAATCCAATAGAAGTGAAAGGTTCGCATTGCAATTTTGTAGAATAAATAGATATTTTTTTATAGACTAACCTTTTAATGACTTTCTCAGTTTATATAATTTTGTAAACATTAAATTATTTTTAGCTGGCTGTACAGAACTTGGATCATTAATCGTTACAGGTTAGTGTTTTTAAAACTTTCTTTATCTTTCTTTATTATTCTATCTTGGAAATACAATACATGTGAAAAGTTCTACTTGCACCTTTGTAGAATAACTATGTACAGTTTACAAAATAACCTCATAACGACTTTCTCAGCATACACCCACAGGCAACGGCATTACCGCAACCTGTGGGCAAAGAGGATGGTGATGTTAAGGCTGATTGGGGAGCTCTGTCATCTCACATAGGTACTGAATATGGATACAGCCACCTTAGGCAAAAAAGTCCAAAAGATCGCAAACTAGTTTGATGAGAATGATAGAGCCTTAGCCGAGGCTCTTGACAAACACCGATCGCTTTTTCGCCAATGTGGTGCTAAACGCCAAGGTGGCACGGATATGGAGATAAGAAAAAGTGACTTGGAGCTTCGAAGACTAACACACGGGAAACAAAAAACAGATGGTGGCAAGATAAGGCTTGAAATATGCAGTGGCTGGTTGATACAAACCAGCTCGGGGAGTTCTATAGTAAATTTAGAAAATTGGTTGGTACGACTTTAACTGCAAAAGTGTCTCTTAAACCGGTAAGTGGTGATGGCCTTCTCAAAGGCAAAGAAGAAGTACTTAAACGATGGGCAGAACACTTTAACATTCTGCTGAACGTGGACCACTCAGCCTATCTAGAACACGTTCAAGCAACCCCTCAACTTCCTATATGTGCAAAGCTAGACCAGCCACTGTCATGTAGTGAAGTCGCTTTTGCCACAAGCAAACAGCAAAATGGCCGTGCAGTGAGAATAGACTGCATCCCAGGAGAACTGATCAAGTACGGCGGTAAGGAGTTGGAATTGGTAACATGGAAACTATTGGTAACTTGAATCTGATGTGGAATAAAGAGCAAGTCTCGAATGTATTCAAGGTGTCTCGCATTAAAGCACTATTTAAAAACAAGGGTGACCGTTCCGATTGCAATTCCTACCGTGGTATTTCGCTTCTATCGGTCACTGGGAAGGTCTTCGCTCGTGTACTGCTTAACCGTCTCATGGAACTTTCTGAAAAGTTGAAGATTTTTAATTCAAAAAGTAAATCGATGACCTATGCTTTTTATATTTTTTTTATATAATTGGTAAACATATACATATGGAAAAAAATAAACAACATATATTATAGTACAAAAATATTTATTTACATAAATATTAATTTTTTTTTCATAATTAATACGTAGTTTTTTTCGTAATTTTTAAATAATTTATTTCTTTTTCAATTTTACAGCTATGTTAATTTTTTTAAATATTGTTTAGGATATTTCACATTCACATTATATGCTTTTTTTTGAGATCATAGATATCCACACTTTAATTTACGCAAATAAATAAAAATAGGTACCGTCATACCCAAAGCGCTGGTATCATCAAGTTGGTCGTTAACGAAACATATGTTTTATTAATTGATATTCAAGGTTTTTTTTAAATTATTATCTAAACTGTTAGATCTTGAACTAATCTTGATTATAAATAAAGTTTAATTGTTGATTAATACGCCAAAACACTTAAATTAACCTGTATCATAAACAGCAACAAACACATAACACACAGCACGAATCAAAATGGCGGACTAAGTTCTTTTATTTTTCCCCAAGAGAGTATTTGAAAAAAGAATAGCAATTTGATGTTATACTTTACAATGTTTCGTTTGAAAACGATAAAATGCCATAGAGTATTGTATTAAAACTGGTAAATAGTAAAAATATTGTTTTTTGGATGAAGTTAGCGTAGGTCCCGATAGAAACCATAGTGTATTCGCGGAGTTTTCTCAGAGGTCTCATTAGTTACCAAAGTGAAGTGAGCGGTTAGGAAGATAGGCTGTACAGAAAAGTTTGTAAGACTTTTGAGACTGCTACATGACGATAAGGAGTGTTGTGTCGCAGTTGATGACGGACAGTCTGATTTGATTGACAGCAAGGATACGTTTTGGCGCCCACACTGTTTTCGTTATATTTTGCTGTCGTAGTCGGGGAAGTTTTGCAAACTACTTCTGAAGGTATCCATATACGCTTTCGTACCGTCTTTAATTTGGCGAGGTTTAAAGCTCGCATGAAAATCTCCTATGCAGTGGTCCTTGAGATAATGTACGCTGATGATCTATGCTTCGTGGCAGAATCCTTAAAAGGCCTGCAGCAACTCATGTTAGACTTTTACGAGTCTTGTTGTGAGTTCGGCTTAAAAATTGGTGTCAAAAACACGGAAGTGATGTCCTTAGACACAAACGGTCGCCAGACACTGATTTTTAAGCTGGGTGAGTATGAGAGCTAAATATTAAAAGACCCTTTCTCTTAAGAGAGAGGTGACTTGAAGCAGGTCGGAAATTTTTGGTGTTTAGGGAGCACAATAACATTCAGGTGTGACCTTGAAGCAGAAGTTAACAGCAGGATCGGCGCCGCAGTTGCAGCATTCGGCAAACTGATTGCTTAAGTCTTCTGCTCACACGATCCGAAATTAGCAACAAAAATCTCAGTCTACACGGCGGTAGTACTGCCAAACCTGCTATACTCTGCAGAAACGTGGACCCTGTACCGTCAACATATTCGCATGTTAGATCGTTTCTATCTCAGATGCATATGTAAAATATTAAATATCCGTTGGTCTGACTATGTGTGAAATACGGAAGTGCTGCATAAAGCCCAAGTAGATGGCATAGAGTCTTATCTCATAGACGACAGCTTCGATGGTGTGGGCACGTCTCACGGATGTCAGAGCAGCGAGTGGCGAAGCCTATCTTTTATTCCAAACTTGAAGATGCCAAAGCGTAAGCATGGCATTCAACTCCTCATGTGCTGAAACGGCGTATGAAAAAATGCTGCATCGAACCCTCGTAGTGAGAAAGGCAGGCGAATAAGCGGCCAGAGTGGAGACATCTTGTAGAAACCAGAGTCCCCGATTTTGAAGACCAGCGGCGCTCGGAGCTAGATGCTAAGCGCAATGAATTGAAAGCCCGACCACCCGTGGCAATCAATTATAATTACATAAATGGTGTACTCACATGCGCGCTATGTCTAAGGATCTTTGAAAATAAGGTTGCCTATGCGAGCCATATGCGAGTACACCAGAGGTAACAGCGGAGTTAGAAGTAGTCGCCGCGACCGAAATCAGTCAGAAGAACACACACACACACACACACACACACACATAATAAAAAAAGGTTCTACTCGCATCTTTGTTGAATAAATTATAAGATAATCAGAGCGATCCCCTGATAGAAAGACATAACCATCGCCTATGTACGCCAAAAATGTTAATAGTGTGTTGTTATCCGTGTGGCAACTATTTAATGCAGCTTGAATAAGTTTGCTGGTTAATTTATCCTCCAAACGTAAACACTACAGTGACAAGCATTAACGCTATTGTGGCAGGAATAGGTAAAGTGGTTGGTACCAAATAACTGGGAGAAATATTGCGGAACGCTACCGTCGTCACGATGATAGTGACACGTATTGCCCATCGTTAGCATCTTACGAACTGCCAAACAGAATGGCAGATGTAAATTTTTCAAAAGGAGCCCGGACCAACTAGTTATATAACGTATAACCCAACTTATATGTGAATATAACTTTTTTCATTTTATTCAGTGAGCAAGGGAAGCAAGCGAAGTCTCGGAATCTACTAGAAAAAAATCGATGTTCGCGTGTATAATTATTCGCTTGACGATAAATTAAGTATTGACTTAATTTTTTTATTGATTTCATTTCAAACCAGCACGCCATGAAATCGAGTAGGCGATTTAGCAAAACAACAATAATTTTTAAATTCAAATATGAGCGAAATCAGCTAACTTTGCAGAACTCTACTATCTAGTAGTCACAGTGTCAATAACAAATTAACCCAATCGTTTGTCTATTCGTTAAAAGCAATCCGGACTACAACAATTTCCTCCTAACAAGACTGCAGGATATTACCTAAATGATATATGAGCTAGGAGTATTCCCTAAATACTTGTACATTAATATTCTAGACTGAACTAATAATATTCTGAGTGCCATCGCTTTCACATTGAGATAATAATAAACTTGTGTTAAAAATTTTCTTTGCTTTTGTATTGTGAATATTTTCGTATTTTAATTTCGTTTTCGTTTCGTTTCGTTTCGTATTTAACTAAATATCTTCTTTTAACATGTGAATATCCTAAGATACTGAACGGATTTTCATGTAATTTTGATTTAGAGAAAGAAAAAACACAAAGAAAGGTTAAAGTCATTGATATAAAAAACCCAAGATGCACATTCAGCACAATAGAATAATAACGCAGTAGAACAACTCCATTCAGGGCGGCAGAATCACCACACGCACACAGATGTGTCGTTTACACGGCCGTTAACCTATCTTGGCCGGACAACAAGTTGGTCAGAACGTCCCGGCTTATTCTGCGTTCTATTGTGCATTCAGTGTCTCAAACTGTCCTCTAAAAATAAGCGCACACAATTTCAAATTGTGCACTCATTTCAAATAGAATCTCGTCAATCGCGACACTGACAATTTCATTATTTTTTGTACATTGCTTTATAAAAACAACTATAAATCTTGAGCTTATGGTTTGACATGCAAAAACATATGTTTTTGCCATATTTATAACAACGTCTTATGTAAAATAAGGGACAGTCTTGAGTGTCAGTTTTGTGCATGTTGGGTTTTTATTTATATCAATGGTTAAGGTATATAATTTGCAAAAGTTTTGTAATAAATATGATGTTAAAGATATCACGACGTACAAGAGTAATTTGCTTAAGACTTAAAAATTGTCTAATGCAATTTGTACGCCATTTATGGTTGAATATGTTGGTAAATGTACATTAAATTGTACAACTTGTAACACATGGGTGTTTTTACAAATTAACTATTTTCTTTCTTTAAACTTTGTAAATTGTTAACATTTTGATTAAACAAAAAATGAAGTTTCGTGAATTATAAAATTAAGTTATGAGATGTGAAATAATTGTTGTGAATTGGTTATAAGTCCCTAAATCTTCCGGATCTTCTCAGTGTGTGGCCGTGTTCCGATCCGATACCTAATGTTTGTAAAAAAATCGTCTCATAGCATTGTTAATTATAATTGTAATTATAATTTTAAAATATTATTACACCATATCATGGTACAATATGTGAATAACTTAATCAAATTGTAATAACTTGTAACTCCCATATTCTGGCAAATAAATAACTTCATTCCTTTTCATTTTCATTTCAGAATTCGGTCTTCAAATATTTTTTTTAGTTTGGTAGAATATGTTTTTAACTTATTCAAATTTTAATAACTTGCATCTTCCATATTCTGGCAAATAAATAATTTTATTTAATTTCATTTTCAGAACTCAGTCATCAAATCATTTCTTTTTGTTTGGGAGGGTTTAATTCGGTAAAGATCCGATGCAGAGTTCCGGAGATACAGAAAATAGGAAGTCGATTGCTGCAGTTTTACTGCATTAAAAATTAAAAACTTTAATATTCTGCTCCAGATTTTAAAGCGAATACAGAGCACCAACAATTTGAACACGTAAACAATTTTTTAATAGACTACATCCTATTGAGAGAGTGTTTTAATGAACAATACTTTGCGAGTAAAATTGTGTTTGCACATTGCATAAAATTGGAAAACTAATTTTACATTCTGTTCACAGGAGCACTTCATTCAGGGATAGTGTTTGCTACTTTGTACGTTTTTAAAATAAAATTACTTTGCAATTTAACTAAAATAATCGTCGGATCGATCACATAGCAAAGAAGACTTTAAACCGGTTGACACTAGCTCACTTGGTTAGAACGTCCCGGCATACTTAAATATTATCACCTACGAGGTTTCCTGAAACCCTATAGGTGCCTAATATTTAGATAGTAAACCTCGTAGGTAGGAAATGTTTCTTTGTTGTTTTTAAAGTTTTTCCTTACAATAGCTGTGATTTGCAACTCCATAAAAAGAAATGTATCACGAAGAGAAAAAACATATAAATGACTGATTGACCCGGTTATTTTTTTTTATAAAAAAAAACCGGTTACAGAATTATGTAAAATATTTTACACAGTTATTATATTTTAAATATCTATTTTATGGTTCCCAAAACCTCTTTCTGGTTTTAATTACGAATAGTATAACCAAAGAGATTTTATTGCTATTGTTTACTTTTTACTCTTTTTTACCTTTCTATTTACCTTTTTGTCTCTCGCATTCTTTCTAGAACTTATTTTTGACTGCGGCTCTTTAAATATCTCCGTATCAATTTTAATCAAAATCAATTCAGTGGTTTAGCTATAAAAGCGTAACAAAGATACACATTAACAGACAGACAGACAGACTTTTGCATTTGTAAAATTAGTATAGATGTTTAAATATCTCCGTATCAATTTTCATCAAAATCAATTTAGTGGTTTAGCTATAAAAGCGTAACAAAGATACACATTAACAGACAGACAGACAGACTTTTGCATTTGTAAAATTAGTATAGATGTTTAAGTATCTCCGTATCAATTTTCATCAAAATCAATTTAGTGGTTTAGCTATAAAAGCGTAACAAAGATACACATTAACAGACAGACAGACAGACTTTTGCATTTGTAAAATTAGTATAGATGTTATCATTACAGTTTTTTGTACAATCTTCCAACTCTTTAGGGGCTGATTTTTGGAAAAAATAATAATGTGAAAGCCTATGTGTGAACGTGGACCTTTAACTTTCTTCATACCAAATTCCAGCGGTTTAGCCGTGAAAGCGTAATAGGCAGACAGACAAACAGATTGACAGATAGAAAGACAGACGGTCAGACTTTTGCATTTATAATATTATGGTACAGAAGATATATCTATATTAATATTATAAATGCGAAAGTTTGGATGTTTGGATGGATGGATGTTTGTAACTCAATCACGCAAAAACTACAAAACGGATTTGAATGTTATTTCGCACGAAGGTAGATGATGATCTGGATTAGCACATAAGCTACTTTTTATCCTGGAAAAATTAGATGATCCTGTGGGATTCACTAAAAATTGTTATAATGCAGCGGGCTGCACGCTGTAGCTAGTATGAGTATATATATATGCATTGTAAATGTACTCGTAGTTAGCAACAGTTTTAGAATATATTATTATATTATCCTTAAGGTTGTCTGGAAGAGATCGCTTTCTTAGTGATAAGACCGCCTTTGTGTATCTAATATGTGTAGATATAGTCATGTGTGTTGTATATTTTGTCATTTACTTTTGGCGCACAATAAAGAGTTATTGTATTGTATTGTATTGTATATGTCGCAGTGAAAATGTCAGTACCGTTAGATTATGGATGCCATTATTAAATTCAAATCATCTACATTTCCTAATATTCAATATGAATGACAACTAATGTGTCATGTTTATACGAGTGATTTCAAATTAATTTAGAGGCTGCGAACTTCCATATAGTATTCTGTAATCTTGACGACATTTGCAATCTTCAAGTATCATCAACAGAAAACAATTATAAACATACTAGCGGCCCGGTACGTGCTTCGCTACGTATAAACTGAAATATGAAAAATGTGATAAAGAAATAACCGTTTTACCAATTTTGTGCAAAATTCACATAAACCATAAACTAAATAGTCCGAACAAAGCCTAAACATTTGGTTTGGATAGGTAAGCCCGTTCACATTTGTGTGATGAGCATAGATGTTTGTATTTCTGGGTCTGGGTGTTTATTATATATGTATTTATGTAGTCAGTATTTATGTATGTACTTCTATGTATTAGTGTCGTTGACTAACACTCATAATACAAGCAAATAATTTGCTTAGTTTGGGGTTAGATCAATTCGTGTAATTTATCGAGTAATATTTATTTATTTAATATTTATTTATTTTACTGACTTGACACTACTTTCGAATAGTACCTGATCATACTATGTCAGCCTTAGTCTTCTCCTGTACCTACATCCTTCCACATTCGCATTGTATATCTGTTTTATATACCTCTTCTTCAATCTTTCTACGTGTCTTGCCTTTCTCATTTTTACACCGACATATACTTTAAGACTTAACCTTTCTTTCACTTCATATTATAGACCTGGTCCGCGAGTGTTACGACACACATTTTCCGCAGCTATCTCATCCCGACCGCGCTGATTGTACTGGCATGCTCTTTCTGATATAATCAACTTTAATTTCCATACAATATCATTGGAATAAGTACACAACTATGCAGGCAAGACTTAATAACTCTAACTTGGGCAACTCTAACTTAATATGTAACATAATATGGAGTGTTAGAAAAAAGGACAGCCTTTAAGTATTTTTTTTAACGCTCCATCCTCTCCGTTCCCTGATCACAAAAAATAATAAATAATTACGCTAGGTCTATTCAGATGACCACGCATAACTATAGCTTATTTAGGTTTTTTTTTATCATAAGATAGCAAACAAGCAGATGGGTCTCCTGATACAGTCAACCATCGCCTAAAGACACCAAAGAAGTTAATGGTGCGTTGCTATCTAGTGGCAAGGTCTAATGACACATACATAAGTTACCATAGTACCTTATCCTTCAGACCGAAACATGACAGTGTCTAATACTGATGCTCTTGCGGCAGGAATAGGTAAGGTGGTGGTACCAGACCCGGGCGAGACAATACAAAACTCTATCACATAGTAGCCGCGCTGGTAGTGACTTGCATAGCCAATCGGTCGCCTCTTACGACCTGCCTAGCCAAACGGCAATATGTCTATTCTTTATAGAAGTCTGGACCAACACGCCGGCAGCAATATAATTGACCTTATAACGGCCCTGAAAAAGCAGTTATATGTATGTATGACTTTTCTTTTACGTCAAGCAAAAGGTACTACACTATATCGCCATTGCTTTAAAATCATTAAATTGATTTGATTGAGTTTGTCGCTAATCGTACAAAAAGACACTTCCTTTGATTAATTATTTCATGTTAGATATTCAATGCTATCGGTTATTTATTCGCCCTCTTTCTGTAATAAAATGCTAACGTCGACTTTCTAAGTGACTAGCATGCAACAACCTAAATCAATGGACTTAATCGCAAAACTTTGTAATGATTTTCACATGACACATCTGGAGATCTTAGAAAACGTTCAGCATCAAATCGTTTACCACAACAAACTGAATTAGTCCCCACTCCATGAATTAATTTGTTTTAACTTGGGAGTTTTCGGGTATTTCTTCCAGTTATATAATCACTGAAAAAAAATTCCGCTCCAAAGGAAGGACTAATAACGAATCAAACGACTCCAATGTCGATGGTATTACTTTGTTTTATTCTTAAATTGCCATAACCTCCTTGAAGCCCTCTCTCTCCCTTTCCACATATTATGTTATTATTTTTGGTACGTTCATAGATATTTTTGCCCCGACTAAAGTAATTAATCTTAAATTATATTTTTAATATTACCTATGACAGCACAGTATACAACATATTATGCAAGTCTCGTCGACGACGATTGCAAAGGCATGCTGCTTCTGTCGGGGCGTGGTGTTGTCCTAATTAAAATATTTGTTAAATATCAGGGAAATTGAATGATTATAAAATAGCATAATATTTTGATTTTCATAAATAGAATAACTTAATTACATTTTCGTATAATGTCAGCGGTCCACATATATGCCTATTTCGGGTCGGACGTTTCTTCTGCTCACTGTGTAGTGAACCGATATTGCTACAAAACTTCACTTTGCTATCACACTGCAATAATGAAAACTTTTAAAGAAACTTCGCCTTGTTTGCCGAAGTTTCTTGTCTTTCAGTTTTAATATTGCTCTCGGACAAGTTAAAACAAGCTTTAAAAAAGAAATTCAAATGAGCCTTAAGTAACCGCGGTCTGCTTTGAACAGACTATATTAAATTTGAATTTGTGCGATTGCATTAATGTATAAGAAGAGTTTCCACATGTTGGTCCGAGCATTCTTTGAAGAATAGGCCATCTGCTGTTCTGCCAGGTAGTTGGTAAGAGGCAAACTATTCGAGTCACTATTGTGGCTACTAGGTGGTAGATTTCTGCATTGTTTCGCTCGGGTCTGCTACCCCCGCCTTACCTACTCTTGCCGCGATAGCGACAGCAACAAAACTGTCGTGTTCCGGTTTAGAGCATAAGATAGCAGGTAAACTTATGCACATGGAATTAAGACCCCGCTATAAGAACAGCAACGTATCATTAACATCTTTGTTGTCTATAAGCGATGTTATCTTTTATAATCAGAAGAGCTATCTGCTTGTTTGCTGTTTTTAATACAAAAAATGAGCCTTAAGTAAACTCGGGCTACTTTGGATAGACTAAATATATTAAATGTGAACTTAAATACAATTGTATGAAATAAGAAAGACCGTCTTTTCAAGTGGTTGAGATTTCCAAATAATTAAAGGTAATTAGTTGTATTAATCAACACACGAAAAAATACGAATTCATCCGTAGACGCTTCTTCAACGCGTCCTACTACCGTATACAACTTTATGTGTAGGGGTAGGGGGGCACTTTATAGTGCACAGACCACACGAACACTGATAGATACGGTATTGGACGGAAAATGTATGTAAGCATCAAACGCTTGTAAATATTTTATATAGTGAAAAAATAGAAATATATCGTATTGGGCTATTATATCTGGTCGAATAAAAAGCTAAGGCTTAAAGAATACCTCTGGAGTGATTTTATTTCATCAGTAATTAGTTATTATAACTCCGTATTTCGGGGTGTAAATGCAAGCGACATTGACAATCTAAGGAACTGCGGTGAAAGCTGTATCCAGTTTACTACCTTGTATAGTGGGAATACGTAATTGTGCATGTGATAAATCTTTTAGCATGGAAATATTAGACAATCCGGGGTCTTACATAGACTAATTTTTGTTTCAAAAATCAACACTGAAGGTGCTGAAATAGGAAATAAAATTTTATAAATAACTATATCGATGACATATTAATATATTCGCCGTCGGTCAAGCCGTTTCGAAAAAGCCTGGTCGTCAATGTTTCGAATCGCTCTACACTGAATGCGATCAAGAGAAAGAAGCTGGTACTGAGGAGCTCCAGCCCTAGATGAGAACAGTACTCCATGTGAGGCCGAATTTGAGCCTTATAAAGTTGAAGACGATGGGTCGACAAAAAGTACTATCTCATTCTGTTGAGAATACCGAGCTTTTTGGAAGCTAGTTTTTTAGGTTTTTTGGAGGCTTCCAAATAACCGCGAAACTGATCGTAATTCGATATGTTAACTCCCAGAATCCCGACACTAGCTGAGGCTGTCAGGAGAGTATCCCCAAATTGAGGTGACACGAAAAAGTGTGACTTTTTAGCGGAAAACAAGCAAAGCTGTGTCTTCTTGGGGATTAAAAGTGACCAGGCTTTGATGACCCCAAGACATCTGTTAGTCGATTATCAACTTCAGATACAAGCTTGTTTCGGCACTCTTTGACGTGTTCCCGAGAAATACCGCTACGGCTGGAGTATGTAGCATCACTAGTACTATCATTTGCATAGCAATGCATGTAGGAAATTTGCATCATGTCGTTGATATGCAGAAGGAACAGTGTCGGTGGTAGCACGCAGCCTCGTGTTCCACCACCATTGACACATTGACACATTTAAGGTCAGAACATGCACCGTCGACTACGACCTTGATGCTCCGATCACTAAAAAAACTGGTGATCCACTTGCATAATTTCCCGAGAAGCCCATAGGAAGGCAGCTTCGCCAGAAGCGCTTTGTGCCATACCCGGTCAAAGGCCTTCGCTATGTCCAAACTAACTACCATTGCCTCCCCCTTGGACTCAACTGCTATACTAGAAGATACCAGCTGAGCAGCCACGACGGAAACCGTACTGGCTGTCGCTAATCAGCTGGTACTCTTCTAAATACTTAATGAGCTGATTGTCACCATAATTTTGGAGGGCAAAGAGGTTACAGCTATCGGCCGATAGTTAGACGGATTTAGAGCGATCTCCTTTTTTAGGGATGGGATGTACTAGCATATGTATATAAAGAACAATGATAAGGGTACGTAAAAAGTTCGCCAAGAAACTATCGCATATTGATTGATGCTTATCGTTCCGTATTATTCGTACATTAGTATTCTCTCGTAAAATGTAATTTGTGTCATGAACACCTTTTCAATGCTACCATTCACGAAAAACCTATATGATATACCTATACAACCTATATAGATTATGATTACTTGAATGCACAATTATTACATACTATTTTAATCCATTCATGTCGCAACATATCGGCAACATAGATATAATACGATTTGTATCTCTTATCATGAAGATTATATTTTGATTTTAAATTATAAAAGTTAAAAGATGAAAAATCTTTATTTACAATAACAAAGTAAAATATTGATTTTCATTCAATCACAGATTAAGTAAAGTTTTGGCACTTGTTTTTTTTTCCTTATACAAAGATAATGTTATTTACACAGCCTTCTGTGTTGTAAGTTTCGACTATAGTAATAAACATTTCTCTCTTTTTTCCCCTTTGGTGCATTTTATACAATAATTTATTCAACATTCTGTGTCTTACCTATCCCGACCTGTTTGGTTGATCATAAATAAAAGAAAGTGTTAATTAATAGCAGAAAAAAATATCTTTGCTTAGAAATAAGAAAACGCGCACAAGTTTGATTAGTTTCGTGACTTCCAAGTATGTTCCTTTTAAAAACGTACTTACTGCTAAAAAGTGACCGTTAAATTCTTATATGGATTTATTGCATATTAAATTAATTTGATAATTTTGGGTGAGGTTAGGACTTTTAAGTCGGTCTCATCAATCTCCGTTGTTCCGTTTATAGCGACTGGTTCAGTTTTATAAATTAAATTCGCTTCCCACCTAACAGCTAAAGTTTAACAGTTTGGTTCACATTTACTTCAAAACTTTCCTTATGCAGGCATCGAAATCTCGTTCAAGGACCATCAGAGGGTGTGACAACTAAGTTGTTTGAAACTAACTCGCACGTGATCTGCAAGCAAAACATTTTCTGTTAAAAGGTGGTTTCAAGTTAAGTTTAATTATAGATATTGCAGATGTTATTAAGTACAAAATAGTTATTGTACTCGAAATTATGTTAAAATGCTCTTGTAGTGTTTTACAACAAACTTTTTCATTTGTTTATAAACAAATTAAAAAGTTTATTGTGAAACAGTACAAGAAAGTGAAACAGTATAAATATCGCCAAACAGTAACGCCTTTTACACCATTTTCAGGGCTACGATAATTTTAGAAAATATAGCAGTCATTTATCTCAACCAATATATTTTTTACCAGTTTAAAATATTACTTAAGATTATAAGGTACAAAACATTAGATGAGATACGTCAGTTCTATATACATACTAATATTATGAATACGATAATAATTCTGTATGTCTGTATTTTCCTCACGCCTAAACCACTAAACTGATTAGAATTAAATTTAGTACAAAAGTAGTAGAAGACCCGAAAAGGACATAGAATAGTTAATGTCCCAGAAATCCCATGGGAACGAGACCTATGCGGGTAAAACCTTGGGACTATCTTTTAAACCACGGTAAAAAGGAGCAACTTAGGCTAATTATTTTAGACATTTTTTCCACACAGTCGAAGTCGCGAGCATAATTAGTTTTATATAATTTGCAAAAATTTGCATTTCTGGGTGTAGGTGGGGGTCCTCTTTACACACTGTATATATATATATATATATATATATATATATATATATATATATATATATATATATATATATATATATATATATATATATATAACGCAGAAAATAATTTGCTTACTTTGGGGTTATATCGATTCGTGTAATTTGACCAGCAATATTATTATTATTATGATTAGTGAGACTAAGGATTATCATTTTCTGTGACTTCTATAAATTTATGAGACTACCTGAACCGCGCAGCTTTGCCCTTGAATAGAGTAACATTTCAACATATTTTTTTTATACAAACTTTCATCCTTTATTTAGGTTCTTAGGGGGTTGATCTTTGGAAAAAAACGCAGATATATAAGCTTTGTCCATGCCGAATTTAAATTCAGATAACGAGGTTTAGCGTATGAAAGCGTAACATAGAGACGGACAGACAAATGGAAAGATAGACTTTTGCATTAATAATATTAGTGTGGATGTCAGTGCCAAACTTGATGCTCGACCATGCTAAAGCTTGCAAGATGCGTTTTCGAGCATGCGTTCTACGAGTACTCGCGGAGTTGCCTACAGTAAAATTTGAATTAACCATTTAGAGGTGTTCATTTTTATGACTACTAGAAGTTAAATAACGTAACACTAGAAATTTTAGTAAATTTCCTAAATTAGGAAGTTTACTAAAATTTCGAATTTCAAAATTACCACTAAATGGTAAATTCTTACGCAATGTATAATATTCGCCTCAGATATTTTTTCCAGCCTCGTTTGTTTTTTCTTATTTTCTCTTCTACTTTATTCGTTTTATTTAATTTACATATTCTTCATGTTTCTTTTCCTCACCAGAAAGGCAGTAATTATAAAGACCCAATCATTCACATTCTGGCAGCATCGGATTTTGCATCACTTGGTCATGCACGTCCGCCTGGTAACCCAAAGCATTTTCAACAGAGCTTGCTCACAAAGTAGCGAGTATGCCGTCTGCATGGTCGAGCAGTCAAAATTTTGCTCGACTATACACGAGCATTTTGTAGTTCGGTGTGCGCTGACCTTAAACCTACTTACAAATTTTTGACTATTCACAGATGACACAATTATACCGTTATAGAGAATTGAAAATCCAATACCTATTTTTTCGTGATATGGTTAAGGTCTTTACTTAATTCGTCCATTTTTAATATCATTTGTTAAATTCATCTTCATTGTGTTTGAATTTACTTACATTTCCCTTTTTCTTGAATAGAAAAATTTAATATCATCCTGTGGGATAGACAGCATGAACAGATTAATAAGTTTCCTTAGACATCACGTATTCTCACCTCAATACCATGAAGTACTAAGTAAACCTGGAGCTAACACTTTTAATAGTCATCTGAAACATGTACGCAAGCATATAACCTTTCAGGTTCTCACAATTTGAAATCGCATTTTCTATTTCTCACTAAAACGAAAAAAAGAAAACTGAGACCTCAGAAGGTGACATCTATTTAACGTTTTGATTTTAAGTAGGTAGTAGTAGTACTGTCCCTAGATTTAATGTATTTTCATGCTTTAATACATCATTTTTTGCTAGGAAGATGAAATTTTGACGGTTACATATCCCTTGTAACTTTTAAAAACAAGTTTTTAAACAACTTTTTACTAATATTTAAAAAATGTATAAACAGTTGACCCTACGGGCCATCCCTGAAACTTCCCACTAAATTAAGGTATTTTAAGCTCAAAAGAGTAAAAAAATATAAGCGTAGATTTTTCAGTTCAAACATCGATTTTTTTGAAATAGCAGTACATTAATTTTTGAAAAGCTGTATATTTGAAAAAGATGATGGCATTGTACTCAATTTTTGAGATCTAAAATATTGCTTTAGCTAAATAATCGATAGGTTGAAAATATCGATGGTACGTCAAAAAAGTTATATTTTTAATTTTCTTCATTAATAAATCCCAAACAAATTGACCGATTTTGATACAATTACGGTGTTTGACGCAGTTTTTAAAGGAGAAAAGCTGATAAGATTTTCAAGTCTGAAAAGGGTGTGACGTATGCTCGACAGGTGAAGTTAAAACAGTAGTATGCACACAAAGAGATTAATGTAAGTACATAGAAGTCGTTGCATGCCCACGCATTTTGATCCCTTTGAAAAAGTTTCTGAAGTCTTTAAGAAACTGAGGTCCTGTAACGACGTCTAGACCGCGGCCACAGGAACTTCTTTTTTTATTAATAACAAGCTGAATTTTTGTAAAAAGCTCGTTTGAAGAGGGAAAAGATGGGCGTATCGTCAAAACGATACGATAACGATCTTTTCTCTCTTCAAAGAATCTCGATTCAGGGAACTAAAAACTAGGGGGCGTTAAACATGTTAATATGGCGAAAATATTTTTTTTTTAATATCCACGGGACAAATTACACTTACTGATCTAACCCCAAAATAAGTAAATTATTTGCTTGTTTTATGAGTGTTAGTTAACGATACTAATACATACAAATACATATATAAATATCGGAATATATTTAATAAACACCCAAACCCGGAAATACAAACATTTATGCTCATCACGCAAATGCTTGTCCCCGTCGGGGATCGAACCCGGGCCCTGTCGATTGCGTAGTCAGGTTCGCTAACCACTTGACCAACGGGGCGGTTAATAATAATTATTAGGTTTTTATTTTAATTTAATTATTTTATGAAAAATACGAGAAAGTTTTTATCCTGCACATTTGATGGTTTTTATGACGAGTCCTCCACTTTAAACAAATCGGAATTATGAGATTTTTAAATTGATATTCATCAATTTAAAAGCAACCTAATTTTCTATCAGCTTATCAATTATTATTATAATTCAAAGATAACTTTGTCCTCGCGTTAAGTGAAAAGTTTTCTTAGTCTGACACTATAAAGTTTTCTTTCTTACCTAACTTTTTTTTTATATCATAAGTTAGCAAACAAGCAGATGGGTCTCCTGATGGAAAGAGTCTACCATCGCCTATAGACACCAAAGATGTTAATGGTGCGTTGCTATCTTGTGGCGAGGTCTAATGCCACATGCAATAGTTTACCGGCTACCTTACCCTCCAAACCGGAACACGACAGCGACAAGCACTGACGCTATTGCGGCAGGGATAGGTAAGGCGGTGGTACCTGACTCGGGCGAGAAAATGCAGAACTCTACCACCTAGTAGCCACGATGGTAGTGACTCGCATAGCCAATCGGTCGCCTTTTACGACCTGCCTGGCAGAACGGCAGTTGGTCTATTCTTCAAAGGAGCCCGGAAGCAACACGCGGAAAACTTTATTAATTACCCGATTCGAGATTTTTCGAGAGACAGAAACGATGGACGTCTCGTCAAAACAAAGCTGTTAACAAAAATTCAGCTTGCTATTAATCAAAAATAAAATGTCCCTGGAACCACGGTCTAATCTGCATATATAAATAAAACTAAGGATTTATAATAGCGAATCTGAACGTCAAAGTTTATAGAGTTACGAATGCGGGTTAAAACTTTGGGCCTGTGATTCTACATAGATTACTTTTTATTTTGAAAAATTTGCTGTTTCTGTAGGATTCTTAAGATATTTGAAATACAGAGCATGTTATGGGGGTTCGAATTAAATTAATAGCATGTTATGTTGTGAGTTACTCATCCTTAGTTATTTTTTATAATTATATTTATTGATTCATTTTTGTTATCACATAAATCCATATTAATATTACATTTGCGAGAGTATATTTAACTGTTACCCTTTCACGACTAAACTAATTCCGATGAATTTGATAAGGGGAGGTAGTTGAAGACAAAAGGTCAAACATAGACTACATTTTTTAAGAAAATCCTTCATAGCCCTGAAGATGCCGTAAAAAGCGAAACCGGTTGATGATATACGTAGATTAATTAAAAAGTGTTTTGTGAAACAGTACAAGTATACTAAAGTGTACATAATAAAATTGGAGTTCTATTTTTTATCGTTGGCACTTAGGCCAACGATAAAAAGTATAAAATATAAAACCTAACTAGAATAAGGGATAAATATTGAGGATGGTTGAGAATAAAGGATGAAAGTGTATGAAAGATCATATTGATGACATATCACTCTACTCGCGGGGAAGCTGCGCGGGTCAAATAGTGGTAGTATAATGAATGATAATATGATGAGATAACTTGAGAAATTTTATACAACAATCCGTCATGAGTTGTACGCATGGACAAATCCGTAATGTAAGTTTAAGGCGATTATTTGTAAGCACATTCTGAAACTTCGTTGTGGATACTTTCGATTTGTTATTTCAGTCACGTAAAACACACACAGTCCGTCCTGTACTGTCGAACCAATTCAAGCGTCGCTCGCCACTCAACGGTCATTACTATGTAAACTTGAAGTACATGTTTCATTTCAGTGTATTTTATTTTTGTTTACTGAGCAAAGTGGATTTCAAATTATGTAGAGGTATCATCTACATTTTATATTTGTCAAAATGTAGAGGGCCGTTAACTTCAAGTACTTATACGAATAAAAATAATTTGCCACAAATGTGTATCCATGTCTTAGTTCAGAGTAGGAGTACCTAAATACTCCGAAATATTTTATTTCAGATTTCAATTTTCCGATTTCCAAAAGTAAAATTTCGTAACACCTAAGAATTTTAATGTCCTTTATTGAAAATCACGCAATTTATTTTTCGGTAACTCGTAAATGCGACTTGTTGTTTTCCGATTTACATAAGTACGGAGAATCAAATGCTCGATGTGAGAATCACTTCAAATGAAACAATGGCGAGCACGTACTGGCAGATTCTGCCAAGCGCCTGATCCTTTGTATTGTTGGCGAGTCATTTGGGTAAAATAGGCCAGAACAATGTCTATTAAAACGCGTAAACGAGCGAGTGAAGTAAGCGTGCTAGGGTAGCAGCCGCAGGATGCCGGATTCTCTCTTTTGTTGTTATTAACCCATTTAGATTAGATTAGCAGTGACTACCGCATGAAAACAAGCGAACAGAGCGAGCGTGGCACGACAACGAACGTAGAGTGCTAGATCTCCTTTGTTGTTAATGGAAATTCGTATTTTTGTAGTTTCGAATTATAGTTACAGCGGAATTTTTTTATTCGATCTTATAAAACTTGATATTTAGAGAAAATAAATTTTAAATGTTAGGAATTTTGAAATTATGAAAACAGTACTAATGATAAATTGGAGTTTTTATTTATATTAGAAATATTAAACCATTCGAAATGATAAGAATTGGTATTTTAAAATTCGTATTTGTGACTAACAAAACAAAGATTTTCGTATTTGTGTAGTGCACTACTTCATAGTGGCTACACCAATTGGCTAATTTTATTTTGTTATTATCTATAACTGTTGGGAACTTATGAAGAAAATATTCGAAAAATTAAATAAAAAAGCGAAAAAACCGTGTTTAAGCATTGTACAGAAAAGGAGATATTTGGTCTCCATTTTCATGTTATTATAATAACGAATGTTTTATTTTTATTTTAGGTACCAAATCTAGGGGAGATTACATTTTTTTTTAGGTTAAATTAAATTACATGAATAATTTTACATTAAATTACATTATTAGATAAATTTATAGCCGCAAAAAGAAAAATAATGAATAAAATATTTAATTGAATAATTAAAAAATAAATATAAAACGAGATTTAGTTTATTTGGTTGCTATGGTAGTTAGTTTTAAATAAATTTGAATTTTATAAAGAAAAGTTGTATAAAACTTGTTACCACATCAGCCCGGTAAAAAAAAACTTAATATTTGGCAGTCAACCCTTTCATGATTTTGCAATAATAAAATATCATGGACCTCGGGCAATCCATTTAATACCTTCGTGTAAAGAAAATCTCCAAGGAACAAATTGTGTTTGTCAGAGGTAAAATACCTTTTCTTTTTAACGGTAAAAAGAAATGTATTTCACTAAATTATTCGTTGTGGCTTCAATACATAAACCTGTAGCGTTTGTCTGTAAAATTTTTAGCAAATTTCTTAATACATTTTCGTTTCGTAAGGGTCACTAACAAAAAATTTACAATCTTAAAAATGATTCTCTGTTTGGTAGTTTGTATGATCCCTTACAACTCAAAACTAGATTGACCGATCCTAATTAAATATGTATACAGATAAAACACGTGTCTGTGAACATGGTAGGCTATATATTTTTGTCTATCTACGTATCTGCAAGTCAAGGTCAGCTTGACCAATCAAAAATCAGTATTTGAAATATCAGTAGTAGCTTATTGACAAGCTAGTGGTGAACCTAAACGTCTTTTTGTGATAGAAGGTCTTCACATCTTATTATACAAAGTTCCGATGACTGATAGAATTTAATTTTATACACGGCTCTCACTAGTCCATACAAATGCTTCGTAATAACATTGTCATTGTTTCTTCTTTACATAACTTAAAAATAAATTTTAAGCAAACTGATTTTCTTTTTTTTTTCAGTTCTGCCAGGCAGGTCGTAAAAGGCGACCGATTGGCTATCGAGTCACTACCATCGTGGCTACTAGGTGGTAGAGTTCTGCATTGTCTCGCCCGGGTCTGCTACCACCGCCTTACCTATTCCTGCCGCAATAGCGTCAGTGCTTGTCGCTGTCGTGTTCCGGTTTGGAGGGTAAGGTGGCCGGTAAACTTATGCATGTGGCATTAGACCTCGCCACAAGATAGCAACGCACCATTAACATCTTTGGTGTCTATAGGCGATGGTTGACTCTTTCCATCTGGAGACCCATCACCTTGTTTGCTATCTTATGATATATATAAAAAAAAACAATGGTATCTCAAATAGCATCATCATCAATGAGTTGTCATTGTTTAATTACTGACAGTACTAGATTGTTATTTAAAAAATTACAACTATATGGCAACAAAGTCTAGTATGCAGTAATTATGCACTTATTTGATACCGAATTGCCGATACCATTTTAGGCATTCTGTATCACCATTATCCAGACGGTCTTGTTACCTAATGGTTAACAAAATTAATTCAGATAGTAAAATCGTATATATTATTTTAGATATTTTCGGTAAAGGGAAATATTGTGAAGTTATGATCAATGTCTACATGAAACAAGTAAAGATATTTTAGACTAAACTCTTCAGAACTTCCTGTTCTTATTTACTAAAGTTATTAGAACCTTCAGAGAAATTTTACTGGCCTTAAAACCCTTAATATTTGAGCAAAGAACTTTAACAATTAAACATTTTTTAGTATTTACATGTTTTAGTTTTTAATATGCGGATATCGAGTCTTACGGACTATATTAAACTATATTTAACAAAGGTAATAACATTTTTGGTGTCTATACACGATAGTTGTCTCTTTCCATCAAGAGAGTCATGTGATCGTTTGTTATCTTCTAATCTATAAAAAATCTGTAATGCGGCTGACCCTGCAGGCCATCCCTGAAACTTACAAATAAACAGAGGTATTTCAAGCTTAAAGAAGCAAAAACAGTTACCCTAAAAGTACCTAAGCAAAGATTTTTGACTTTGATAAAGTCAAAAATCTCAAGTTTGTAAAAATGATTTGCCTAAGAATCAATGTTCAAAAAAATATAAATATACTTTTTTAAATAGTGATCGATTTTGATCTTTGTAATGGAATTCAACGTAATTTTTGAGCCCCAAATTGTTTTATTTACTAGTAAATCGATAAAATTAATTTCATAAATTTTCGTCATTAATAAATTCCGAACAAATCTACCAATTTTAATTCATTTTACGGTACTTGACGAAGTTTTTTAATTAGAAAAGCTGACTAGATCTTTAAATAAATCGGTATATCAGCCTAAAAAATATTTTAAAAATATGAAGTAAGTAGATTGTGTACTTAATTGGCACATCATTTGGAAGTCATTTAAAAATATATATTGTTTCACCTAATTTTTTTTGAGGTTTTTAAATTTTTTTCAAAATTTAATTTTCAGGATTTTCTAAGGAACCCAATGGAATGCCATCAACCGCCTTTTGATCGGTCAATTCGTTCAAAAAATACGAGATGTGTACCTACACACACTCATACATACAGATATACTGACATCATGATGAAAATAATCGGAAAGATTCCGAGGACCTCAAACGTGAAGATCTGGTGTAAACTCGATTTTCGTATCAATAACTTCCTTATCTACATATGTACCGGGAAGTTCAAAAAGTAGAATATAAACTTAGCGATTACTTAGAAGAGAGAAAGAATCGCTATATTGATATTAAAATTAAGTACTGCTGTCAATAACAATGCTTTTTGGCATTGTACCTCTTCCAATCTTAATATATTAACCAAAATACTTACCTTGCTAAAATGCTCTTGCTATCCTTTTACGACTGAGCTGTGGATTCTTAAGGCAATTAGCGGCGGAGTATCTTTTTAATGGAACACATTAAACGAATTAAAGTACTTTAGAGAGCAGTTTTTCTTGGACACAAGTTATCTTCAACTTAGCTAATTTTCTGTAATGGTACAATTTTTTAACTCGAAAAAATAATCCACAAATGGTTTTAATTTTTAAAAATAAACTTATGCATTTGTCTACAACAATTATTTTATGTCATTTAGCAAAAAAATATTATGTTTTCTATCGAATGTTTCTATGAATATTTTTTGTTAGGCTACATATCGTAAGCGGTTTGATGGATTCAAGCTTGAGAGATGTCATTAAATTCATCATAATTGCGAAAGTGACATTTATTATCCGAGTGCGAAAAAAGGTAATTTTTTTTAAATTTTCAGTTATTGTTAAACTTCGATTTTTTGAAAAATTTAGAATAATAATATAAAGCTCTATCTCATGAAATGTTTGAGTTAAAATTTTAAGCCACAAATACAAGTATAAAAAAAAAATTAGATAAAAATACAAAGTTGTAAGCATTATAAAATGATATTTAAATGGAATAAGATTTTTTTGTATAAAAGTTTCGAGGTCAAACATAGGCTACATTTTATAAAAAAAAATAACCCCTAAAGGCTTGAAAAGAAGATGAATATTTGTTTGAAAAACCATACAAACAACATGTTTATCTACTCGCGACGAAATTAAACGGGTCAGATAGTATTTTAAGTTCTATATAAGAGTATGCGTCTCTGTTGAATTGAGTTCTATTTAGGTGCCAAATTTAATCAAGAATCTTCTAAAATTTTAGTTACAAGAAGATGTAACATTCTAGATTAAACTTATGTAAGATACGCCCGTTAGTGTGATTTCTGTTCATAATGTACTGTACTGTACTGTACTGTACTGTAAAAACTAGCCAAGTCAAAAAAGCTGGATATATATTCTAAGTGAAATAAATGAATTGTGTTAATAATTGTCTGTTAAAATTAAAGAACTTCTATTACTTTTTAAGTAACTAGCACTGTGGTTGTAGCAAGAAATAATAAATTGTTATATAAATTTATCTTAGAATCCTGCATGTTCTTGTAATTAAAATTTTTGAAGTTTCTTTACAAAACTTGGCACCAAAATTCTTTTGTCTACGAATTCGACAGAGACGTATACTCTCATATAGAACTTGGCTCTCAATTCAAATTTGTACCGAATATTACTACTACTACTAATTTTTGCTTTGGATTTATATAGTTGATGGACCTGGCTAATAGCTATTTATGTCTCGTAGGTACGAGTATCGATAAAATTACACGCTACGCTATGCAATCTATCAATTGATAAATCTGTACGTCTGTCGGTACATAACAATTTTGTCAAAATTCGTAAAAAAATTAACTGACTGAAAAATTTAAAAAGTTTGCCGTCTCCGTAAACAAATGCAGTCTCCTACAAAACTAGTTTCAGCAATACAACTGCATTAAAAACAATGTTTCGTTGTTTTGTATAAGATATAAAGGCCAAGATATTGGGCCGTCAAAAAATTCCGTCAAATCATTCATTCTCAACTATTTTTTTAGTTTGTTGGAAAAACATTAGCACAGTTTTCCCAATAAACTAAAAAAAATGTTGAGAATGAATTTCCTATCCCGATGTTTGAACTCAGTTTCTCATGTGTCCTTCTAAGTCAGTCCCTCTAAATCACTGATGTGATAATAAATTACCATTATGCTAACATGTTTATCGGCCATGAATACCGCTAACCTTGACATCTTCATTTACGCTAACCCTTTGCAAACTTAAATGCCACTTCGATGAGCTTAAACCCAGTAACCGTGAATATAATAGATATATCAATAATATAAAACTTTCCTGTAAAACTCGAACCCAGTATATGTTTTAATATAGATACATAAGTGAAATATACTTATACATTTATTCCACATAATTTACATACCATATTTTTAGGATATCACTCAACTTGATTTGTTTTTTTAACCATGTTAACGATACGGAAATATAAATATATATGCCTGTACAGTAAAATTTTTCACTAAAATTATATATTGTAATAAAATTTTTGAGAACATATCTAAAATAACAATTTAATGTAAAAATTGAAATTATTATAAATTTAGTAATGTAGCAATATAAATGTAATAATGTATATATATATATATATATATATATATATATATATATATATATATATATATATATATATATATATGTATATATATATATATATATATATATATATATATATATATATATGTATATATATATATATATATATATATATATATATATATATATATATATATATATATATATATATATATATATGTATGATGATTAGGATAATGAAATAAAAAATAGTTTGAGACCCGAGAAGGGACATGGATTGTTTTTATCCCGGAAATCCTGCGGAAACAGGAACTATGCGGGTAAAAAAACGTCGTGATTGTCTACTTAAGCTACTTTTATTTTGGATTTTTTTCCGCGCGGATGAAGTAGCAGACACAGCTAGTTCCTTATAATTTTAATAATTATAAAAAAAATACGGCAAGCTGAATTAATTGAAAAATAGTTTTAGTTTCCTAGGTTATCTGGAAGTGTTTAAAAATCATCATCAAGGCGACCGATTGGCTATCGAGTCACTACCATCGTGGCTACTAGGTGGTAGAGTTTTGCATTGTCTCGCCCGGGTCTGGTACCACCGCCTTACCTATTCCTGCCGCAATAACGTCAGCGCTTGTCCCTGTCGTGTTAAGGTTTGGAGGGTAAGGTAGCCGGTAAACTTATGCATGTGGCATTAGACCTCGCCACAAGATAGCAACGCACCATTACCATCTTTGGTGTCTATAGGCGATGGTTGACTCTTTCCATTAGGAGACCCATCTGCTTGTTTGCTGTCTTATGACATAAAAAAAAAAACATTGCAAAATGGTCAATTTTAGGGTTCCGTAACCAAAGGGTAAAACGGGACTTATAATTAAAACTCGGCTGTCCATCCGTCTCTCTGTCAATATTCTGTCCATCTGTCGCCAGAGTGTATCTAATGGACCGTGATAGTTAGTTGAAATTTTCACAAATGATGTATTTCTGTTATCGCTATAAAAACCAATACTAAAAATTGGACAAAATAAGTTTTTTTTAAGGAAGAGGGGGCAAACAAGCAGGAGGTGCACCTGATGTTGAGTGATCACCGCCGCCAATGGACATCTGCAATACCAAAAGGTATTGCAGTTGCGTTGCCGCCAAAATGAGTAAGCTCTTTTCTTGAAGGTTCCCATGTCGTATCTGTTCGGAAAAACCCCTGCCGGTAATTGATTCCACAAAAGAGTAGTGCGAGGCAAAAAGTGCCGGGAGAACCGCACGGTTGTGGATTTCCAGACATCAAGATGGTGTGGGTGGAATTTCAAATTTTGACGCGATGTCCGATGATGCAAGTTAGAAGCAGGAATTAATTTAAACAACTCGTCGGAACACTCCATGATAAACACGATAAAAGACGCAGAGTGAGCTTACATCTCTGCGTGATGACAAGGAGTCAAGCCGTTTCGAAATAGCCTGATCGTCAACGATTCGAACTGCTCTACGTTGAATGCGGTCAAGTGGAAGAAGCTGGTACTGGGGAGCTCCGGCCCAAAGATGAGAGCAGTACTCCATGTGAGGCCGAATTTGCGCCTTATAAAGTTGGAGACGATGGGCCGGCAAGAAGTACTGCTTCGCTCTGCTGAGCACATCGAGCTTTTTCGAGGCTAGTTTCACCTTGCCTTCCAGATGACCGCAAAATTGAACGGTATTCGATATGTCGACTCCCAGGATTCCGACACTTGCTGAGGCTGTCAGGAGAGTATTCTCAAATCAAGGTGATATGACTCCCTTGCCTTTTTTGCGGTGAACGCGCAAAGGTGTGTCTTTTTGGGGTTAAATGTGACTAAGTTTTGACGACCCCATTCCGAGACCTCAGTAAGTCGATTCTCGACTTCAGACAAGCTTTTTTCGGCTCTTTTCAGCTCTTTTATACGTGTTCTCGAGAAATACCGCTGCGGCCAGAGTATGTAGCATCACCATATTATAATCTGCATAGCAATATATGTTACTAATTCGCAACATATCATTGATATTCAGAAGAAAAAGTGTCGGTGATAGCACGCAGCCTTAGGGAACACCAGCATTGACGGGTTTAAGGTCGGAGCTTGCACCGTCGACTACGACCTTGATGCTCCGATCGGCCAAAAAACTGGTTATCCACTTGCACAATTCCTCAAGAAGCCCGTAGAAAGACAGCTTTGCGAGAAGAGCTTTGAGTCATACCCGATCAAAGGCCTTACCTATGTCCAAACTTACAGCCAATGCCTCCCCCTTGGACCCAACTGCTTCCGCCCATCGATGTGTCAAATATACTAGCAGATCACCAGCTGAGCGACGGAAACTGTACTGATGGTCACTAATCAGCTGGTGCTATACTAAATATTTTAGGACCTCACAGTTGATGATAGTTTCCATAATTTTGAAGAATAAGGAGGTTATGGCTATGGGCCGGTAATTGAATGGGCAAGAGCTATCTCCTTTTTTGGGAATGGGATGCACTAGAGCTGTCTTTCACGATTTTGGTACCATGCCGAGTGAATAGGAGAGTCGAAACAGGTGCGTTAACACTGGCGCCAACTCCGGAGCGCACACTTAAAGCCCAATAGAAGGGATGCAATCCGGCCCACTGGACTTGTGGACGTACAAGAAAAAGTGCTTTACGCACAGAAGATTGCAGGAATCTTAGTTCCGGCATAGAACTATCGCACCGCGGGATGGTAAGCGGTGAATTTCCTTGGTCATCCAGAGTCGAGTTCCAGAGTCAAGATGGAAGAGAAGGCTGTGAAAATTCCCTATGACAACCTTGGCGAGAGACCAGAACGCACGAGTTCCCGAAGGAAGGCGAACTAATTTCTCACCAATTCTGCCAATGTGTTCCGATTTTGCCTTGGCGATAGCTCTTTTGAAGAACCTAGAGGCAGAATTGTACTTCGTTCGTAATGTGCTGGTTTTTACATCACGAGATGCCGGCGCAGCAGCCCAAGCCAGGTAGCACTCCTGCTTTCGGCGTGAAGCCGTTTTGCAGGAGCAACGAAACCAAGGCTGAGACTTACCACCAGCTGGCACTGCAGAAAATGGAACGAAAAGCTTCATGCCCTGCAGTGCCACATCAGCGATAGAGTCAGCAACGACACTCGGGTCATCCAGCTTGAAACACATCCACCTCCATGGGTAGGACGTAAAAAAAGACCGCATACCGTCCCAATCTGCTGACCTATAGTGCCAAAGGCAACAACGGCCTGCGAAAAGAGGCCGTGATAGGCGCGTAACCGGCACTTTGCTCCGGATCAGGCAGTGGTCTGACGTACCAAGTGGGACGTCCACAGATACCTGGTAGTCATCCGGATGAGAGGTCAGCAGAAGGTCCAACAGTGAAGGCGTATGGTCGTCCACATCTGGAACACGCGTAGGCCAAGTTACCAGTTGTGTTAGACCATACGCTACGGCAAAATCGTGAACAGACCTCCCCGCATGATCTGTAGTGCGAGAACATAGCCTTTCCGCGTGATGGGCATTAAAATCGCCAAAGATCTCGGTCTCAGCGGAGGGGGTCTGTTGTAACACGGAATCTACAGACGTTTGTATGCGCTCAACGAGCCTGTCGACTGTCACGCGTAGAAGAGGGGATGGTCGTCGCAGTCTACACGTAGCCAGAGGATGGATAGGTCTCAACTTTCAAGTTACAAGTAACAGATATCTTCTCTGACGTAGGTGCACACACCAGCCCGTGGTATAAAAGCATTATCCAATTTGTACCCCGGATAGGAGAGGTAAGAAGTATCAGCCGGAGAAAATATCTGTGTCTCGGTCAAAATGAGCAAGGCTGGTTTCGCCGTCTCCAGATGGTAGTGGACGGTGTTCAGGTTAGAATGAAGCCCCCTGATATTGCAGAAGTCCACGGTAAGCGCGGAAGTGGGTGCCATGTCCTTCTTGCCCCGATAGCTCCGAACAGGTTTTGAAAGAACGCAATTTTGTTCCCCCTCCCGCCCCCCCCTGAAAAAAAAGGCAACCTGAGCTTCCGTGATCTGGTTGCTTAAAAAATTCAGAGCACGGATGCCCAGAGGGGAATTCTCTACCGCTAGCGCAAGTGGTACCCCCCTGGGGTAAAATTCCTTCAAAAATGCGCTTTCATGTCTGCTGGGGGGGGGGGGGGTTAGGCCTCCGGGACTTTCACAAACTGAACGAATCACAACAGCAAAGCTGTTACTTCAAGTCGGTGTTAAGTGAGAGAGTGGTATTTTCCCGGGCGTGCCGACCTATTCAGCTGCTATTGCAGGATGGCACTACAACTAATTTGGTTGAATGACTGCACCGGAGGAGTAACTTTGTAACAAATTTACCCCCACAGTGGGCGATGGGGTCATCAAGTCCCTACGCCGAAAAAGTATTTAAAATGGGATTCCCATACAACAAACGCGATTTTTTGCTTTTGTTTTGTCGGTCTTAATAACGACACCTGGTAGGTAGGAGGGTGAGGAATTGGAGATTAGGGAAGATGATATAAGGGAGGGAGGTGATAGAAGGAGGGGGAGAAATGGCAAGAGGGAAAGCGGAGAGAGAGGTGGAAATAAAGAAGGAAGGGAGTGAAGGAGAGGGATTATAATATAAAACCAGTCTATGACGCTATAATAAACCTATGCTTGTACATACGGTTTTGGGTTTTCATTTCTTTCGTTAGCCCGCATGAGAGCTTTTTTAATTTCTTTAATTTTTTGCATGAAAGGAGACTGATACCGTTACATACAAAGTTGGGCCCCCTTGTAATAAGATGAATATTATTTTAATTAATAGCTAGTTTAACGTTATATAAATACTGAAAATTTTACAGATTTTAGCAATCTGAGAACAGAGATATCAGATATTCACTAGAAGTAAGGTTACGGTACTATGGTATAGTTTAACTCTCTGTAACCGTTTACTATTATATAAACAACTAATACTTGTAATACAGGCAACTATGCTTCATGTTTATAAATTGACACAATATTAAAACAAAGATTTTTGGAAACCACAAATTAAATGATGCCTCTCTGTAGGTAGGTACGTAAAATAACGAAGAGTGAAGTCCGCGACTTGCGAGTGCGACTCTTGCGAGCCGTCAGTGATATCATGTGTAATTGTCAATTTTAGCTGTATTAAATCCACAGACACTAAATGGTATTAAGTTTGAAGTAACGTAATCAATCGATTATATAAATTGTATCGATTATATTTTTTATTTTTATATTATAAATGGTTTGTAAAATAATGATGATACTTACTATTTATTATACTAAATATTAATCAAAAATACGCTTTTACATATATTTACGAGCTTATATTTCGATTAAAATTATTTACATAAATCGATTATAATTTTATCGATTATACAATCATAGTACCACAAACTTATTTTCGTGATTTCTTTTTTCTCAGAAAGCGGATTAAGCTCATATTTTGAACTTTGAAATAGAAAAATAGTTTCATTTTTTTGAACCATACTTCAACCCTTTACACTTGGGCCCAAAAATCCCCCTCTCCTTTATTTTTTATTGGTGCTGGATCAATTAAGTGGATAACGTTTCCGGCACTGTATATCTATCTATACAAAAATCAATGCCACTTTTCGTTGTAACTTTATAACTCAAGAACGGGCTCACCAATTCAAACCAAATGTTTAAGTTTTGTTCGGACTATTATATACCACAGCACATAACCATAGTTGTTTACACTCCTTAAACATATCTTGCTCGTGTCCTTGTTTAGAAAAAGTAAAAACATATGTCCCGGCCTCCATTGTAGAATAGGCCAACTGCCGTTCTGCCAGGCAGGTCGTAAAAGGCGACCGATTGGCTATCGAGTCACTACCATCGTGGTTACTAGGTGGTAGAGTTCTGCATTGTCTCGCCCGGGTCTGGTACCACCGCCTTACCTATTCCTGCCGCAAAAGCGTCAGTGCTTGTCACTGTCGTGTTCCGGTTTGGAGGGTAAGGTAGCCGGTAAATTTATGCATGTGGCATTAGACCTCACCACAAGATAGCAACGCACCATTAACATCTTTGGTGTCTATAGGCAATGGTTGACTCTTTCCATCAGGTCTCACTCACCTATCTGCTTGTTTGCTATCTTATGATATAAAAAAAAAATGTACATCGGCTTAATAATTGACGATTTGACGAATCTCATGGAGGCACCACATTGACCACATTTCCTCTAAATTACGTAGTGTCATTACAAAATTATCAGTGCTAAAATACAAATTGCCGTACAAAATTCTTCGAATAATATATCTCGCTCTAGCAGAATCTATCACCAACTATGGACTCAGATGCTATGGCAACACTTTTAAAACCTATATAGAGGACATTTATCTATTACAAATAAAAAATATTTAAAAAAATTGAAAAACAGTCCCAACTTTCTTTTCACATATTGCTACGTATTACCATTATATGATAAAATTAAATACTCAATATTTTATGAAACTTATTTACCGGGTATGTTAAATATTTAAACATGTACCAAAGTTTTTAGCAATATTGAAATGGATAAATATCTTCTGCCTAGAGTAAATAATGTGTATGGTAAAAGGATGCTACAATATACTTTACCCTTGTGTTTAAATAAAACAACATCCATACTTCCATACTTACTAATATTATAAATGCGAAAGTCTGTCTGTCTGTTACGCTTTCACGGCTAAACCGCTGGACCAACTTTCATGAAATTTGGCATGGAAGTAGTTGAAAAGCCGGGGTCAAATATAGGCTAATTTTTTTTTTCAAAAATCATCTTTTAAAGTGTTGAAATACTTTTGAATGAAATTTGTATGAAAGGCTATCTTCACGACATATTAAGTTATTCGCGGGCGAAGCTGCGCGGGTCAGCTAGTTATAATATAAATTTAAAAAATACTGTATTAATAACATAATCCATTAAAATGTAGTGATTGTATTTCATTAATAATACATTATCCTCAGTTGACTCCACAGCTGCTGCCGGATAAACTTTAAAAGTTTTACTGCATAGCTGATTTTTATTAATATATGTAATATGTAAAAGTTTTGGACAATAAATTTAATAAAAATAGGAGATGGTTTATGTGCAGTTTGCAAAAAATTGGTAAAGCGATTCTTCATTTATCACATTTTTTGTAACAAATGAATTCAATAAATGGCGATACGTAGCGAAGCACGTAACGGACCGCTAGTCGTATATAATTTCTATAGCATTAGTTTATCGTGAGTTTTCACAAAATCTCTTAATCTGGTGTAGTTACAGTAGCTCTGTTTTTATTAGACTCAATATAAATGAGCAAAGCAGATTAGGGCTAAACTCGGCAAAAATGACGCGGCCATGTCCACATTAAAATTATCCACTTCGGAAACCGCTCATGCATTATTCATCGTCGTTCAACACTCGTAAATTTGCCTCTATTTAAGGTACAACTCTACCTACGTTATTTAAGTTATGAAAACGAGTTTTGGGTTAAACACAATATTTAGTTATTATACTATACATTTGTTAAGGTTTAGCGGCTTTCAGGACTAATTAAAGATTAACGAGATCTTCCGCGATTATAGTGAATTGTTGACGTAACTTTTATGCCAGTATCGGTGCAAGTAAAAGAATAGGGAAGAGTGCAAATAGGCTTGTTTACTCATAACTGTAAACTTTTTGCCAGTGACGTCTGTAGAAGTTGAAAGATCATTTTCTTGCCCCATTTAAGGCAAGAAAATGATCTTTCAACTTCTTTTCTTATCTTTCAATATTTTCGAGTAGGAGACAAAAAACCTTACTTCCGTTAATATGGAATGTATCCAAGTCATTCACTACGAGTGTCACATACTAAACAAATGTCAGTGTCAATAATATATTATTGTAATTATTTATTTTGTTATGTAAATAAAAAAAGAAAACAGATTTATTTAATAATAATTACCCCATCCCTAAAATCAGTTGCCACCAATATGCTACATAGATAACGGGGTCTACTCGTAATATTATAACTACCCGCAACATTTCAGTTTCTCCTGATCATGGAGCTTTTTTCTTTAAAGTATATCATAAGATGGCTAATAAGCAGACGGAAAGAGTCAACCATCGCCTGTAGACACCAAAGATATTAATAGTGCGTTGCTATAACTAACATTATTTTGTGAAATAAACAATTTGAATTTGAATCTTGTGGCGAGGTGTAGTGACATATGCATAAGTTTAGCGGCTATCTTACCCTCGAAACCGGAACACAACAGTGACAAGCACTGACGCTATTACAGCAGGAAGAGGTAAGACAGTGGTACCAGACTCGGGCGAGACAATATAGAACTCTACCTCCTAGTAGTCACGTTAGAAGTGATCCGCATAGCCAATCAGTCGCTTTTTACAACCTGCCTGGCAGAACGGCAGTTGGCCTATTCTTCAAAGAAGCCCGAAACCAACCGTGGAAAAGCTTGTACCAACGCTGAAATATCAGGATTAAAAATAATTCATCAACTAATCATGGTAACATCCCGTTAATCCTTAATAATTCATGCAGTAATCGTATTGTGGCCTTGGAACAAACAGGTCATGTTCCTGGTCCTGCTAAGCATTTCGTAAAAGTTGACCGGTAGGGAAAACCTATTTGGCGGAAATGTTCTGAAATGTCCTGCCTAGATTTTGCATTACCGTCTATGAGGCAAAGCGGTAATGCCAAATCGTGCTTGCTACAGCAGCATGTATATGTTGCTCTAAAATTCTGGTATCGTTTTCCCTCGAATATCAACATAATATATTTGCTATCTACGGATATCGATTATCTCTTACCATCAATAGTACCATCTGCTTCTTATCTATATTAATCTACTAGCGACCTGCCCGCGGTTTCACCCGCCTAGCTTTTGTTTCCGTGAGAATATCGGAAAGTATTGTATATTAAAACCTTCCGCAAGAATAAATCTATATATTAAAAAACCGCATCAAAATCCGTTGCGTAGTTTTAAAGATTTAAACATATATAGGGACAGACAGAGAAAGCGACTTTGTTTTATACTATGTTAATCTATATCTATATTAATATTTTAAATGCGAAAGTTTGGATGTTTGGATGTACGTTTGTTACTCATTCACGCAAAAACTACTAAATGGATTTAAATATAATTTGCCACACAGATAGATGATGACCTGGAATAGCACATAGCATTCATCTTCGAAAAATTAGGCGATCCCGTGGGATTCGCCAAAACTTTTAAAATTCAGTGGGCTGTACGCTGCAATTAGTTCATAGTATATATATATATATACATATCTGTCACTGTGTATATCAAATGCGATTAGTTAATAGTAATATCTCGGAATAAAGCTTACTCATATAATATTGATTGAACTTCACTCGTTAAGTTCGTTTGGTCATATATTTTTAATTTGTTTTTAATTTGGTGATATATTTTTAATTGTTGTTAAGTTGTTTTTGGTCATATTTTTATATTTGTTCCCTTTTGGTGTATCAATGTATACCAAACAGCAGCATACGTCTTGCCTCAACACAAATGACCAGGTTATTGTCTGACCAAATGAACGATCAAACGGGATAAAGCAAATCGTCTGTATAAAAAATTTCCTTCAGAGCTTAGTTTGTCTACCTATAAATCATTGCGCAATCGGTGTAATCGTTTATGCCGTGTTGCCAAACGCCGCTACATTCATGACACAATTACAGCTACTGATTCAAATAAAATTTGGCCGTTCTTAAATTCTCTTGGCATTGGAAAATCTTCTACTTCTCATAATTATAATTCCTTAGATCCAAACTTATTAAATGCCAGCTTCACAGCACTGCCGACTTCGCTGCATGGTCCAGATAAAACGATTACTCTGTCTGACATTTCTTCTAGTACTCGTCCGACGTGTCCATTGTTTAATTTCAAACCAGTTAGTGAAACTGAGGTCAAGAAGCACATGCTTTCAATTAGTTCTTCCGCAATAGGAAGCGACCAGCTTAGTTCTAGAATGTTTCATCTTGTTCTTCCTGAAATACTTTCTATCCTTACTCACATATTTAATTTTTCTTTATCGTCAAGTACTTTTCTATCGCAGTGGAAAAAAGCATTTGTAATCCCTATTCCCAAAGTTCCTAATCCTATATCTACTTCCCATTATCGTCCAATTTCAATTCTACCGTACTTATCCAAAGTGCTCGAGCACATTGTTCACTCTCAACTGGCTGATCATTTGCGAGTAAATAGCCTACTTAACCCGTACCAGTCGGGCTTCCGGCCTGGACACAGCACTGTCACGGCACTGGTAAAGGTAACTGACGATATTCGTTCAGCTATGGATATTAAACAATTAACTATTGTTGTGCTTCTTGACTTCAGTAGCGCTTTTAATTCAGTGGACTTTGAGGTTCTTATCGCTATCCTCAAATCACTAAACATATCTAACGATGCGGCTAACTGGTTTAACAGCTATCTCCGGGGTTGCTTTCAGCGTATTCAAGTCGATGAGTTATCCTCAGATTGGGCTAATCTACTGGCAGGTGTCCCTCAAGGAGGAGTGCTTTCTCCCCTTCTCTTTTCTACTTTTATAAATAAAATTACTGAAGTTATCTCTTCTAGCTTTCATTTATATGCAGATGATTTGCAAATCTATCGTCACTTCAGTGTCATGGATGTGGCCAAGGCTATTGACTCGATAAATTTGGATCTTGAAAGGATTCACGCTTGGGCAAAAGCTTTTGGGCTTACTGTCAATCCATCGAAGTCCAAGGTTTTAATTGTAGGCAGTAGGTATATGTGCAAAATCCTTGGTAACATAAACCTTCCTCAGGTTGTTTATGATAACACAGTTATTCCAATATCAAACTCGGTCAGTTACTTGGGTGTAACAATTTCAAACGATTTATCATGGGATTTGCATATTAACAGCATAAGTAAAAAAGTTCACTTTGCTCTGCACTCTCTAAAACACTTACAAAATTATTTGCCTTTTAAAACAAAGATATTACTAATGCAGAGTCTCATACTACCTATCATCGATTATGCGGATGTTTGTTTTATTGATGCTACTGAAGATCTGGTGAACAAATTAGAGAGGCTGCAGAATCTCTGTATCAGATTTATTTTTGGTTTACGGAAGTATGACCATGTCTCTAACTTTAGAGCTCAACTTAAATGGCTTCCAATACGGCTGCGTAGGAACACTCACATTCTTTGTCTTCTTTTTAATATTCTGTTTAATCCTAATGCACCAAGCTATCTGCGTGATGGGTTTTCTTTCTTGCATCCACCTGGATCACCTTGTAGATTAAGTGTTACTGCCCTTTTAAAATGTCCCCCACACAGTTCAAAATTTTTATCAAATTCTTTCCATGTTCAAGCTGTCAGGTTATGGAACTCACTACCGCCCAAGATTCGTATAAGTCAATCTCTTCCAATTTTCAAAAAGAGTCTAAGAGAACATTTTCTTGCTTGGTCTACATAGTATTATTATTTTTTAATTTTTCTTTCATTTGCATCGATTGTTCACTTTTAAATATTATGTGGATAAATTTAATGTATCGAGACTGTTATATTCATATGTATCTAGTTTTATGATTATTGTACACTATTTTAACATCTCAATAGTTATTGTGTTTACTCTTATTCGGGTCAGCTGGAAGAAATCTCTTTACAGTCTGTTTTTAATAATTCTCTATGTACTACTTCTCTTTTAATTGTGTACAATAAAGTTTTAAATAAATAAATAAATGATTTCCATGATGGGCTAATATTAACGTTTACCATTATTTGTGATAATTTAGTCCAAATAAGTTACAAAGAAAGGGTGTATGTTATCTTACTAATGGTATGTAATAATTAATATGTAATTAATATGTAATAAATAATAATTTACTGTCTGCCTCATGGTCTAATGGATAGCCTATTCGGCTCAGACTATGAGGTCACGGGTTCGATCCCCGGGTTAGGCAAAAATATTATTAAGAGAAAGAAATTGTGGTATTTAATTTGCAAAATATCCGCTGAACCTTACATGGAACTGCTGTGATGCAACTGAAACGGAAGTTAGTGTAATGGGGCAAACTTACCTAAGGCCTGAAAATTAGTGAAAACCACAGCGGCACAATAGTCCATCCACTTCCACCACACTTTGTTCCATGTCAGAAGCAAACGCAGTAATAAACAAATTAAATACTCAATACGCAATTACTTCGCAATCGAAGCATCTTCAGGAGAGTCGAATAACAGTTCACTCTATGAAGGATGAAGCATTAATGGCAAGCAACCTATTTACTTACTTACTCCGCTGGCGCAGCGATCCGAAGTGAGTCTTGGCCTCCGAAACAATAGATCGCCAGCGGTCCCGGTCTTGTGCCACCTCCCGCCAGTTCGCAACCTGAAGTACGCGTAGGTTTGACTCTACGAGCGACGTCCTTCCAGTGGTACCTCGGCGGTCTGAAGGGTCGGCGGCCACTCGGGACTCCAAGATAGGCGTATAAAGTATATAACGTATTTAATCTGCCTTCCTCGCAAGGGAACCGGGCGTGATGATATTTTTTAAGACTAAGCTGATACTGAAACCTTTATGAAAATTCTGTAAGCCGGTTGACCTTACAGGCCATCTCTATAACTTCCCGCTAAATTGAGGATTTTAAGCTGTCACAAGTGTTTTGTAAAATACTTAGTAGGTTGATTTTAACATTTGCATAGCAAGCTATGTTCAACAACGATATGGAACTAAAGATATTTTGATTTTTGATTTTGATTTTTTAAGCTGAAAGGAACAAATACTATACCTGTACATAATTATTTTTCAGTATAAAAAAAGCAAAATTTTGTTGGCATACAACGCAATTTTCAGTTCTAACATATTTTTTTAGCTACATAATACAAAATCTACGAAAAATGTCAAAGTAATGTCAAAAATCTATGAAAAATGTTGAAGTAATATAAAAAAAACTTTTTTTAAAGGTTTCGTTATTGATAAACCCTAAATAAATCCAATATTTTATATCAAAAACACTTTTACTGTCTCACAATATTAATTTATTTTGAAACATTACAAGTGTTTTTGATATAAAATATTGTATCAAAATGGAGTTTCACTATCCCAAATAAATCGACCGATTTTGATATAGCTTGAAAGTTTTAAAAAAATATAAAGTAAGCTTGTTAAAAATAACAAACAATTTATAAAAAAGTATCTTCACACCCATATCCCTGAAGAAGTAGGCAGAGGTACTACCAACCCATGATTAGCCGAAGATACTTGGACCAAAAATGTAATAGGTGACCAGCCTATCGTCAATCCGGCACTTATCTTAAAATATTAATATTTAAAAAGCTGTATTTTGAAAAACTTGCTTTGATTTTAATTTCTGAAACTGCATTTGACGTAGTTTTTTAAGTACTAAAATATTGTAGAAGGTCAAAAAATGATTAGTTAAAAAATCTCGAAGTTGTGTCGAAAATACACTTTTTTCAAAATATTATAGATAACTCCCAAACGGATAAACTGATTTTGTTGCAATTTATGTATTAGACGTAATTTTTTTGAGAAAAATAGCTGATTAGATTTTTTACTCAATCGGTGCATTAATCTGGAAGTTATATTAAAAATACTGTTTTGCACAATTTTTTTTGGGATTTTTTCAAAATTTCTTATAATCTCCTCCTAATCGAATGGATTTAAATTTTCAAAAAGTCTACACTAGTCAGCGTTTCGATCGGTTAAGCCGTTCAAAAGTTATGAGATGATTACACACACACACACACACATGCGCCCACGCACACACAGAGAGACACATACACACACACATACAAAGACACACAATCACGCACACACACTCACACACACACACACGCACATACAAACATACATACAAACAAACTGATGTCATCGTGAAAATATTCGGAAAAGATTTCTAAGACCTCAAAATGTGGAGGTCTGGTAAAAAAAACTCAATTTTCGAAAATTAAATAAAATCAGTAAATTTCTTATCTACATACATAGCGTAAAAAAGCGTAACGTAAAAAAAAACTGTTTTACGAGAATAGCGTATGTATTAACTCGTTTCTGATAGTGCTAATTTACGACGATTAGACTTCAAGCTCTTAGGTAGATTTTTACGGGAAAAAACTGATTTAATGAGGAAAGCGCACGTTTTAACTCACTAATAATTGTTTGTGCTAATTTACGACCAATTACACTTCAAGTTTACTGAGATTTTTATGAAAAAAAAAAACTGTTTTTACGAGGAAAAGGCATGTATTAACTCATTAATGGTATATGGTAATTTACTACTAATAGACTGTTTGGGCCATATTATGCTATAATATGACACCGAACACCTTAACTTGTCCTAGCGATGGGTTCTCAGGCGCATCGCGGCAAGTTAACGCGGTACAAATACTGACATCATATTATGCGACAGTACTCATTTGGATTTTTAATCATATTATCATTATCATAAATTGACACTAAATATATCAATCTGAAAAAAAGACAAGCCCACTGAGTTTCTCCCGTCGGATCTTCTCAGTGTGTGGCCGCATTTCCGATCCGGTAGTAATTAAAAGAAAATATTGACATGTCAAAATAATTTGAAATATAAATTGTAGAAAACCCCTACATAGACTTCCAGTTAATAATGAGACCTTTATGAAAAAACCAACTGTTTGTAAGAGGAAAAGGTATGTATTAACTCATTAACATAAGGTATGTATTAATTTAGGACAGTAACATTTCGTATGAGATTAAATATTCATGGAAAAAAAAGGTTTTTATGAGGAAAAAGTATCTTCACGCCCATATCCCCGAAGGGGTAGGCAGAGGTACAACAAGTGCACCCACGATTAGCCGAAGATACTTGGTCCCACAAATGTGATAGGTGGCAAGCCTATCGCCAACCGGGCACTTTCCAATCCCGGGCAAATTTGTGTTTCTCAGAAAACTGAAAAAACACTTTTTTTTGTGCCCGACCCGGGAATCGAACCCGGGACCTCATGTGGTCAACGCCAATGCTGGACCGCTAGACTACAGAGGCGATTTTATGAGGAAAGGGTGTATATTACTTATTAATGCTATGTGCTCATTTACGACAATTAAGACTTAAGCTGATAATGAGACGTTGATGCAAAAAATAAAAAATAATAACTATTTATTAATGCAGAAACAAAAAAATCAAACAAAAAAATAAATAAACAATGACAACAATTTTCTATAAAACTGTAAACTTTACTTACTAATATACAAGTTGACTGGTAAAAGGTTGTATATGTTAGGGACACGTTAGTTAATTATCATAAGTAAACAATAAAATATATAAAATGTGAAGTAAACCTCAACAAAATTAGTGTAGTCACCGCACGACACACTATTAATTCTGGTCACGAGTTCGGTTAATCGCTATTTGAAAACAGTGAACTCCTTTGCACCGCATCATGCGCGAGTATTCGTACTATTTTTGTTGGAAAATTAGGTCAAAATTCATTTACCAATTTTTTTACATATTCGGCATTAGAATCATGTAATGAACACCCATCTTCAGTATGCACAATCTTTTGAAAGTCAACATGTATAAAATAGTAATTAAATAAATATGTGCATACAAAAAATTCATACTCATTAGCTACGCAATCAAGTAAAACAAAGAAAAGACGTTCATTTCAGTTTGTTTCAATTTATCAAATTCCGTCCGTGAAGTCCTGGTTCCATTTATTTTGTACCCAACATTGTTTCTCATACAGTATCATCAAATAGAAAGCATTAGAGCCATTTTATTTATCAGCTCGGCTTGGCACGGAGCTGCAATAAATTATACAAATACGTTCACATTTGTCCAAGCCTTGAATTAATACGTCTAGCAAATGTTTGAACATAAAAACAGTTGACATGGCATAGCGTTGCGTGTTAAAGGCTATAATGTTTATGAAATGTGTTTTTTTACAAATGGCGCACATATTTTCAGAGGATAATCTATGAGAAAATATCTACCCGTTGTTATTTATAACTGTGGGTTTTATGTATTTGTGGCGTTTTTCATAAATTGTTTAACAAAGCCCTATAGTACCCTCGCTCACGTCAAGTATTATATCTTTAATAGTATCTTTTTAATATTAAACTGACATAATTGGGTTGCTGTACGTGATTATGTTGGATTCAACTCCATCTAGAGCCGCGAACACGGGTGTGCACGGGCACACTGCGCATGGATTTATTTGCTTAACAACGTGGGCTAACGTTTCCAATACAGCACATTTATAGTACCAAAGCTATACACGAATATACCTAACGACTATGTGCAACTGTAGCACAATACAGTTTTAAGTGATACGCCTTGTGGTACCGCGTGTACAGCGTGCATGGCGTTGCCAGCGTTGAGATACGACACGTGCGCGCATATTCGAGCAAGCTACATGTGTCAACTTATGCGTAGGGTATCCGTGGATTCCAGTGGATACAATCACAAGTAATTTCTTAAAAGCGAAGCTTGACGCACGTGCGTATCCTCTCCGTGCGCTACGGTGGGTCCGCGGCTTGAAATCTAAGCACCGATGTTATTAAATAAGTTATTAAAGACGACTTTAAGAAATTCTAAAAATTCAATCAGATTTGATAAAATCAATTGAGAGGAACCGTATCCGGCACCCTCATGATTATCTGTTTAGTAAGTTACACCCAATTTAGTATTACGCTCAAACGTAACATACTTAACTAATTTTTTAACCAACTTCTCAAAAAGTATGAGATAGTTTACAGCCAAATTTTTATGTTTGTTACCTCAGAACTTTTGGATTTTTTTTGTTTAGGGTAGGATAGAAATAAAGGATGAAACCCAGTCGATGCAGCTTAATTGGGTTTAACCTCTCGAAACTTTGACACGCAAGAGCGAATTAAAGCGCCAGGTCTCATCACTCGCCTTTTGGCGGGAATGGTGACTCGGTCGACTCGTTGGAAAAAAATCTTTTTATTATAATAATATAATAATAATAATAATAATTCACGGGACAAATTACACTTACTGATCTAACCCCAAAGTAAGCAAATTATTTGCTTGTGTTATGGGTGTTAGTCAATGATACTAATACATAGAAATACATATATAAATACTAGAATATATATAATAAACACCCAAACCCGGAAATACAAACATTTATGCTCATCACACAAATGCTTGTCCCCGTCGGGGATCAAACACGAGCCTCGTTCATCGCGTAGTCAAGGTCTCTAACCACTCGACCAACGGGGCGGTCAATTTATTTCTACAACTAAGCCATATTTTCTCATTCTGTAAAAGACTGTGTATCAATTGATATATTTTCTGTCTATTAAGGATCAAAATAAAGTAATCGACAAAGTAGTTTTTATATTTACAAACAAATATTACAAAAATCACGTGAAAAATAATGAATTTCTAAATGACTTTATTTTTGGCTATCACCATATATTTCTTACAACGAATTGTCCAAATAGAATAATTAAACGGCCTTTCTAATAAAAACAATACTTATATGAGAGAAATGCACCGTAAAACAACAAAAAATTCAGTTTTATACCACTAAAAATCGATAACACACACGCGGTCCGGTCGAACGAACAAAAGTGACTGAAGTATAATAAACGACAATAGCAGATGTCAGTTTACGAATTTGACATGACAGATATTTTATCATAGAATAAACGTCAAAGACGTTTTCATACAACATTAGACTTTATAATTAGAAATTTAAAGTTTAAATTCAAAAATTTAAAAAATCGAGCGGCGTAAAATTTTGCCTTCAGAGTGACAGTACACGCAATTGTCATACATAATGTCTAATATTTGCCTCCACGATAGTCGAGTGGTTAAATTATGTTATTCAAAGTTTCTAACTTTACAATAACAATAATTAGTAAGAAAAGAAAACGTAATGGATATCTGGCTTGGATCTTGGTACATAATTGTACGTTACCATCAAAAATAGAAGCGTTAAAATGCAAGATTGTTGCTTTATCAAACACTCGTCCATATACCCCGTGCTCTCTTTGTAGAATATATTATCCATCCATCCATCTACTATCATGCTAGCCAATGCGTAAAAAGCGAACAATTGGCTATACGTGTCACTAACATTGTGACCACTGTTAGGTGTTTTGTGTGGTTCTGCATTGTCTCACGTGGGTCTGGTACCACGGCTTTACATATTCCACCGTAACAGTGCCAGTTCTTGTCACTAATGTGTTCCGGTTCGGAGGGTAAAGTAATCGGTAGACCTAAGTATGTGACATTATACCTTACCACAAGTTAGCAACGCACCATTCATATCTTTGGTGTCTATAGGCGATGGTTGTCTCTTAGTTTCAGGAAATACATCTGCTTGTTTGTTACCTTATAATATAAAAACGCACCATCAACATCTTTGGTGTCCATAAAAGATGGTTGTTTTTTTCCATGGGAGAGCCATTTGCCTTTTTGCTATCTTATGAGAAAAAAATAAAACATTATTAGTAGAAATCGAAAAAATGGCAGCTTAACGGAATCATAATGTTAATATACGAGCAAAATATATAGTTTCATATTTAACTGACTTTGATTAATGAGCTCAGGTCATGGGAGCTAAGGTTAGATTACTGAGGTAAAATAACCCGATATAATTCATGATATATAGGGTTATTTTTCCACAAATAAAGATCTTAGAAAAAACTTTACAAGAATCTATAATCGCAGCATCGAAAACAATCAAAAACGTCCAGATTAATGTTTGCCTAGCGTCTCGAAGCGCCTTTTAGTTGCTCTAGGTATCGCGTTCCGTAGCAAAATTCTTCTATGTATATTCTTAAAAGCTTACACGGAATATATTTAACTACTACTTCAGTTGCTGGATAAAAATTACCCCGTTTTATCCCGTGTTTGTTTGGACCCCCATTTGAAGGAAAGACCATCTTTTGTACAGCCAAGCAGTTTGTAAGAGGCCAACAATTAACTATGCCACTTGCTCGAGTCTGGTACCACCGCCTTACCTATTCCTGACGCAATAACGTCAGTGCTTGATACTGTCGTGTTTGGTGATATGGCATTAAGACCCCGCTACAAGCATAGCAATGCCCCCCTAACATATTCGTTGTATATAAGCGATAAATGGATTTTTTCATCAGGAGAGTCTTCTGCATGTTTTCTATCTTATGATATAAAAAAGTTAGTGTAAAGAGAATTTGCCTAAAGTAGAATCTAAGGACAACCTAAGGAACCTATTATATTATTACGTACGGGTTACGGTAACGGTGGCTATTTCAAACCATGTACTAATATGACGCAATTTATGGCACTATCACTGATTGGGCAAAAAATGTTGAAATAAATTGATTCGAATACTCAATTCCTGCATAACAAAATATTTTTATAAGTAGAGTCTACCTTGTGTACTAAAATAACTCGTAGAAGTCGTAAAAATATCACACACAATTTATCACCAAGTGAGCAGTTACATTGTGTGGGAACAATATTGTCGATAAATCATCGAAAAATACATCATACAAAAACAGAATTGTTCGCATATTATGAGTATCTTCTAATTCCCTCTTTTATTTAAAAGTTTTTAGTTTGATGAAGTTAGGATACTTAATTTTAAAATCTTAAAGGTTTTATTCACGAAATAAAGAAAACAAGGGGAAGTGAAGAGTGGGCGTGCCGCGTGCGCCACTATTATGCGCTTTTACTCTAAATTGCCTTAGTGATACTTACCATATCATTAGGAGATAGTCGTCGAGCGAAAATCTAGAATACACTGAATTATGCCGTATTGTGCCATCCTTGAATGCAGAAATGATAGTAGAATACAGATGATTAAAAATGGAGATATTTCATATCATTCGAAAGTACAATTTTCATTTTATTTTAATTAAATTCCTGATTTAATATAATCTCTAATGATATAATAGAAAGTCAAACTAAAATCAGCCGTACACCTTACATATAAAGTTCATTTTAGGTTGACCTAATTTTTCTAGAAAGATATACGTAATGACAGTTATTACGTTATCGTTCTAGAAAGTTCTCTACTCAAATATGATCAACTGATAACCAAGGATTGAAATACCGGTATTATGTGATATCGTTATTGCTCAAGGCAAGACATAACGATATTTTCAAGCATAGCGCTATCCAATAATGATACTGAATTTATTACTATTTAATAACGTTATTCATTACGTTCTGTTATATCCAAAAATTTTCGTTATGGTATATGATAATATGATTCACTCATTTATGCCCCGCTTGTTGTTTCTTGTTTTCACATATGGGACAAGTTATATTTAAAATTAGAGGTTTTGATCAGAGTTTGAAAGATTTTGTTGAATGTGCCAGTTTTTGGTACTATTATATTTAAAATACTATTTTTTAAATTTTCAAATAATTAATATTACATTTATATTAAGTGTGAAGTTTCGTAATTATAAACAGGAAAGTACCTACCTTTCATAGCGAAACTAGCTGTTATACACGGCTTCGCTCGCGCATATTTACTTTAGAACTTTTTTTATCTTATCAGATAGCAAACAAGGAGATGGGTCTCCTGATGGAAATAGTCAACTATCGCTTATAGACACCAAAGGTGTTAATGGTGCGTTGCTATCTTGTGGCGAGGTCTAATGCCACATGCATAAGTCTACCGACTAACTTACCCTCCAAACCGGAACACGACAGTGACAAGCACTGATGCTATTGCGGCAGGAATAGGTAAGGCGGTGGTACCAGACCCGGGCGAGACAATGCAGAACTCTACCCCCTAGTAGCCACAATGGTAGTAGTGACTCGTGAATCCAATCAGTTGCCTCTTACGACGTGCCTGGCAGTTGTCATATTCAAAGGAGCCCGGGACCAACGCGGGGTAGACTTATTTAACCTTTCTTACAAGACAACTTATTTAACCTTTCTTTATAAGCTACTTTATTAAAAATTTCGACACAGTCGGGGAGCCGCTAATATTGTATAAAAAATAATATTAACATGTTCATATTAGTTATTTATTAAAATATATTTTATTATCAAAATTTAAGTAAAACAAGAAAAATAAGAATAACTATTGGTAACATACCTATCGAACATACTAAAGTAATTTATACAAATATATAAAATTGGAGTGTCTGTAACATTAAAATAACCGGGTCTAACTAAATGCATATGGATGTATATATACGGTACATATAACAAAATAACACTTTTTACGATTTTTGTCTGTCTGTCTAAACAGACAGACAATTTTATTCAATTGATACGAAATTTTATGCAAGTATGTCCAACGAATATAAAGTTTCATAAAAAAATCATCCCTTATTACACCCCCTTCAGGGTTGAATTTTGAATAGTTCTTCTGGCCTGTGCTTTTATATAAAACTTTATATAAAACTTTCTTGCCCTATTTTACCCTTTACGGGGTGGAATTTTGAAAAACGCTGAAATACGTAACTCATTATTTTTGTCATACTCAATTCATATGAAATTTCATGCAAATATGTCTGAGGAATAAAATGTTTAAAAGTTTTATCCCCTATTTCCCCTTTGAAGATTGAATTTTTAATTATCCTTTTTAGTGAATTCTTCCGTCATAATAAAAATACGTGTGCAAAACTTCATTGTCTAACACAAATGGTTTGGCAATGGTTTGTGGGGTTGTATAAAACTTTCATCCCCTATTTTACCCTCGTAGGGATCGAACCTTGAGAAACGCTTAAACACGTAATTCATTATTTTTGTATTGTAGCACTCACCCCGGGCTTGGGAAACTAGAAAAACCTTAAAAACGGCTTTGAGGAGATGGTCGCAGGTTCAAATCCCACTTGTCAATATTTTTCTTTGTTGTTTTTAAGGTTTTAACGTAATTATTTTTTTTATTCAATTCATACGAAATTTCATGCAAATGTGTCCAGGGAATAAAAAGTTTCATAAAAACTTTTATCCCCTACTTCACCAACTTCTAGGTTGAATTTTGAAAAATCCTTCCTTATTGGATGCCTACATTATAAGGAAAATACGTGTTTTCCCTGTGTTGGTCTCGGGCTCCTTTGAAGAATAGACCAACTGACGTTCTTCAAGGCACGTCGTAAAAGGGGACCAATTGGCTATGCGAGTCACTACCATCATGGCTACTAGAGTTTTGCATTGTCTCGCCCGGGCCTGGTACCACCGCCTTGCCTATTCCTGCCGCAATAGCATCAGTGCTTGTCGCTGTCGTGTTCCGGTTTAGAGGGTAAGGTAGCCATTAAACTTATGCATGTGGCATTGGTTCTCGCCACAAAATAGCAACGCACCATTAACACCTTTGGTGTCTATAGGCGACGGTTAACTCTTTCCGTCAGGAGACCCATCTGCTTGTTTGCTGTCTTATGATATAAAAAAATTTCAAATTTATAGCCCTAAGGCGCCTCATAGACCTACAATAACATTGCGCAATACTTTTATTGTGCAATAATATTGAATACCCTTTTGACTCCAAACGTTCAATAAATTTACTCAATAAAATTGACAAACCAGTCTGATTAATATTTTCGAGCGAGCAACATGTCTGACGACGAAGTTTTGGCGGCAACCATGCTGGTGATTTAGTTAAATAAATCTCCATACAATTCTATACATTCAAGTAAAAACTCCCGTTCTTTATATTTTATAGCATTCTTGCTCGCCATTTTGCCTAAATTTATGACACAACCTTACATTAATATTAAGCCTACACAGTGCAAGAAAAAAAATATTGCGCAATAAAAATTAAACCAGCTCAAAAAAAAAAAAAAACTTGCTCAAATTTTCATAATATTATATTTCACCGTGTTGGTCCTGTCCCCTTTCAAGAATAGACCAACTACCGTTCTGCCAGGTAAGTCGTAAAAGGCGACCGATTGACTGTAGGTACGTGTCACTACCATCATAACTAGTTTTTTGTCTTGTTCCGGTTTGGAGGGTAAGGTGGCCACATCACCAAACACATCCACACTGAGGCAACGCACCGTTAACATTTTCGATATCTAGAGTGTAGGCGATGGTTTGTCATACCATCAGGAGAGCCATCAGCTTGTTTGCTATCTTATGATATAAAAAACAAATATTCATTTTGAACACTATTCATCTAGACTAACAACAACTTGTTTTTTCGTTTCACATCTGTAAATTATTTTGTATAGAAACTGGCTGATAAAAATTACATACTAAATAATGAATGAATGTCCTCTGTATTCAGTACTCGATTTTAATACCGAATATGTAAAAAAATTTGGTACTCAAACGTTGAACTAATTATCCAATGACATGTTTACATTTATACGGACGCCCGCGCATAGATACAAAACATGTGTATTCAAATTCTCTTTTATAGGCACCATCGAAGTTCATTATTTACAAACAGTGATTTTTCCCAACTCGTGACTAGACTCATTTGTCAGTAGTCACCGCGCGCATGATAACAACGCTATCACACGCACGGTGACCGTATTTTCTTAATATTTCTTTACTAATTTGGTTGTGGTTGACAACATAAGAGTTAAGCAATATTTTGATAACGTCATTTTCCTCGCCCAGTAAATTTTCCTTAGTCCTAAGAAAACTGGTATTTTTCATTTTGTGTTTCTTTTATCTTGCGGGACTGCCATCATATAAAGAAAGCAATATTTTATTTATTTACTTACTTTAATTTATTTTCATTCGTACTAAATCAGGGCGATTGCAAACCTAACATCATAATTTTCGACCAAAGTGGGTTTGCGACCACCTATTTTAGTGAGTGAATTAAAAAAAGTTCTATCAAGAAAACATTTGGTCGTAAACTGATGAGATGCATCTTTATGCTTCTACAACATCAGATTCTAAATTATACAATCATAAAAGCATCATTGAGATTATAACAAGCAAAATATTATGTAGCCTTGTGTCAGAATGCGATCACCCGGCCACTTTCTAGCGTATTAGATATTTACGTACTTCAGTTTGCGACCACAGGATTTTAAAAAAATATAAGCTAAAAAATGATATGACTACAACTTTCGAACAAATATTGCTCTATAATTGAAGTAATAACGATTCTTGTTTAAGTGTAATATTAGTGTAAGGTATCAAAAGGTAACTTTGTTCGCCGCCCGGCGTGGCATTTTTGCAGCATTACGTGACACATAAACATACCATTGAGTCATCACCCGAACTCAGGCACTATTTTCTAGATTTGGGTTAAGCCCGATAGATTTAAATTTATGATTTTCTTGTTACATAAATATTCAATGAATACTTAATGCTTACTATTCATTGTTTTCTCCTAAAAAAAACGGGTTGTGGCTGTGTTGAGGACACAACCGTGCATCTTTTACGTGAATACGACGACGTCACGGGTAATATCTTGCAATGTTCACATTTTTCATTCATCGTTCCAATCACAATGTTCCCCATCAAACCCGCCTACAAACCTAGACCACGTCCGTTCATCATTTGGATAGCGAAGTAGAGTGTAGGGTGGCGCTACCACCGTAAGGTGACCCCCTATTACTTACGAAAACCGAAGAATACAAAAACCTTCACAATAAAAAGGCCCCGGGGCCGGATAAAATCAAAAATATGGTAGTTAAACACCTCCCTCTTCTATATACCTACTAGTGTGCATCTTTAATGCACTTCTAGCCGGTTTTGTTGTTTTTAAGGTTTTTGCAGTTTCCCAAGCACGGGGTGAGTGCTATAACACAAAAATATTTAGAAATATGAAAGTACTGATCAAAATTATAAATGTGAATTTCATCTGTAACGATGAACTCATATAACTAGTTATAAGTATGTATACCTAGCGATCAGTACAATCGACGTATTCGATCATATATCAAAGAAGAATTTCGCTGCCTCGAGCCTGTCGACACTAGCTCAGTGGAAGAGCGTCCCGGCTTTAGGGAGATGGTCGCAGGTTCAAATCCCGCGTGTCGATATTTTTCTTTGTTGTTTTTAAAGTTTTTCTATATTTTGGATGTTGGTGATAGTTATGTAGCTATAACATCAAACTGTATCCCAATTTTGTTATCATCAGTTTTTTGAACTGTCGCCTCTACGAAGGCAAATTCAAAGACGTATTTACGTCAAAATGCTATTATCTTTAATTAAAGAAACCTAGCCCCTCAAGTGGTCGCATACTGGAGGCGGTCGCGTTACCGACGCAGTGACCGTACATCGATATTTTTTAATTAATAAATTTTGTGACTAAGAAAACATTTTACAGTGCAAAAAATGGGTCATGGTGCTTAACAGCTTTAATTCGAAAATTAAAATAAAAGACAAACAAAAATCTATGCTTAAATAATTTAGCGGAAAATTTCAGGAATTATATTTTACAGATTTTTATATTTTGCTGCTGCTATAAGCCACGCTCTTCAATAAATTCAATAATATGCATACTAACCTTACAGAATTCTCACTTTACATAATGAAAATTAAAGTGACGTCTAATTGTCCGTCTATTTGTTTTTCTTTGTAAATGTATGATTCATGGTCATGGTTAATCTGCAAAGCTGTTTGTGATGATATTTCAAATGGATAGCCTTAATTCTGGGAAAGGACATAGGTATGCTACCTACTACTAATACTACGCGGGTGAAGCCGCGGGCGAAAGCTAGTTAATAATTAACACATTTGTTTGAAAAAAATCATTTTTTTATACTTAAGGTAGCAAACAAGGAGATAAGTCTCCTGATGAAAAGAGTCAACATCGCCTATGTACGCCAAAGATGTTAATGGTGCGTTGCTATCTTGTGGCGAGGTCTAATGCCACAAACATAAATTTACCGGCTGCCTTACCCTCTAAATGGGAAGACAATAGTGACAAGCACTGACGCTATTGCGGCAGGAATAGGTAAGGCGGTGGTATCAGACCCGGGTGAGACAATCCGGAATTCTACCACGGTAGTAGTGACTCGCATAGCCAATCGCTCGCCTTTTACGACCTGCCTGGGAGTACGGCAGTTCGTCTATTCTACAAAGGAGCCGTTAATAATTAGCATTTTAAAGAAAACTCTAAGATACCTAGTAACATTTCTTATTACATAAAAACCCACGGGAGAAAAAAACATGTTTCATAAAGATACATTGTCTTATGTAGATATAATAATATGTATTAAAAGTTAGAATTGTTTTCTAATTATGTGTAGGTTGGAATCCTTTAAAAAATATTTGAAAACCATGCGTACCGCTTGTAAATATTTTTAATGCGTGTCTCGTAAATCGTAAATCGCGATGTCTCATTACATCAAACTTGTAAATTTGCGTAGGTACCTTGTTGCCAACTCGCAGTCATGGTAGTTGGTGAACCATCGACCAATCACGAAACAGCATGAAACGCGGCAACGTCGCATAAATATCAATATTTATAACGTTACATACCGCTCATAATTTCGTTCTGTTATTTTGGTAGCGATACACATAGTGTTCTAAAATAATTTTGTTACTGAGGTATCGCTATAATAATAACGTTATGTATCGAAAAATTTGTTCTGTTATTTGATAACGTTTTAAATCCCTGCTGATAACTACGGAAAATCAATGCTGCCATCTATTGTAGAATAGCGAAACTATTACGATCTTAAGTTTCACCATTGTACAAATAGATGAGTCTATTTTGAATAGACTACAAAAGGACGTAAATACTCTTTTTTTTTGTAGCAAAATAAAATTAATTGTAACGCAGTTTGGTATATTTTTAAATGTTCTGTTTGTGTGTTTCGGATTATTGCTGTTTAAAATGAAAACGAGCAATGAAACAATATTTGCATTAGTAGTTTATATGCAATAATGCTTATTTTATGTGTGAGTGTGGCGATCGCGGTCCTGATACAAATGTTTGTACTTGCCATTTCCGCTTGTTTTCCTTATTTCGTGGTTTTATTCACAAGCTGCAAACAAGAGGCAGTAGATACTTTTCTATAAAATCTATATTTCACTTCATATAATTACTATAAAGTTTCCTTTTTAACAAGAAACAATAGAATGAAAAGAAAACTGAGTTATTTAAAAATGAGTGCAAACCTCAAATGAGGAGATAAATTAGGAAAAGAACACAGGCAAGACTTCATACATCGTTGTTTTTAGTAATTACCTTAAAGTTTAATATATTCCTTAAGATTCTATATCAACTCCTTAACTTATCCGCATTTAATAAATATTTTTTAACTTGGGGAATAGTAGCTAAATAAAGTTGAAATTTAGGTAAGGTTAACGTAAACAATCAGCTCTCTCCTTGGTAGTCTGTGGTTAGGTATTTATCTTGTCATTGGGTGTCTTCAGTACTACTGCTAATCTCAGAAATCTAAGTTAGATTGACAGAATTCTGAGCTAAGATTTTGCAAAAACACAATATAGATACTTAAAAAAACAAAAAATAAATTAGCATTAACTATTCTTTAAAACAAAAACAGGGAGAATTTTCATTTGATACTTATAATGAAAATTATGACATAAAACTTATTACTGTTTTAATGAAAATGTAATGACAGTTTTATAAAATGTTAACATTTAAATATGATGGTAGAATTCAATCAAATTATAGTCTCAATTATTTTGAAATGATTGTTCCTAGCGATATATTTTATTTAATTGATTTAAAAATCGTAGAAAGTTATTCTAATTTATCTAATATTCGTCACTCCAAAAGACACGCAAGGGATGTACAAAAACAAAATGGCCTGTGTTCTTTGTACTAATGACTATAATAATATACTATGTCAGATAAGTTTCTGGCACTGTAAGTCACTATTTGAAAGCTGCCAAGCTGCGATATATAACAAATCAAGATTTTAGCTATTGAAATATTGGTTAGACTGTCAGCGCTAAAAGCATTAGTACATTAGTACGCACTAACATAATTAAATAGGTAATATAATTGAATTATTAGGTACGTAACAAGTAGTTGAATGCTAATGGAAAATTATTGTTGGTTCTCCACTAATTTATTCGACGTGTTTGAATTGTATACAATTTGCATTCATTTCATTTATGATCACCGAACTGAATTTCAAATGAGTAAATTATATATTCTCGAAACATCAATTTATAAGATATGTACATACAGTTGCTAAATTTACAGTTATTTACGCATCAAAATATCATTTATCCTGATATATATAAATAAAGAACTGTTAGAATTGTGTTACTAGTTGGGGAAATTAAAGTAACCGAAAAATGTCTTTAAATACGGGTACTACTTAGTTTAGATTTCTGTCTCCTCAAAGAATGATACGTTTTGCAAATTGAGAGAAATCAATAAAGATTTATCTATACATATAATAAAATCGTAGGAAAGTCAAAACTGTACATTGAACATATTTTAAAAAGAATACTTGGGGCATGATCAAAGCCAAAAATATAGTTTTTAGAATTTTTGTCTGTTTATCTGTTTGTCTTTTAGTCTGTTAGACTATTTGTCTGTTTGTCCGTTTGTCCCTTTGTCCGTTTGTCCTTTCATCCGTTCGTCCGTTCGTCTATTCGTTCGTCCGTTTGTCCGTCCGTCTGTCCGTCTGCCCGTTTGTCCGTTTGTCTGTTTGTTTGTTTGTATGTATATCCGGGGTAATCTCAAAAGTACTGCACGGATTTACTTCAAATTTTGCATAAATATTACTAACAGGTCGGGTCAACATATAGGCTACATATTATCACGCTATCACCTACAGGGGAGGTGCTCGTAAGAAATAAACAGAGACCCAGAGTGTCACTTGTTATGTCCAGTAGGTAGTACGAAAATGTTTTTTTCTTTTTGGAGGTTAGTTTAGCCTTACCTTCCAAATGACCGCGAAACTGAACGTCATTCGATATGTTGACTTCCAGAGTCCCGACAATAGCTGTGGCTTTCAAGAGAGTATCACGAAATCGAGGTAATACAAAAAAGGGTGTCTTTTTAGTGGAGAACACGCAAAGCTGTGTCTTCTTTGGGTTAAAAGTGACCAGGTTTTGATGATCCCATTCCGAGACGTCGGTTAGTTGATTCTTAACTTCAGACACAAGCTTATTTCGGCAGTCTTCGGCGTATTCCCGAGAAATACTACTACGGCCGGAGTGTGTAGCATCATCAGTACTGTCATCTGCATAGCAATGTATGTTACGAATTCGCATCATGTCACTTATATGCAGAAGGAACTGTTTTGGTGATAGCACGCATACTTGGGAAACACCAGCATTTAAATATTTAAGGTCAAAGCACGCACAGTCGACTACGACTTTGATGCTCCGATCATGCAAAAAACTAGTGATCCACTTGCATCATTTCTCGGAAAAGCCCATAGAAACGAAGCTGTATCCATTTACTCATTGATGCCACCATATAGGCAGAGTTGTTGTTATATTTTCTAAGTTACGTCACAGCGACGTAAAAGTTAGATTTGCAGATATCAAGACAGAAGATAAGGTGATGTTTTAAAATATTACGCAATTTTCAATGAAATAATTAAGTGGCAGATATATATCTCTACAATTCCTTTAATTATTGCTATCCGTAATACAGGTGAAAAAGATGAGCAAAAACATACTTTCATAACGACAAAAATCAAACCGATTTAGAAAAGTCTGGCCATGCCATGTAAAGTATATTGAATGGAAAAAAGAGAAAAAAGATAACACTGGAGTGTCTCCTGACTAAATATAACGGCTAGTATTTGTTGCTTGACTCACTGCTAAAACGTATGGAGTATATTGATCAAGAATTATAGGTACGTCTTTGAACCAACTAATTAATTATTTTTGGTCGTAATCATGATTAAACTTAGCAAAATAAGTGATTTTATTAGCTATGATTATGAATTATGTTTGATGTGCTCCAGATAGCTTATTAGTACTGACATAATACCATTTTTACATCACCGAATTAACGAACGAAGTGCTTGAAGTAAAATGCTTTATTTTAGGGATAACATAAAATTTAAAACCGTAGATCGTAGATTATACAAAGTGCTTGTCTAAAGTGTTAATCACAAAGCTTGAATATTTTTTTTACCTATAAACACTTCAAAATATAATTATATATGTTTTAAAAAAATAAATCACATTACACACACAGCTTTGACAGCATATACCTCTATATAAGATATTTCATACAATCCCCTTAGGTGTTGACTTTTTAAAAAAGTGGTCTAGATTTAACTCTTATCTATAACTAGGTCGTTGACAAATTTCATTAAAATTATTTTTGCAGTTTAACCATGAAAGCATAACAGACAAAAAGATGGAAGGACAGATTTTTAAATGTGCAATATATTTATGAACACGGATAAAATAATATATCCAGCACAAGCAAGGCATGTAAAACAAGAAGGGTGATTTATCATTAAAAATGTTGTCGTGACAAAAAGATATACGTTTATTGCGTAATATTGCGAAAAAACATAAATTTCAACAAGGATCTGGTATATATTGATCTATCAAAAAATAGAGTAGTAAACACCATCGCCTATAGACACCAAAGGTGTTCGTTGCTATTTTGTAGCGAGGTCTGCGAGGAATGCCACATGCATAAGTTTGCCGGCTAACTTACCCTCCAAAGCAGAACACTACAGTGACAAGCACTGACGCTATTGCGGCAGGAATAGGTAAGGCAGACAGAATGTAGAACTCTACCACCTAGCAAAAAGTTATCTAAGTAGTAACTGGTAATAAACCTCATATTCTTTAGCATATTACTACTATACAGAAATCACAAGGACTAATTTTGTTAGCTTTCCTCTTCATATATTATGCTCAATATTTAGAAAAGAGTAGGTTTACGTAGCGCTTATCAATCTAGATCCAAGTCAAATCAAGGCACAAGAAAGTTTTATAATAGAATATGACCGCCTGCGCATGTAATATCGCCCTGATTTGGCCAAATCAAAAATAAAGGAAAAACGTATGAGAAAAATTACTATTATTGGGTAATATAATATTTTGAAAGCAAAAAATATATATTAATTACTCGTTTAAAGGTATAAGATTAAGTACTTCTTATCAAGCCAAATTCTTGCCTTAAAAATTATAAACTGTAAGCTTTCATTAAACATTCTGCAGAGTTCTGCAACTCTTTCTCGCCGAAAAGGCCGGTTTCTGATATAGTCCTCGCCAAAGTTTGATACCACCTTATCTATTCCTGTCGCAATGGTGTCAATGCTTGTCACTGTTATGTTCGGTTTGGAGATCTCATAATGAAAAAGATAACAATCACCCATATAGACCTACGTATGCGTTTTAGAAAGAAAACTTGAAAAGCATTAAGAAAACTTTGGACACGACAGAATTTGAACATGATACCTTGTTTAAAGCCTAGCAACGCTTTGACTAACTGAGCTATGTGTCACTGATCTGATGTCTAGCAACCTATGCAATCGATGAAAACGATCACAAAGCAGAGAATATTTTCGATATGTTGAATCACCTTATAGAAGACACCAAAGATGTTAATAGTGCATTGCCATTCATGTGCAGGAGTAAGAATGTTACATGTATAAATTTAACGTCTATCTTACCCGCAAAACTGGAACATGACAAAGAAAAGCACAGATGCTGTGGAAGCAGGAATAGGTGAAGTGTTGATACGAAAACCAGGTCGAGGCGTTACAAAATTCTACCATCTTACCTAACGATGTTAGTGATAGTTACGTAATAGACTTCTCTCGCTTTTCACGGGATGACTTGTAGTAAGGCAGTTAAAGCAGCAGCAGATCTATTCTTCAAACAGTGACTCAGATCAACAAAACTAAATGCGCGTTTAGGAACTTCCTCCCACAGGTTTTTAATTACACATATGAGTACGATTAAGAATTGGTTTCAACTACTAAATTTTAACTATTTCTACTTTAAAAACACAAACAAAATATAACTCAGTATCTAATAGGACCCGCAAGCATCCAAAATTTAGAATTTTTTAAATATTTGAATTAGCATGACAGAGTTGGTTTGTCGTTTAATAAAAGTTTCTACAGAATAACAGCAAAAGTTCCAGTGAAATTATTAAAATTTTTAATTAATGTCGTAACTTTTCATGTCACTGGTGTTATTACGAGTCTGTTTTTTAGAAATCATGCTCTAAATAAAACAAGCAAACAATTCTTTTAATGTAAAGTAATAACTTTAGTCTATAGACAAATGTCTGTAGATTTACCAGCTACATTACCTTCAAACAAAAAAACGACAGTGACAAGCGCTGATTCTATTGCGGCAGAAAATGTTAAGATGACGAAAGCTATATCAGATGGGACACAATTATGTGATTCATCACTCTTTCATCTTTTATGGATTACCTGGTAAATTAATCTGAAATCTGGATTCTGATTATGCAAGCAAACTAAACAACGTTGAGGAGGTTGGAGTTTGGACCGTCGGGTGTATATCTCAATAATCAACAATAGCAGGAATTTGGACTCGGACAGCTCGACTGGCACGATGACGGTCGATCCTATCTCTTAAATCTAATCTCAAATCTGACCTAAAATTAGTTTAGTAACATGCAGTAAGTATGCCCTACACGCGGGTGATCACTGAATACAGTCACAAGTTCGACAATTCACTATTTATAAACAATGACTTTCGATATCCATGCACATAGAAATATTCTAAATTTTGCACTTTTGAAAATGGCAACTGTCCCATTACGGCCGATCTAGTGTTTGTCAAATCTGTATGAGAACGTTATCGAAATTATAGACAGGGACAGAGATATACGAAATGTAACACTGTGCTTCATGTAACTCTGTACCCCACTTTATCCTTACTAAAAACAAAAAAACATTTTCTTTTTGCATTTTTCAGTAAAATATTTAATCGCTTCGTTTCAGTTTTTGAATTGTGGTCACTTATTTCCAATCAGATATCATTATCATATTATTAAAGACCAATATAAATACGATACTCAACTTCCAACCCCTTTTTTCCCAGCCGCGTCTTAAAACTAATGTTTTTGGAACAGTAATTGAAGTAATTCGGAGTTAAACTTCAATTACGTAGCTGTCATTCAAGCGTCTTTTTGTTTCTCTCTGCAATAGAACTAGTTCAGAACTTTGTTTGAATTTAATTTGTACACGGCCTTTGTCCACATTTACAAACTCGCGTCAACCTGGGCAAAGACGTCAAACAATTAAATACAAACGGTAACTGTAATTGAGTTTTGATTTGTGTTTATTTATTTATTTTATTTATTTATTTAAATTTTGCTCACATACATTTGTACAGGTAGACTTAACGCCCTAGAGCATTCTGTGCTAGTTAACCTCCAAAGAGTACAGAGAAAGCGCAACGGGTGCACAAAGAAAAAAAATTGGGAAATTAATTAAGTACTTAATTTAGTAGTAGTTAAACACATTAATTATGTAAAAACAAAACGTACATAACGAAAAGCACATAATTAAAACATATATTTATATATAATAAAATCATATAAATATGTAAGAAGTGGGTCAGATATGATAAATAAAATGCGGATGTGGTAATATAACAGCTCTTTATATTTTGTTCAACTTGTATCAAAAACAACATAAAATCACCATTAAAGCTTTCCATCACTAATGACTAGTTCTCGTTTAACAATTCCAAGTAACTTAATTATTCCTTATTACAAATAAGTCATAATTTAAGCAATAAATAGTCAATTATAAATTGTACTGCGACTAATTTATAGTTGACAATAATAATTAATTTGTTTGCACAAATTAATTATCCAAGAGTCGAGGATAAGCTACTAGCAAGATACAACAAGTGTACCGAGCCACGCCAGAGCCTAGACTGCCTTATCGGCGGGCGCTCAGAGCCTTTTATACAGGTAGCAAAACAAGTTGAGTAGTAGGGATATCGAACGATGCGCTTGCCGGCCCAGGCGGTGCATTTGTTGTTTACACTTTACAATATTCTTGCATTTGATGACGCGGACGCCGTCAAATATATACACGTATTGAATTAACATGAATACAAATAATTCAATATATAATAAAAAATAAAAAAGAATAAAATACATATTCTCATAACTATAGACAAATATATACTTATATACATAGATACCAATATACGTTATTTATATACTCTTTTATGTCTTCATATAACGGCAGCAAATTCATAAATAAATTTATATAAGTATATAAGCATTCAATCAGGAACAATGCCCAAGATAAGACTAAAGAATGCTAAAGATAAGACTTGCCGTTAAAAAGAATACCTTGAATCTGCCCTCCTACCATCAGCAGGCAGTGCATTCCAGAGTCTTATAGCCTGATGGACAAACAAACATGAGAGAAAATCTGTATGACAAAAGGGGACATGGTGCGTGAGATCATTGTAAGATCGAAGATTACGATTATGAGAAATGTGTTGATATTGAAAATATGATTTAAGATACGTAGCAGCGGATGGATCGTATAAAATAGAAAATAGCATACATAATAATCTCATATGACGTCTTTGATGGATGGTCAGCCACTTAAGCTTAGAACGGTAAAAAGAGATGTGGTCATATTTCCTCAAACCAAAGATAAAACGAATACAAATATTTTGGAGACGATCAAATTTATTAAGAAGTACTTAGTTGAGATCAGCGTAACATACATCAGCATAATCAATCATGGGAAAGATCAAAGATTGTACCAATAGGATTTTAGTGTTTGTCGGTAAAAAGTTTTTATGTCTGTAAAGACTTCGTAACGTATAATTTACCTTACGACAAACTTCATTTACATGAGGTGTCCACGAGAAGGTACTGTCAATTAACAAACCAAGATCCTTAACATGCGAATTGATAGCAATCGCCATTTTATTATATAAAATAGATGGCAAGGAATCCACGGGAATGCTTCCAAGACGACGTTTACTGCCAATAATTATGGCTTGGCATTTGGAATGGTTCACATCAATTCCGAAACTATTAGACCAGTCATATATCCTTTGCAGATCGGCATTTAGTTTCGCTATGGTATCCTAAATATCCTCCACGCGAGCATGGGTACATACCTGTAGATCATCCGTATTCAAATGTTTATTATTTTAAACAAATAATTAACAAAAATAAACATTACACACAGTACATTCATATGACATACATGATAATATATACTCATGTATATTTACTATTTTTTTAAAGTATGGCTAAAGGCAGTTGTCAAACTTAAAAGGTATTTTATTGTTTAGACTATGGTCGAATTTCAGCCACAGGTCACAACACAGAAGAAAATTGTTCTGATAATTAGACGTAATTGCTACATGAAGACACCAATGCTACTACTAATGAACCGGTTTGATCATGCATATAGATCATTTCATCAACTACGACATAGCAAATCGGATAACGAACGATACAGAATGAGGGCTGACTTACATACACAATCAAACTTACTTATTAAGAAGATCGCAAATATGTGGGTTTATTGTGAAAAGATTGCATGTATTGAAGGAGGGAATTCAGTACTTAAATTTTGAACTAATACGAAATGCCACGCTAAACGCGAAATTACTAATAAATTAGTATCAAAGTTTATTGCTTACGAACAATGACTTGCAGCCTTGTTGCGTATCATACAAAATGCGTGCTTATTCCTCGCGTGGAGACCATATTTTTTATATTACTAAACTAATATAAAAAAAAAGCATCTTCACGCCCATATCCCGGAAGGGGTAGGCAGAGGTACAACAAGTGCACCCACGATTAGCCGAAGATACTTGGTCCCACAAATGTGATAGGTGGCAAGCCTATCGCCAACCGGGCACTTTCCAATCCCGGGCAACTTTGTGTTTCTCTGAAAACTGAAAAAACACTTTTTTTAAAGTGCCCGACCCAGGAATCGAACCCGGGACCTCATGTGGTCAACGCCAACGCTGGACCACTAGACCACAGAGGCGATAACTAAACTAATATCATTTCAAATATTTAATTTTAGTTATTTTTTAAAATGTATTCCTGACACAAATATGGATATGTTTCTGAATTAAATATTATTGTTATTATTAAAATTTACTTTGTAGTTAAGAAATTTTTTATTGTATTTTTTTATTGGTTACATAAGTTACATATTATGACAATTAACTACGTGTCCATAAATATATACAATCTTCTACTGGTCAACCTGTATAAATGACATTACGCTTTCTCTTATCTTCGAGATTTGGGCAAAAATCTTCTTAAGAGCAAACACGTTATTTACTTTAAAGATTAGTTACAGTTTATCTCCATAGAATTTCTTCACCTAGTGATCACAATGATACCGAGACCTTTTACGTATATTCGTCACATAATAATTGACTGACAAAATATCAACCGAAGTTATCAACGAAAAAAAATGATGTGGTGTCGTGGGACACCAGGTAGGAACGAAGTTCCTTCGGCTAAAGGGCACTACTCGCTTGTGTATGCGACTGTCGCGCCTGCGCACGTCTCATTTAACGGTTTTATTCCACGCACTTTTTTCCACAGATTTTTTCTTACGGTTTTACTATCACATTTTTTTCAGTTCGGTCGCGCAGCAAAATCCCTATCCCCTCCAAGCCTGCTATAAGGAAATTCGTTCCAAAAACATTAAAAAGATGCACTAGTTTTCTATGAAACAAAATCCTGAAATCAACAAAAACTATTGATAAAGCCAATAAAACAAAAAATCTTTCAAATTTTACTACGGAGGGATCTAGCATCAAATACTCATAAGACTTTAAGAGAATAGAAGGCTAGAATATATTATTCAAAGTTTAGTTAGCACTGATTCCTGCGAGAGACGCAACTTGCTTACAAACACTCGCAAAACGTAAGGGAAAAATCTCTTTATTCGGAACTTTTGTACACGATTCCAAACACTCCAGCGTCCACATAAATTCTTTTACATTGACACTTCAACACGCCCGTATTCTAAATATTATCTTTGCTGATTCAAGGTACTTAATGTTACCCTACTTTAATAGGATTTGTGTTAAGATAGCATCTAATCATTAGTAGAAATTACAATAAATCTCGTACCGTATTTACTAACCTTGACGACTATTTAATATCAGTTAAAGATAAACAGTTAACGTAATCTTTTACATCCTCATAGCATATCGTAACGTAGAGATACTGTATTTTTCTGGTAAGAAAGCTTAACTGAATTACGTCAAACTTTTTTTCTAGTCAGATTTAACCTATCACAAAAAGGTTCACAGTAAGACATGCTCATTGCTAGACCAACAAAACCAATCAAGAAGATTTAAAATAATAATAAACGATGAATTTTTCTTTACTATCGATCGAGTTTTTTACACTATCTTGGTTTGGGCTCCTTTTCAAGAATAATGCCAGGCAGTTTGTAAGAGGCGAACGGCTGGTTATGTGATTCACTTGTATCGTGGCTACTAGTTGGGTTCTGCATAGTCTCGCCATGGTCTTGTACCACCACCTTACCTATTCCTGTCCCAATAGCGTCAGTACTTGTCACTGTCGCCTTCCGGTTTGGAGGGTAAGGTAGGCGGTAGCAACGCACCATTAACATCTTTGGTGTCTATAGATGATGGTTTAGTCTTTCTGCTTCTGCTTGTTTGCTATCTTATGATATAAAAAAAGTTTTGGTACGACCGCCTTACCTATTCCTACTACCATGTGTGTTGGTGTTTTTTGCTGTTGTGTTCAAGTTTGGAGGATAAGGTAGCCAGTAAACTTATGCATATGCCATTCTAAACCTGAGAAACAAAAAATTAACGTCTTTAGTATCTTTTTCAATTTTTATCATTAACTCTTTATATTATAAGAATCATATACTTGTTTATTATCTTACTATTAATTTTACTATGAACACTGAACATCGTCGACACTTGGTAAAACTCCATGTTAACTTGGATTTATATTACACTAGCTGCAGCATGCAGCCCGCTGCATTATGAAAGTTTTTGACGAATTCCGCGGGATCGCCTACTTTTTCCGGTATAAAATGTAGCCAATCTATTATTCCAGGTCATTATCTAGCCGTCTTCCAAATTTTGGTAAAATCCTTTCAGTAGTTTACTAGGTGGTAGAGTTCTGCACTGTCTCGCCCGGGTCTGGTACCACCGCCTTACCTATTCCTGCCGCAATAGCGTCAGTGTTTGTCACTGCTGTGTTCCGGTTTGGAGTGTAAACTTATGCATGTGGCATAAGACCTCGCCACACGATAGCAACGCACCATTAACACCTTTGGTGTCTATAGGCGATGGTTGACTCCTTCCATCGGGAGATCCATCTGCTTGTTTGCTATCTTATACTATAAAATAAATAAATAAATAGTTTTTGCGTAATTGAGTAACAAACATCCATCCAAACAACCAAACTTCGCTTGGTTTTTAAAGCAAATGTAAATAGTAAGTCACAATCTTCACTCTACGTTTTTATTTTTTTCTTAAAGCTTTAGTTACATTGGTTTAAATATAGTGTATGTGTAAGTTTAGTTACATTGGGTTAAATATAGTGTTAGAGGTCTAAATTTTTAACTATAATCTTAGAGTGAATATTCGTTTTTTACAAAACAAGTCGATATTCTTGATTATGCGTAGAGGTCCCAAATTGATAAAGCCTTAAAGTCCGCCAATCATGTCATATATTATTATGCCGTAAATATTAAATTATTACAAGACACTAACACTATGCCAGAATTCAATATCATTTAGAGAAATGGTTATATTTTTAAAGTCACAGAATAGCAAACAAGCGGCTCTTTTGATCAAAAGGTAACCGTAACCGTAACCCAGTGACACCAAATACGTTAACAGTGCAATCTTTGTGGCCCGTCCATTGACAACATACACTAGACTCATTATGTTTGACTTTTTGCACAAAATTATATCCGTCAATAAAGCGGAGCGTGGAGAAAAAGTACGCGGTGTTCCAATTGGCTAATTCAAAATCGGTATTTTGTGTTTACACACGTGCGAAAAAATACCGATTTTGAATTCATTGGATTGGTCAGTACTAATTCTTACGAACTATTATAAGATCTATTAGTCTGATGTGTTGACAAAACAATGGGTCTGTTATTAGGTGTATAGTCTGTTTACTCAGTGGGCTCGCCAAAACGCCAAATAACAATTATAACATTAACCAGATTATGGCACTGACAAGCAAAAACTTCACGCGGCAAATGAAGGGATGGTACTAAACTAGGACAAGATGTTGTGGGACTCAGATGGCTCTCCTGATAAAAAGAGAAACCATCGCATATAGACACCAAAAATGTTAATGTTATGTTGCTATCTACGTGACGGGTAACAATGCCAGATGCATAAGTATACCGGCTACCTTACCCTCCAAACCGAAACACCACAATGATAAGAATTAACGCTATATTGGCAGAAATAGGCAAGGCGATGTTACCAAAATATCCGATCTAGATGTTGCAGAACTCTACCACTTAGTGGTCACGATAGTAGTGACATGTATCTAATCGTTTGCTCTTCTATAATCTGCCTGGAAGAACGGCAGTTGGTCCATTCTTTAAAGGAGCTCGAAACAACACGGGTAAACCTGAAACCTAGTAGTCACGATGGTAATACAGTATCAAGAGTATCTGCAACTAACTTGTTTGCATGTATCGTTTCATGAATATAGAAAAATAAATCAAATACCCAGAGATATGATAAACAACACTTAGTTTTCGTTTTTTAAAGTGTATATACGACCATCTATGTTATTTATTATTGTGGTTACTCAAAGTAGAACGAAGTTTGTCACTTGTTTTCCAGAAGGTCTGACGAAATTTCATTTAAAATTTAAAATTGGCACCTAATCTAAAACCTAGGAACGTTAAGTAAATCTTTTACAAAGGGTCCAAGGGCTCTTTTACTATCGCACTGACCTCTTATCCCTAGGCATTATTATGGAATAGTTTTTCGTCTTCGCAATACAAATACCTCACTTAACAAGAACGTGACCTGCATTTATCCTTAAAAGCTATTGTAACGTCGTTAACGAAAAATATCATTAGTTGTTTTATATTACAGATACAACAAGCAAACACGTGGTTCGCTCTCCTGTCAATAAGAGATAATAAAGAATGATATGGGTGCACACAAATTTGGCCTCAAAAGTAACGCATGTTGATAGATGCTTATCGTATTTCAATCCATTATTACTGCCTTCTGACGTATAAATTCTATCAAGGACACTTTTTATAATATTAAAATTCACAAAAAACCTATAAGAATTACGATTACTAGAATTCACGTTTTTTTTTTTATTATTTTAAACCGACCGACCGAACCGACCAATTGGCTATGCAAGTCACTACCATCGTGGCTACTAGGTGGTAGAGTTCTGCATTGTCTCGCCCGGGTCTAGTACAACCGCCTTACCTATTCTGCCACAATAGCATTATTGAACGCTCTTAAAAAGAACTTATTGAACAAAAATTTAACTGTACCTTGAAATTCTCTAGAGTTATAAATTTGTGTCTTTCGGCCTAATGTCGACCGGAGGCCAACAGCTATAAGCTCTTGTATCAAAATAAGTACCCTCATGTCGGCCGGTATTATTTCTTAATAACAAATAAAAATATGCATCAAAATTGCAAGAGATAATCTTCTATACCCTTTTATTTATCTGCAGAATAGAAGTAAAACCTATTGTGAGATTAGTTATGATCAAAAACACAATCTTCATGCGTGGTCTCCTCTAACGTTTTTAGCTAAATATGATTAGTACACAGTTATATGAGTAAACTCGTGATTCCCAACACAAATTTAAACCTATATGGAATTTAAACTTAATTATCAGCATAAACATATCAGATGGCCGACATTAGGCGATGGCTGACTTTAAGGCACTCTACCCTACAAGTTTTCTACAAAGAACATATTGAAATTGTCAAAATCATTTTGAATTTAGCCTTAATAAAACAAAGAATCTAACTAATTTTATGTCAAAGAGATCTAACGTCTAATCGCCTGTTGTATATTTTGTGCAATAAAGAGTTTAAATAAATAAATAAACTATCGCGACTTTTTGAATTTGAAACTGTTTGAATTCTGTTTCTGCGAGGGACAAACACTTATGTGACAAGCATTGGATTTCTGGACTTAGGCATTTATTTATAACATTTTAGAATGTATATAGAATTTAGTTCTATGTATTAGTATAATTAACACTCATATTATCACAAGTAAATAATTTCGTATAACTTGTTTAAGGATATATGTATTTATTTATTCATATATATTATTTATTTCTTCCTTCAACATATATTTCGTAATATAACAAGGACGATCAAAATCCGAAAACATTGCTTTTTACTTTATGTTACGTCGCGCTTAATCATCTCCCGGAGAAACAGTCCCTTCGTTATTTCTTTTCACACTTAAGGCTCACATTCTGCGTTAAGAGCTAATGAGCTTCTCTACTAATGTTTTACATGTATAGCATTTCTTAAGTACTTCTTTGAAGAAAACGTAAGATTCATAATACAGAATTTGACGATACGATAATAAGCTTGGCTATTAAAGTAAATGTAATTAGTAAATTGCACTCTTCGTTTACCTTTTATTTTTTTAACATCCCGCTACGTATGTAAATAACCGCTTTCTTGAAGATATAGAGAGATTCACTATTATGAATATTAGCGGGGAGAGTGTTCCAGACAGTAGAAATCAGAAATTTCCTGAAATTTCTAATTTCTACTGTCTGGAACACAGGGAACTTTAAAATGCCTCGAACTTGGGATCTACGGTCAGAGTCAAGGGAATGTAGAAAATTAAATCATTTGCGAAGATACTGAGGGGAAATATCAGTAGACAAAATATTGTACAGAAGTCTAAGCGAGTGTAAATTTCTGCGTACACGTATGGGAAGCCACTTGAGTTGAGTTCTAAAATCAGAGACGCGATCATATTTCCTGAGACCGAAAACGAAGCGTATGCAAATATTTTGTAAATCTGTAGTGTGTTTAGTGTATGAAACTGACAACAGTAGTTAAATTTACCAAATGTGATAATCAGAATCCCTTAACCAAATGTGATGATTAGAATCCCTATCATACCGCCGGACCAGAAACTGGTGATCGCTTTTCCTACTCCGTCATTGAAACAGTGGTCTATTTTTTCACAAAAAGCTAGCTCTGTTAATGCATAAGGATAACCATCGCCTATCCACACCATAAATATTGATAGTGCGTTTCTATCCATGTGACGCGATAACAATGACAATGCATAAGTTTACCTTATCCTCCAAACCGAAACATGACAATAACAAATATTTAGTGCTTTTGCGGCACGAATAGGTAAGCCGGTTGTACTTAACCCAAAGGAGATGTTGCCTAACTCTTATCATTAATGCCGTGTCTCTATAATCAACGAACCGTTATTGTAGGTTAAAGGAAGAATGTTATTTTTCTGTAGTATTAAACGTAATGCGCGACTACCAATTAATAACGCTTGTGACTTTATAGGATTAAATAATAAACTGAAAGACTTTGTCCACTCTTGGATGCGTTCAAGATCATCGTCCATAGCAGCTATTGCCTCGGTGACACTAGATACAGGAAAATGGCAATACAATTGTAGATCGTCAGCATATAAATGAAATTTTGAAAAGATTTTATTAGTTATATTGATAAAAGCAGAAAATAGAAGAGGAGAAAGAAAATCACTCTGAGGAATGCCAGAAGCCAGCTCACAGAGCTCTGATGAAGCGCGCTCAAAACGAACATATTGCATTTTACCCCTGAGATAACTCTCAAACCATAAGATAGATTCTGGTGAAAGGTTTAGCGAAGCAAGGACACCAAGTAGGATATCAAAGTCTACAGAGTTGAAAACATTACTAAAATCTAAAAGGACCACTAAAGTAACGAGTTTAGTCAATGGCATGTCGAATGTAATCAGTTACTTTCACCAGAGCACTAACTGTGCTGTGATCTGTCCGGAAACCGGATTGATATGGACTTAACAAATTAAATTTTAGAAGAAATTGAGATAACTGCTTATGAACAATATGTTCTAGAACTTTGGACAAAAAGGCTAAAATGAATATGGGACGAAAATTATATATTATTATTTAATTATTATGGGAGAAGTACATTTCGGGAGAGGTATCACGAGAGCTGACTTCCACGCTGAGGAAAAAGTGCAAGATATATGTGTAAGAATTGGGAGTAATTCCGGGACGAGGAGACTGATCATTTATGTTGTCATTTCCAACCACCGAGGACGTAATACTTTGCAGGTGTTTAGCATCCTCAGAATCCGACACTGGAGTAAAGAGAAAACTTTGATGCTGAGGAGTAGGTTTTTGTGAGAGAAATGACAACGTATTAGTCTTACTCGGCTGATCTAAAGTAACCGGGGGAGAGTAAAAATGAATTTAAATCCATACTATGATCGCACACATCCACAGATTTACCAACTTCGAGGGTTTTTAAGAATTGCCACAACTTGTTAGGACTAGTAGACCCTATTTTCTCATTTATATTTATCTACTATTTATATTTTATCATTTATTACTGTCATTTATAACAAGAAACAACTCTGAGAAAATCTACGAGTATGTTTAGGTCTAGATTTTGTTCTTAAAGGAACTTAACTTAAAATAACTCAATTTAGCGGACAGTTTCAGTGTCAAGCGATTTACAGATATTTTTATAGAATAGGAAATCAGTGTTTGTCATTGGCGTGTTCTGGTTTGGAGAGTAAAGTAAAGTTGTTCATGTGGCATGGCCATCTCGTCACATGGATCAATGCACGTCAATGCACTATTAACATCTTTGGTATCTAGGCAACCGTTGTCTCTTTCCATCAGGAAAGCTTTTTATTTGTTTGCTATCTAATGATATAAGAAGGTTAACATTCTGGTATTCCAAGGCGGAACTCAATTTATCACTTGTTTTCCAACAGATCTTATAAAATTATGTTTGGGGTCAAGAAATTAGCACCTCATCTGAAATCTAGTACCTCTAGAGTAAATTATTAACTAAAAGTTCAAGGCGCTCTTTGACTACTGTACGGACATCTTGTCCTTAGCCGTGATTATCTAAATAGATCGATGGCATAATTTCATTAAACATTACTTTTGGCTATTGAAACCATTTACTAATAGACACGGTGCCACTTACTTGTATGTTCTTCCCTAGTTTCGTGAATAAAATATAATACAAGCTTGATATTTCTTTAATGTACTTCTTGCAGACTATTTTAACATTACAATTATTGACTTGAGTGTTCACAAGTTGTCGAGCTCATGGCTCAGAACCGTCTGTCGCTGAAAATGAGGTCTCTCATATCGTAAGCCCCACTACGCGCCATCTTGCCGCGTTCTGTCCCGCCGTTTAGCTTTTACAACTTTAACGAATAGGAAGATGACGCCTAGTGTTGCCATATTTTGTCACTTATTCTAATATAACACAATTGAAACATTCTTTTGATGAATAAAACCATTACAAACAAGTTAAATCATTACATTCGGCCATCCGGCAAAGTGTGACTCCCGGCACACTAACTACTCAATTCTAAAATTAACTTTTCCGTAAATCCTTAGGGCATCAATTAGCAAATATTGAAGATGCAAAAGTACAACAAGTTAAATCATTACCTTCGCCCATACTATAAGTCGACACAAATATATGTTTTTTTTTTTTACGAGGAAAAAAAATTTGCTTGTACACAATCTTAACATTCAATAACTTACTAATCATAATCATAATTATTTAAAAACAAGTAATAACACAGTGTTATTTATATCTTCTATGAAAGCAAAAAGTAAGCAGTTTTGCTACATAATTTTATTTTAATTTATATTATAAGTTATATAACATTTATAAAAAATTATACATAATACTTTATTTTACTTTGGTGTTACGTACTTTATTAAGCGTATTACTTAAGTTGATATATATTCTGTTGATCCATAGTAAATATAATTTTAAACAAAACATTATTTTAGTTTTATTTAAGTTGTAATATATTATATTTGTTATAGTAAACGTAAATATAAACAAAACTTCACTTCGGCTTGTAATCTGTATCTATTTTAATATTATAAGTGCGAATGTTTGGATGTATGGATGTTTATTACTCAATCACGCCAAGACTACGGATTTGATTGAAGAGAACGGATTTGAAAGAAATTTTACTAATTATAAACTATACACTTTGTATTCTACATATTTTTTTACACATAACTCATTGCATCGATAAAATTAATATTCTAAAAATCTATAAATTATATAAGATTAATTTACAAATGTTTGACCAATTTTACTCCATATACCTAATTATATATTTTTTTTCTGAAAGTCAATTACATTATATGGTTTTACTCATTCTAACCTAAAGTGTCCCAATTTTAGTTTCTTACTACTAAATCCTACATTACATTGTTAAACATATCTCATAAAAATTTGTTTTACCTCAGGTAATTATTTATTTAAATATTAATTTACATTTAATTATATAATATTAAATTATTTATATATTATTTAATCTAATTATTAATTTCTTTATAAAGCAAGTCTAACAAGTAACTAACGACACTATATATACATATACTTACATTTCCACTATTATCTTGACATCTGACTAGATATTGACATTTTTACAATTTAAATAGGTATTCTTTTACAGAGAATGAGAAATTAGCCATATATGCATTTGTATTTTATACCGGTTTATAGTTAGCTATTTCATTATACTTAGTAATTGATAAAAGAAATAATGTACATACATATATAAAAAAACTCTTTTTTTTTTGTACCATGACAATGTTGTAGTCTATACTATGGCACATAGGGCTTGCTTGCTTGTCTGTTATTTGTACTAAATTGCGGTTGATTTTAAAGTATTTAGTGTGTTCTTAAAAAAAACAAGCTGCTCTAATGTACCTACATACAAGGATGTTTTAATATTCTCAGATTTAAAAATAGGCTTAAAGTTTGTTTTTGTGTTACGTTTAATGTTACATATAGCCCTTACTCATTCTTTTGTGCTGTAAAAGCATTTACCCTTCAAATCCAGAGTCACCTCATATAAGCAGTCCATAAGAAAATACTAATGAAACATATCCACAGCATGTTGTTATTGCCGTTTCCTTATATATTTATATCTAATTTTACGGAGAGCAAATACAATTTAGTCTTAAGTGTTTCATCTATATTATACTTCTATAGGATTATCATATTTTTATTAAATTTCAATTGTAATAATTTTGCCTTTTCTTCATGTTGATTTGTAAATTATTTTTCATTTGACTAATTATTTCATTTAAAGTTCTAAGTAACATTGTTCATTAATATTAATTTAATTTAATAATTTAATGCTTTATGTACCCCATAATCAAGTAGCATTTACATAACACTTAAAATAAGCGCACAAATAGAGGGTCTTATTGCTAAAGAGTGATTCTTCCAGACAACGAGTGGCAATATTCATTGCTTGCAGATTAGGGTGCACAAATTACAATACAACATATGTTACATAGAGAGAAATAAGTGCCACAATATCTGTCTTACATGTCAACATAAATTAATCTATATATATTTATAAAAATCAATGCCATTTTTCGTTGTAATTTTATAACTCAAGAACGGGCTCACCTATCCAAACCAAATGTTTAGGCTTTGTTCGGACTGTTTAGTAGATGGTTTATGTGAAGTTTGCACAAAATCGGTACAGCGGTTCTTCATTTATCACAATTTTTTTTGTAACAAATGAATTCAATAAATGACGATACGTCGCGAAGCATGTAACAGGCCGCTAGTATAATATATAATAAAATAGGAGGCGCCTTCTTAAGACATTTGTTAGACGTCAATCTTAGCTAAATTTTGAACCGACATAAATACGAGAATGTATACAACAGTACGTCAACAATAAAAACCTAATTACAATTAGTGTCAATTTGCCTATATAATTTGCCACACTTTTGACATTGATATGAGCATTCGCTCATATGTACGACTACACGTTCAATGCCTAACGCCACGTCTATTAGTATTATGTGGTCTGTGATATATATTAACATTGACAGTAATGTTAATTAGGTTGTTAGTACCAGTCATAAATGGTCTACATCGTACCCTTAAGTCAACCTCAGAAATAAATTATCGTTTAATAATTTCTGATTTTACTCCCAAGTACCTGAACGTGTGATTTTACTATTACAATAAATCTACCTATAATACGCATACTACATATAATATAAAATCTAGTATTTATAAATACTACAGGAACATGAAATTTCAATCGAAATTAATACTTAGTCCTACAAAGAGTGACAACTGATAATTCTCAAAAAAAATCATGAATTTAACTAAACATAATCCAATGTGAAATTACGTCATATTATTGAAAACATTTTATTTCATACATTGAGTAACAATCGAGATTAATTGGCTGGTCAACTAGTGTAATTTGAACTAATTCTAGCATTTCCCGCGAATAAATAATAACTACGTCTTTGAATCTTCTTTTTACACCCGATATTATTGGTGTCGATTTTCTTACATTACCCACGATTACTCCGATAGATAAGGTTCTTTTGGGACTTCCGCCTGCGATCTGTTTCGACTTTGTCTCGGTGATTGCAACGACGACATCAGCTCTACAGCTTTCTGGATCTGACTTCCAGTAAGCGATAACGGCGCTTTATATTCAGACGCCGAAGGATCCGCCATTGCTGAAATTTAATATTGATAACAGTACAAACTCTTTATTAAATCCTCTTGTCTATGTACGTGTGTGTTGTGCTTGCAGCTCTGAATATGTCCGCGTGGACGGCCTTTAAGTATGTGTATATGTAAGTGGAATGACTGTAGTTAAGAATAATGCATTTTCCTATAAGATCAGATATTGTCATAATGAACTATACAACCAAAACTTTGAGGCTTCTTATCAGTCAATTCGCCTTATATTACATATGTTTACTAGGAGTAGGCGATACAAAATGTATAGATATTGAAACTGTACATCGTTACGATATTGTAAATCGGATATTAGTTTAAGCTAGAACTACCTATATATTGACGAAACACTATATTGTCAAATATTTACTGAATCTTGCAACGAGACAAAATGACGCGACAGCAGAGTGGGTGCGCCGATAAACTAAAATTGCTATATTATCAGACGGATACTAATATCTACGATTCCAAATCTTACGCCAATTGCGTATTGAATGGTTTTCGAATAAAGCTCGTCGGGTTTATCTGAAAGTATCCATCAATATATAATTTCATAAAATATATATTTTTTTGATATCCGGTACCAAATATAATAAAATATAAAAAACATATAAAATCGTAGGAAGGCAAAACTGTACATTGAATATTTTTTTAAAAGAATACTTGGAGCGTGATCTACAATCGATATCGAAGCCAAAAATATAGTTTTTAGAATTTTTGTCTGTTTGTCTGTATGTCTGTTTGTCTGTATGTATGGCCGGGGTAAACTCAAAAAGTACTGCATGGATTTACTCCAAATTTTTCATGAATATTACTAATAGGTCTGGTCAACATATAGGCAACATTTTATCACGCTATCACCTATGGGGATGAGCTGTGCGGATTAAACGAAGTCCGCGCGGACGAAGTCGTTGGCAACAGCTAGTCATTATAAAGTTTCGATTTAATGTCCATGAAAAATCACATTACCCAATCCTTCTGTTTATGTAAGTTTGAGCGTATCTCATTTTGCTGTAATCATTTTTAGTGGCTGACGTTTGTTGAACGCCGTGAACATAGGATCTTTCGTACATGGTACATTACTTTTAAATCGCTTACCGCCACACTTAAATTCAAATTTCTCTCTAGTACGCATAAATGAAATCTTCGAGCTGATCATACGGACTATCTATTGCTTTACATCATTCTAATTTTGTCTCCTCATCTACGGTGCACGCCTTGCGAATGGTTTCAGTTAGTTCGCCAAACTAAGCACACCCAAATATTTCATTTGTAATCTCTCGAAACACACCTACATGGTTTCGACTCTTTCTCTAAACAAGCACACCGACATGGCTTATTTTCAGTGTATCTCGAAACACACCTACATGGTTTCGGCTCTTTCTCTAAACAAGCACACCTACATGGCTTATTTTCAGTATATCTCGAAACACACCTACATGGTTTCGGCTCTTTCTCTAAACAAGCACACCTACATGGCTTATTTTCAGTTTTCTCGAAACACACCTACATGGTTTCGGCTCTTTCTCTAAACAAGCACACCTACATGGCTTATTTTCAGTTTTCTCGAAACACACCTACATGGTTTCGGCTCTTTCTCTAAACAAGCACACCTACATGGCTTATTTTCAATTTTCTCGAAACACACCTACATGGTTTCGGCTCTTTCTCTAAACAAGCACACCTACATGGCTTATTTTCAGTTTTCTCGAAACACACCTACATGGTTTCGGCTCTTTCTCTAAACAAGCACACCTACATGGCTTATTTTCAGTTTTCTCGAAACACACCTACATGGTTTCGGCTCTTTCTCTAAACAAGCACACCTACATGGCTTATTTTCAATTTTCTCGAAACACACCTACATAGTTTCGGCTCTTTCTCTAAACAAGCACACCTACATGGCTTATTTTCAGTTTTCTCGAAACACACCTACATGGTTTCGGCTCTTTCTCTAAACAAGCACACCTACATGGCTTATTTTCAGTATATCTCGAAACACACCTACATGGTTTCGGCTCTTTCTCTAAACAAGAACACCTACATGGCTTATTTTCAATTTTCTCGAAACACACCTACATGGTTTCGGCTCTTTCTCTAAACAAGCACACCTACATGGCTTATTTTCAGTATTCTCGAAACACACCTACATGGTTTCGGCTCTTTCTCTAAACAAGCACACCTACATGGCTTATTTTCAATTTTCTCGAAACACACCTACATGGTTTCGGCTCTTTCTCTAAACAAGCACACCTACATGGCTTGTTTTCAGTTTTCTCGAAACACACCTACATGGTTTCGGCTCTTTCTCTAAACAAGCACACCTACATGGCTTATTTTCAGTTTTCTCGAAACACACCTACATGGTTTCGGCTCTTTCTCTAAACAAGCACACCTACATGGCTTATTTTCAATTTTCTCGAAACACACCTACATGGTTTCGGCTCTTTCTCTAAACAAGCACACCTACATGGCTTATTTTCAGTATATCTCGAAACACACCTACATGGTTTCGGCTCTTTCTATAAACAAGCACACCTACATGGCTTATTTGTTAATATAATTATATATTTATCCACGTTTAGTGAAACATCTAGTTTGTTTTCAATTACCGCCACAAATTAATGATTGGCGCTATAATCAATGTTTGTCTCCAATAGGAGTAAATTTCTTTGAATAAAAGTTGAATATATATAATGTTCTGCGATGTCTACAATATTAAAATATTTAAAAACGGATGCAGTTGCCCTACCAAAATAAAAACCGAATCAAGTTGTGTAAAGTTATAGCTTTTCAAATATTAGATTGTTTACAATTACTAGTAAACAGATTGATTTCAAATTGATCTCAAAAACTGAGTCAAATAACGTAAATATGATTTACTCATTTTCTTAGCTCAATTCTTTTGGAATTTATCAACGATATATTTTTTTTTGTTAAAAATTAATACATGACTGACATTATTTCGTTGGTTTCCATTCAATCAATTTTGAAGTTAATAAAAGGTTTTAGAACTCAAATAATTGAGTCGAGTGCTATTCAAAAGATCAAAATCGACGATCGTTTTGAAAATATACGACTGCGCAAAAACTGAAATACTCTAATTTTTTTTAGCTGCTCAAAAATCTATGCTTTGGTATAGAACACACAAATATATTTTACTTTACACTGTAAAATTGAAATAACTTATTTCATCGAGCATACTATTTCACGTATAGCAGGACACAACTATATTATTAAGACAATTTAAGTTATGTAATTTTCGAACGCTCGAAATGCTTTTGTATGTACTTTGAGTTTGCTTTTAATATTAATTTTTAAACAGTAACTCGGTTCTCAGAAATACTTATCAAACATGTGGGTAGTTTTAACAAAATACTATTACATTCCATCGGATGATACAGCGGCTACGATCATGTATTGTTTGTAGCTAGAAGTGGCATGTAAATTATTTTAAATTTTTAATAACTATCATTATTTTTTTTTTGAAGATTTGATTAATTGTAACAAATAAACTCAAATGCTATCTTTGGGCATAAATTAATTAATCATGTTAAGGGTGTATAAAATGGATATAGGAATAACACGATCGGAGAGTAGCCCCGACCACGTGTTAAACACAGGATGGGTACAGGAATAACACGATCGGAGAGTAGCCCCGACCACGTGTTAGGTACAGGATGGGTACAGGAATAACACGATCGGAGAGTAGCCCCGACCACGTGTTAAGGTACAGGATGGGTACAGGGATAACACGATCGGAGAGTAGCCCCGACCACGTGTTAGGTACAGGATGGGTACAGGAATAACACGATCGGAGAGTAGCCCCGACCACGTGTTAAAGATGTAAAGGATAGACATAGGAGTATATTTATTATTTTGATGTAATCACAATTACTATAGCGCATGTTCTTTTAAAATAACAATTTCTAATTCTAATCTAATTTATTTCAATTCTCATTTGACATTAATTTTTAAATCTATTCTGACTTCTTTTTTTTTGAGTTTTATTGATTTTAAAAGTATTTAAACGTAATTTGTAATTTTATATAAAAATAAATATATATTTTTTCTTTTTGCACGCCATTTATTCGGCAAAGCAGGCTCAAAGTACTTGTATTTATCATCACATGTAACCCTGATTATTAATATGAAAAATGTACAATTTTGAATTTTTAATTATGCTATCGCACATTTTAATATGCTTTTTAATAATCTACTCCCGTAATATATTTATAATACATAATACATTATTGTATATAAGTGCTGGATTACCTTTGAAGACTTGTGGGCACACAAGTTACTTCCACGTCTGATTTTTCGTGAATAAAATATAATACAAGCTTGATATTTCTTTAATGTACTTCTTGCAGACTATTTTAACATTACAATTATTGACTTGAGTGTTCACAAGTTGTCGAGCTCATGGCTCAGAACCGTCTGTCGCTGAAAATGAGGTCTCTCATATCGTAAGCCCCACTACGCGCCATCTTGCCGCGTTCTGTCCCGCCGTTTAGCTTTTACAACTTTAACGAATAGGAAGATGACGCCTAGTGTTGCCATATTTTGTCACTTATTCTAATATAACACAATTGAAACATATTCTTTTGATGAATAAAACCATTACAAACAAGTTAAATCATTACACTAGTTTTCGCCATGGGTGCGCTTTGAGGAATAAAATTATAACATTTTTAATTCATTTCATTAGCGCAACTAAAAGGTGCGCTTCGAGGAATACTTTAGTTGCGCGTCATTTGGTGCGCTTGAAAATAGTTGCGCTCTGAAGAATACCTCGTTTTGTGATTTTAACCAACCAGGCATTTGTTTTGCTTTTATCGTTGTTGTTTTTACGTTACGTTTCACGTTAAGGCGAGATATTTCGACGCGCTTCAATTCTATAGAAAATGGATGGCGCGGTATGTTCTGAAACCGCTGAGAAACGTGTTAATTTTCAGATAAATAAATATAAGATATCACCTGAAAACCAAAATTAAGCACATTCTTTTTTGTATTTACAACTAAATATACCATATAAAAATCATGTGGAAGATCAGAAATATGATTAACAAATTATTTGTTTTACAGATTTTTTTAGCCTGTTTTCGGAATTTTATATGATCGAGTAAAGTACATTCTATCATGTAATAAGTTAGCACATTCCTTAGTATCTTAATCTAATAAGTTAGCATATTCCTTAATATCTTCCAGTATATCGTGTAATTTTTGTGAAATTGTTATTTAACAATCAATATAAAAAAAACTTGATTAAACAAACCAGTTTATTCCCGTTTGTCCCGATGCCTCGTCTTAAGGATACATAAAACTGATCTTAATAGTGCGAATCGTGAGTTAGTGATTAATTTGCGAGAGTACTTTGAACGAGAACTACAAAATGGTAGACCAATCCTGCTTTTAACAACGTTCGTGATCGCATAGCAGACACACCCGGGAGGCAGTATCTCGAATCACGATAGAAAAGTTTGAAGAATCTTCAATGGATGAAAATAAATTAATGACGCCTAATAAAAAGAGGAGGAAAAAGCATCCGGTCACCGAAACCAGATTCTTTTAATGTTGATGCTATAAGAAACCACATTTATGATTATTACGTGCGTAATGAGTTACCTAAATTTCTTTTAGTCCGCATTATTACGAACTACGGAACTCTACATTGCGTGTAGCCTGACACAATCTTGCCCGGTTTATTAAATAATCTTTTACAATTTTCTTTTATTTAAAAGGTTCAAATAATGTTTGATTCTAAGTTAGAAAACGAAAAACTTATATCAATTAGCTTAATAATAATTCTTAAAACTTACTGATTTAAAAATGACTTAACAAATAGCAAAACTGACTTCAGAAAAATTAAATAATGTAATTCTTATAAATAGGTTCTATTTTCGTTAAATGCCTTTTCATAAAATATATAGGCATAAGAGTATTAGGCTAACTAATAGAAAGCCGTCACACCTCTTCATTGTTATGTGGAAAGATATAGTTGATAATAAATTTTCTTTGCTCGCCTTTCCTACCCTTTTAAAGAGAATAATCGCTTTCTATTGATATAAGAGTATTTTCCAGTATAAACCCTCATTTTTCATCCTTTTCTCTTCCTTCTTGCCTTGTTATAAAAGATACAATATCGTGTATGAATCGGTATCTTAATAAAGATATTATGAACGAAACTACACATTAAGTTACTTATGTTTTCTGTCATTAATGTTTTCCATCTTTAGCACTTAGTTAAAATTGCATCAGTCATTGATTTTCTTAGGTTAACTTGTATACTGTTTCACACCTACATTTTTTGTTTTAAGTCTAACCGGTTCATTTATTAGAGTAAAATGTGGTATTTTAACTTATAATATGATTTAAGACTGTTGCGTGCATGAACGACCTTGAAGAATTCTTTTCGTTTTTATTTTGAAACTATCTATCGTAAGTTAATTTAACTAGAATAATAAAAAACTAAAATTATGTTAAATACATTTACACTTATATTAAAATATTTTAAACAAAATCAATCTTGTTTTTTTCCAATAATTATCTCTCAAAGTGATTCGCTGACATAGACGTTTCATGCGAAAGCCAGTGCCCGTTTGCATCGACATAGCTCCACTCAATTTTTTCGCTTGTTACAAGGCGGCTGATATCATAATTTCATTAAAATCACAAGCTGTTGAAAATGCTGACGAGGGTCGGTCTATGGTAATTTCTATTCTCAATCATTTTCCCAAATGAAAATTTTCCACATCTATGAAATTTTAGTTGATTGACTTTTTACTTTATCATATTGTGTAAAAAAAACATTTTGTTATATTATATGTTTATGATTTTCAGAAAAAAAAATAAACACTTAAATAATACTACTACCAAACATTTTTTATAGCAAATTTTGACTTAGCCTTAAAAAATATGATACGTAGATGAATAAAATAAATGTCGTCTATTGGTATCCTTGCAAAGTAAATAGAATTAACCGAGAATCAATAGTCGTTCCAGTACACCAAAATTTATGGGTATTGTTGGTAATATTAATACTCACTACCGCATTCTATCGACCATGAAACACCACCACTTATTTCTTGTGATAATCGGGACCTGCAGTTTCAACCTCAAAAAAACGTAAAACCCTTCGACATGAAATCGAAACTAAAACTATGGTCTAACCGAAATGAGTTAACCACAATTCCCACATGGACAATAACATGCGTTTTGCTGTTGTAATTATTATTTACAAAGATAATAACATTCATTTAACTGTTGAAATTATTAATTACAAGGATTATCCTTGTAATTAATATTATTATTATTTACAAGGATTTAATTTATTAATTACAAGGATAATAACATTCATTTTACTGATGCAAGTATTAATTACATGGATAATAACATTCGTTTCACTGTTGCAATTATTAATTACAATCTTGCTAGCTGCTTATGTGTATGAAAAACTCTCTGATGTTAGTCTAAAATAAAGCCAACTAGAAACCAATATAAACTCAGCTGTATTGAGCTCGCATACTAGTTTAAACGGAGCAGCTGCCAAATGCGGCTTAAATGGATACTATCGATAGGGCGAAACCTAAGGAACTACCTCTGCAGTCACTAACTAACCCATATTGTAGTATTTGGCTGTAACCCAAGTCTTGCGCTTACCAGGCAGATCTTCATGATACTATTAAAAGGTAACAAAATTATACAAGTGTTAATGAATATTTCATTTTAACAACTAAAACTACTTTCTGACTTCGTAACCGGAAACGTAAAAAATTTTGCATTGCATAGTAAATGTAGGCACATATTAGGTACATGTATGTATGCAAGAATTATGTTTCATAAAATGTTTCATCTTATACAAATACTGGCTGCTGACCCGGTAAATATTGTTTTCAATATCTTCACGTCAGTTCCCTAACGGGGTAGGCAGAGAGAACTGAGTGCCATACATCACGATCCTTACAGGCTTGTCTCGCTTCCTCCACATACATCACTCTCTTCATACACACACGCCGGTTGCGTAGACTCTTGACGCCACCTTCGGACAGTAAATATTGTTTTGCCATACAAATTACTTGGTACTTGAGAGTGGGGGACTAATTGAAATAAAATCTATCCTATGTTTTAAGTTGAACCAAACAGTAGATATCTACAAAATTTCATTAAAATCTCTGAAAATACTGAAACCATTAAAATCGGTTCAGTAGTTTCAGAGACTATCGCAGACAAACAACGTGACACGTAATTTATTTATTAAGATTAAGGTACATTTGCTTAAATTTGTAACTTCCAGCTATGTATGTAAATAAGGCAGCTACTGATTTAGCCCTAGTTTTCGAAAGTCAAGTTTTCACCAGATTTCCACGTCTTCAGATCCTAGAAACCTTTTTCAAATGGTCGGCAAACACGTCACGATGACATAACTATATTGTTTTATATGTGTGTATGTAAACCTCTCATACATTTTTAGCGGCTTTAGCGATTCATTTACATTAACATCTTTGTTGTTTATAAACAAATTTGTCGGTATGTTGCTCCCGCGTGGCGGGATTATATTATGTGCATAAAGCTGACTGACTACATTACTCTTCAAAGATAAACACGAGAGTATTGATGCTTTTTGGTAAATCGGTGATATCGGGCTAGACTTTGCGGAACTCAGACACACCGGTAATGAAGTGTTTGGCCGGTCAAACCATAGTGACGTGTTTAGCCAAGGGTTCGCGTTTTATGAACTGCATGGCAAAATGGCAGAGAACAGTTATGTAGAAGGAGTACCGGTTGTGGCCACTGTACTATTTGTGGCCATTTGTATAAAAACAATTTCACATGTATACAATATCCTTGATTTATTTGAGCGTGAAGGTTTGTAAATTTATTAAACATATTGTTTAACATCTTAATTTTTTGTATATTGATTTAAATTTCAAGAGCACTAAGATGGCCCAAATCGTTACTTCTACTATATTTGTTTTAGAAGAATAAATTCATTTAAAACTTGTATATAACCGCGACTTTATACGTGTGGAAAATTTTTGTAAAATAAAAGTACCTACCTTTAGTTTTTCTTTATTACATTAGAATGTCCCAATAAAAAATCAAAATTGGTCCAGCCGTTTCAGAGACACGACAAACTGACAAAAATTGTTAAACATGTTATTTTGATATGTGTTCCGTGTATACATGTCCATATGCATTTGGTAAAAAACAGTTATTTAAATATTACAAACGGACATTTTCAAATATAAATTTCCCGTGTTGGTCCGAGCTCCTATGAAGAATAAATCAACTGCCGCTTTGCCAAGCAGGTCGCAAAAGATGACCGATTAGCTGTACGTGTCAATACCTTCGTGACTACTAGGTGGAAGAGATCTTCCCGCCGGGTATTTGGTACCACCGCTTTACATATTCCGGCCACAATAGTGTCAATGCTTATCATTGTCATGTTCCGGTTTGGAGGGTAAGGTAGCTAATAGACTTATGCATGTGGCATTGTCGTCCCGTCACACGAATAGCAACGCACTATTAACATATTTGGTGGCTATAGGTAGTTTCTCTTACCATTAGGAGAGCCATCTGCTTGTTTGCTGTCTTATGATACAAAAAGACACTCCAATTTTATTTATTTTTTACATAAATGTTGTAATCTGACACTTCCTTTGTGTAATATTAATATCCTCGACATAGATTGATTCCCATAATATTAACGTCCCTCGAAAAATCGCCTACGCATTACAGACGCTTGATGAGGCTTAATGAGTTCCCTATTTCATCGAGATAACGTGCCGATTACATGCGAGAACGACGATTGTTATTAATTCTTATATATTTTATATATTATATTTAGTAGAGATGTGAAAAACTTTTCCTTGGAAAGAAAACAGTGGTACAGCCTTTTACTTTATTTTTTACTAATGGTGTTCTTTAGCTCGTTTATTTCCTTTTTAATCTTGAGCCCATAAAACTCATTTAGAAAACTATCTTCATCTTTTTTGAATCGTTTATTTAGTAACGCATATATTGGTTTTTGATAAGGCATGCACACTCCGTTCACCAAACTTGCAACGCTACACGTTTTGTGAATGAGTGGGCATGTGCTGTTACGTACCAAATTCTAATCATAATACTTATCTGTTCGTTGGTAATCAAGAAAGCAGGCGCATTGCACAGAGCACTGTCAGCTGTAGTCGGCTGACTAGCGATTAAATAAACGATATTATGCTTCAAAGAGTCGATTGAGCCGTTGAACTATTAACTAAATGACTGAACGAGTTGAGAGCTACATAGAAACCAAAGAGTTAGTTAATTTATAAATTTGATTCAAAAACTACTTAGGTCTAATATATAATTGAGATGGTAAATGATTTTTGCTTCGCAACAAAATAGTGAGTTTGGCCCTTATTATGTTTAACAACATTGCAAGTTAATCAGGTCTTAGAAATGGACTCCGTCGCGGTAAGTTTCGTGTTGATACAATAATACGTATTATAACGTTATAAACGTTATAACCAAGGTGTTTATAATAAAACCAAAATATCGTGCAGAAAAAATCGTTTTTATTCCCAACTTATGTAGAAAAACAAAAAAAAAATATTCAAGTTGCTGTTCAACCACCATAATATGCTTTTTCATGAATATAGAATGAGTAGTGCGCTAAGGAAACCTTATCCTTAGCCGGGCTTCCCCGCTTGTCCTACATAATTCTATGCTTGTCCTAAGGCAATATTGTGGAAGCTGGGTTTGCCAGAAAGGGCATAATAGTAGAATTAACGCGCTAAAAATGAGAGCATTACAAAAATCGTTAGTGTAACACTCACGGATCATATTCGTAATATCGAAGTGAGAAGTTGGGATCGAAAAGCAATATTGGTATAAAAATGAGAAATAGCATACTCCGTTGGTTCAGATATCTTCAAAGAATGGCAGATAAAAGATAAGATGGCAGATAATAAAACAGATACACAATGCGAAGTAGATAGATGTTGGCAGCGAGAGAGATCACGAATGACGTACCATGATCAAATCAGTCTGGTTCTGTCCCAAGGTGGCGTAAACAGTCTCCAAAACAGGCCTGTTTGCATAAGAAGCTAGGCAAGTCTATCTGAACAGTAATATAATATGGCACTCAACTATATTGGCAGAGATTTCGCGTAGAGATATGACATTGTATGTTCTTGAAATTTACGAGTAATAAGCTGTGACAAATTTTGAGACCACTTAGAATCAACCTTTTTTGTAGCTTTGAAAGCATTTAATAGCTTCATGCATGGGTTTAACGAGAGACTGGTGCTACTTACTCCAGAAAATTACTTGTTTGTAAATTTGCTCTAGTTTTTTTTTAGAATTCTTTCCTTTTATTTTTGTACAAACTTAATGTTTTGGAATGGAAATATAATAGCTGGATATAAAAATGATTTCGGAATGCCTTTAACTAGGCCATTTATTGGAGGTATAGAGATACAGATACGGTCAATAGCACGTATAAATGTGATTCTAAACATTAATATACATTAAATAACGTTTAAAAACGTCCACACTCAGAACTATTAAGGCCATTAACATTTGTCAGACTCGGTACAAAAATTTTATTATTTATTTTATTTCATAAAGTAACTAACAAGCAAATAGTTCTCCTGATGAATAGAGATAGCAATCGCCTATAAAAACCAAAAATCTTAGAGTGATTTAAAGAATTTACAAACGCTTCAAGAAAAAATAACAAAAAAAAATCAAAGTAAAATCCTAAATCGCAATATTACAATCATTTATCTTATAAACACTACATATAATTTCAACACTTCTCAAGTGGACTTTGGTCTCTAGGCAGTAAGTACACCTTGCCTGACTGAAAAGATCTTCTTTTTCCACATAATTGTCAGGAGTGTGACGTTATCAACCTCCACAGTTAAGACGTCACCCTGACAGTAGTTAGTCCGCAGGTTTTACCACTAAGCTCTCCAGTGGGATCGAACTGCGACACCACAGTGTTAATCGTGCGTAATTATCCATGTGGCGGGTAAGTATTGCCCCATGTAAATGGCTATGTTATTTTTCACGCTAGAACACGATAGTGGCATGTACAGATGCAATTGCGGCAGGAATAGATAACGCCGTGGAACCAAATCCGGGTGGAATGTTGCAAAATTCTAGCACCTCATAAATGAATGCCTCTATCGGATATCGAACTCTTGCCCCATCGATTTTATAATCAGTAATATGAACTTGTAGGAAGTGGGTCAGATATGATAAATAAAATGCGGATGTGGTGATATAACAGCTCTTTATATTTTGTTCAACTTGTATCAAAAATATAACATAAGATCACTATTAAAGCTTTCCATTATTAATGACTAGTTCTCGTTTAACAATTCCAAGTAACTTAATTAATCCTTACTACAAATAAGTCATAATTTGAGCAATAGATAATCAATTATAAATTGTATTGCGACTAATTCATAGTTGACAATAATAATTAACTTGTTTGCACAAATTAATTATCCAAGAGTCAAGGATAAGCTACTAGCAAGATACAACAAGTGTACCGAGCCACGCCAGAGCCAAGACTGGCTTATCGGCGGGCACTCAGAGCCTTTTATACAGGTAGCAAAACAAGTTGAGTAGTAGGGATATCGAACGATGCGCTTGCCGGCCCAGGCGGTGCATTTGTTGTTTAGACTTTACAATATTCTTGCATTTGACGACGCGGACGCCGTCACGGCCATACTGACATGCACACGTCCTCGTGTGCGCATCTTTATACATCTGAGGACAAGGAACGCCTCGATCATCCTGACATATCTTTTAGAAAACTAAATATAATCTTTTTTTTTACAACTCTATAATTAGCGTGATCTTTTAGCGAAATGTTACAATAGTGTGCTGGTCCGGTAACCCCTTCAGCAACTACAACTATTAAACTCTCTCGCCAGTTTTGAAACCGGAGACTGCATTCTACTAAGCTAGGAATCTCTCTCATCAATTAAAAAAACCGGAGACTGGATTGTACTAAGCTCCCTCTCATCAGTTAAAAACCGGAGACTGGAGTGTATTAAGCTCCCTCTCATCAGTTAAAAACCGGAGACTGGAGTGCACTAAGCTCCCTCTCATCAGTTAAGAACCGGAGACTGGAGTGCACTAAGCTCCCTCTCATCAGTTAAAACCGGAGACTGGAGTGTACTAAGCTCCCTCTCATCAGTTTAAAACTGGAGACTGGAGTGTGCTAGGCCGGAAATCCCTTTAGCTACAGTGCTAGACCGGAAATCCCTTTAGCTGAGAGTGCTAGACCGGAAATCCCTTTAGCTGAGAGTGCTAGACCGGAAATCCCTTTAGCTGACAGTGCTAGACCGGAAATCCCAGTAGCTATAACTAGACCGGGTTGCAATCCCTATAGCCAAAAGGCTAGACCGGAATGAACCCCTTAGCTGAGTCATTGGACCGGACACTCCCTTCAATGACTCTAATCTTCCTACAATTTTTTCCTTTTTGTCAATCCTACATCTTTTGTTACATTACTTTTACATTTTTGTTTATTTTACATTGATTTCTTTCATAGTTTTATAAGACTCCCATTTCCTATAACAATTATTATTATTTTTTTTACTTACATTTTTAGTGATATTTTTTTATCATCATTTTACTACATTTTCTTCGTTTACTTTATATCGTATTTTTTTTGCTGATGATGCAGCCTCATGAACAGTGGCATTAGTTATTACAAGATTAGAGAATCTCCTTCGCAGGTAGTTCGAAGATATTAAAAACTCTGACTGTTATAACTATTTACAATATAAATGCATTTCTATCAATATTGTTTCTACCAGTTTTATGAACAAGATCATTATCATGAGTATACGCCGTCACGTCATCCCTGTTATAATTTTCATTTAGGTACCTCAAGAAACCCTACAGGAATGTGGGGAACTTCGCAAAGGCTATGATGGGCGCACTTATATGTCCTATTATATCCATTGATATGTCTTAATTCCTAAAATTGCGGTAATTTTAAGGAGCCCTTATATTTTGAATCAAGTTTCTTTTAGTGTCGTTCTTCATTCCTAACAAAGACAAAGTCACCTACACTAAAAGGTTTTAACATCTCTTTTACCTCTACTCAACCGTAAAATGTCCGATTGGGCTGATTTTGTGATTCTGCTGGATACACTGGATTTTCAAAGCTTACGTAGACACTTTTGCGAGTTTTAGTTAGTTGCCTTGAATACCGAATGTCAAATCAATCGGGTTAAATCCAAATACACTATACCTAATGTTGTTGAGCGCGTGTTGAATATTACCTAACCGCTCTTCCCATGGTTTGTCAGAGTTATACTCCGCTATCATTATTCAACCCTACAAGTTTTTTTTTTTAATCTTAATTTTTGAGAGGCCTTAGTTCATATAAATGACTATGCCGGCCTCATTGGGGAATACATCAACTAGATAAGTATAATATTATATCTTCAGCCTTGTCCTTCAACTCTTGCCACAAGGCACTGTCGGGCATAGTCATATAAAATTTTGGCTTGATTTGATAAAGGTATACTAAGAATTGAGTTTATTACTACTGTGTTAAATGATTTTAAATTAATATGTAAAGTATTCCTTAGCTGAGCTGTTAAGTTACACTCGTTATAACAAGTGTGATATATCCTCTTTAACTTTGCAAACCTCACAAAGAGGGGAAGATTTATGGTGGATTAGGTAAAAAAAGGTGTTAAGAGGCAAGTGACCTGACCGCAATCTAAACGCAAGGACAACTATAGCCCGAGTAAGATTGGTATTATCAAACCATGGTGCTTTTCTTATGTCTGCTTGGATGGTTTTGTACCATATCCCTTTAACTATTGATTGTGATTCAAAATATTTATTCCAATCCTCAAAGAATTTATGTTTTATCTGATACAACATTTCACCTGGGTACGGTTTAAGTGATGATGCAAAACCATCCAAAGCAGCTTGTCCTGCTAGCTTATCTACATATTCATTAGCTTCTATACCTACATGTGAGGGAATCCATTGAAGTTTTATTTGTCTTGTGATCTTTAGCTTCATAATTAGTTTAATAGTCTCATATGCTATTGGCATTCCTTTTTTGTGAGATATACATTTAATTATATGTTCTAATGCGCTTTTGGAGTCACATAAAATTAAAATTTTATCATTGGGCGATGATAAGGCATATGATAATGCTTCCACCACCGCCCCTACAAGATTCGCATCACATTTTCGGACCGAGTGTTAGCTCTATATGTGCCTGTCGCAAGAAGATGTAAATTTGTATTGTTTTTTTTTTTAATATTAATTTGAGTTCAGTTGGTAACAAACTTTAAAATCGTTATTAGCGGTCTTCAAAGGGTCAAATAAATCAATTTAAGCTCGCCGGAATTAATTCAATTGGTTGTCAATTGTTTTTTTTTTAATTATCTACCAAGCGATCTCTATCTTTACCTACAAGGTCAGTGTTTACCACACCCTTGCTAACGGATTTTGAAATTGAGCAGGATCAAGTGTTTAAGTATTGCTAAGCATTAACCTGTTGTTGCTTAGTTCCTATTCTACCTTGCTCCAAAATTTTGCGACCTAACGAAACATTTTTTTTAAGACTCATCAGCTCAAACGTGAAATATAACCTCCAAATTTAAATTTTGCCCTGTGGTTAAACATTTGATCTGTTGAGTGGAAACTACATTAGGACAAGCGACTACTTAGATTCTTGTTCATAAAACCGTTCTCTTACAAAGGAATCATAAGATATTTGTTAGATGTGGCTTTCTGAACCAGAGTCAAATATAAAAAATAATTAAATTTCACTTAGTGTAATACACCATGTGACGCTCAGGAACAGATGTTGACTAGTTTTCTGTTTTTCGGAACTCGAAGTGGCAACTTCTTTCTTCTTGTAGCGCATCGGACAACTGGAAGCTTTGTGGCTGGGCCGGCGTCACAACATACATAGCAGACCACTGGTGGTCGGCCACTGGACACGCCACCAGAGACAGTGGTAGATGACCTGCTTTCGCTGCAAGCAAAAATTATTTGAGATAAGTTTCTGTTTATCACGACAATCGTTGTCACGATGTTCAATTCTATCACAAAAATTTCAACTTCCTCGAAATGCAGTGGTGTTCTTAAATCGGTCCATATCTACGTCTAAAAGGAAGAGATCTTCAAGTTATATAAATATAGCTTGCCAAGACAGCAGCTTGTGAAGTAGGTGACGGCATGACATTTAAGTGAGTGAGTAGGTACAATGATTTGATCAACCCCGTCTAATTTTTTCTTTTCTATAATTATTTTACTTAAGGAACACCAGCTAGTAAGGTACACCACAAAAATGCTATGAGTCAGATGAAACGTCTTTGGAACGACAGAAGCATCTCATTAAAAACAAAGCAGAGGCTGGTTCGTACGCTGGTGTTCTTCATATTTACGTACGGCGCAGAGTCATAGACACTAACAGTTGCAGACAGACGTCGCATTGATGCGTTTGAAATGTGGTGCTGGAGGAAAATGTTACGTATCCCTTGGACAGCACACAGGACCAACGCCTTCATACTAAAAGAACTTGGAGTAAAGACCAGACTGTCTGCTACGTGCCTTCAAAGAATTCTATAATACTTCGGCCACATCTCTAGAAAGCAAGGAGACAATCTCGAAAAGCTAATCGTGACCGGAAAAGTAGAAGACAAAAGATCACGTGGTCGTACGCCTATGCGATGGTCAGACCAGGTTTGCACCAATCTCATGTCTAAAAAGTTTTATGATTCTCTGCACGCCGCTAAAGATAGAGTCCAATAGCGTAATATTGTGCTATCAAGAACGATATAATGAGGAGGTTACGACCCTCAGTAATGAAGAATACGAAGCAAGGAGGAGGATACCAGTTAGTCATATCGTCTGCTTCATCAGAATCAAAGTGTATCAATTTAATGGGAGTTACAGAACGTGAATTAATATTTTCTAATATTTTTCAAAGAATAGTTTCCACACCACAAGCGAAAAGAGACATTTACTGTTCTACATAATTAACCGAAATAGTTTGATGCTGAAGTGGGAGTGAATCCGATCCCAATTCTGATGTAGGAAGTGGGTCAGATATGATAAATAAAATGCGGATGTGGTGATATAACAGCTCTTTATATTTTGTTCAACTTGTATCAAAAATATAACATAAGATCACTATTAAAGCTTTCCATTATTAATGACTAGTTCTCGTTTAACAATTCCAAGTAACTTAATTAATCCTTACTACAAATAAGTCTTATTTGAGCAATAGATAATCAATTATAAATTGTATTGCGACTAATTCATAGTTGACAATAATAATTAACTTGTTTGCACAAATTAATTATCCAAGAGTCAAGGATAAGCTACTAGCAAGATACAACAAGTGTACCGAGCCACGCCAGAGCCAAGACTGGCTTATCGGCGGGCGCTCAGAGCCTTTTATGCAGGTAGCAAAACAAGTTGAGTAGTAGGGATATCGAACGATGCGCTTGCCGGCCCAGGCGGTGCATTTGTTGTTTAGACTTTACAATATTCTTGCATTTGACGACGCGGACGCCGTCAAACTCATGTACATTATATATATATATATATATATATATATATATATATATATATATATATATATATATATATATATATATATATATATATATATATATATATATATATAAATTATAATGAAAATGTGGATGTACTCGCAGCCACTAACTAAAACCTTACCACTAATAACAATCGATACTACAATATAACCACCTATAATAAACCACGTTGCTAATTAAGAGTTTCAACAGGAAACAAAACATTGAAAATAAAACTAATCAACAACTATCTAACTCCCATTATTGAAGGATAATTGAACCAATTATTTTATTAGTGGGAAATTTCAGTGTATAAATTTTTTTAATAAAAGATACAAAATATACATAAAAACAACAGTCGGGTTAATTCGTGAGTTAATTACACCATTTATAATTGAAGATCGGCTAGTATAAAACTGAACGTTTTATAATATCCAATGTTCAGGCTACTCAGGTTGGAGACAAATCAACAAATCAAAAATTGTACTGATTTTGTTAAACACTTGTACTGTTTCACAACTATAATTAATTATTTATATATTATTTTGTGGGTACTAGGTGGTAGAGTTCTGCGTTGTCTCGCCCGGGTCAGGTACCACCGCCTTACCTATTCCTGCCGCAATAGCGTCAGTGCTTGTCGCTGTCGTGTTCCAGTTCGGAGGGTAAGGTAGCCGGTAAACTTATGCATGTGGCATTAGACCTCGCCACAAGATAGCAATGCATCATTTTCAGAAATCAGAAATCATTAACATCTTTGGTGTCTATAGGCGATGGTTGACTCTTTCCATCAGGAGACCCATCTGCTTGTTTGCTATCTTATGATATAAAAAAAATATTTTCAAGCCAACCGGTTTCGCCTTTTTAGAGCATCATTAGGGCTTTTAGTGTATATATTTAAAACGAACCTATCAATAAGAAGGAAATTCTCAATCTAGTTGTGTATTTCTGTGCTTGTTTCCTGGAAACCGATTTGGAAAATTATTTTCTGTTTAAGGAGGTGTACTACTTTTAATCTACTATAAAGAAGAATAATGAGAATCCATGCAAAGTTGGCCTCAAAGATGCTTACTGTATTGCAGTGATATGTAAAAAAGTAAATGTCATTGCTGTATTGTAATAAATTATTATTTTTTCTGAAATGTAAATTGTATGCTGGACACTTTTTATAATGCTTAAATTCACAAAAACCTTTAAAAATTAATGTCACTTGAATTAAGGATTATTACATACTATTTTAAGCTATTTACGTCACAATATATCATTAACATAGATATAATACATTTTTGTATCTCTCATCATATAGATCATTTTATTGTTTTTAACCACATAAAAGTTAAAACACGAACAATGTTTGTTTATAACAACATGTATAATACCAAAGAAGTTACATTGTACCCGGAATGTTCAAACACATTTCAAAATCGTTCCGAAGAGTAGCACGACATGGGTGGAGTGTATCTCTTTCTACTAAATAAAGCGCCAATCGCCATATATAAGTGCGGCCATGCGTAGTTTGCAAATTAATACTAAGTAATTCTACTAATTTGAGAAACAGGTTTTGCATTGCATACGTAATTACGTAATAATTAAAATAAGCACATTTTAGAACTCACTGTGTTAATTACAATACATTTTATGCTAGTGTATTTATCATCGTGTATGAATAAAAGGGATTTAACGATTACCGAATATATAAAAATCTACCATCAGATAGTTTTATTTACACTGGCAATTGCAAGAAAGGGACAATATCCACTCTTGTCGTTGTCTTGCTCAGAACGTTTTTCCCCTCTGTTAAGTAGGAAACAAATGTCAACTTTATAGGTAACGAAATAAAGTACATTTTTATTTTTCAAATATTGCTTTGTAATAATTCCAGTTATCTTATATAAGTTCCTTGTATAATACTAATTCACAGATTAAATAGATAACGCTTGTTTTTTTTTTTTATTTCTTTAGGATGATATTAGAGTAGCTTGTTTATACAGTCTTCGATATTGTAAGTCACGATATAGTACTCGTAATAAATATTTTCATTTTTGTTGTACCCATCCGATATTTTTCTAATTTGTTTGGTGCGTCAAAATAAAAAACTGAAAAAGTGTTAACTTTATGGCAGAAAAGAAAAATATTTGCTTGATATAGAAAAAAGAAAAAACGTACAAGTTTGACTATAGTGCGCGCCAGATAAGTTTGCGCGCGACTGATGGCGTGCAAAATTTTGCTATATTAACAAAAGCATAAATGTCCACTTCAAGGGGTAATGTAATATTTTCGATTACATATTATAAAGTTAACTGAAAGAGTATTGAAGCTAAATGATAACTCACTTTTGTAGTTTGTTGACCAATGAAATATATTCGCCTCAAAAACCAAAATAATGTGTTCTACTATCTTCATCATGTATTCTTTGGGAACCTGTTTTGAAATGAGATATTTTACTCAAAACGCACTACATAATTTTTAGTCAACGGTTTTAGTTGTTTAATTAAATTGTGAATGAGTATAAGCGTGGTTGAAATAAAATATTGAAATAAAGACCCAAGTGTCAAAACAACACAAACACCAAAACAACAAACTGATCTCAAATCCTAGAATTTATTAAAAGTCATATTGAATTAACGGTATTTAACGCAGTTTTTAAGGGAGAAAAGCTGATAAGATTTTTAAGTCAATCGGTGAATTAACTTGAAAGTTATTTAAAAAAAAATAAGTAAGTTTGCTAAAAACAACGTAATTTTAATATTTGAAAAGCTATAAGTTTTGAGAATTAGATTTGATTTTGATTTTTAAAACGACATTTGACGTAGTTTTTTTAGACCTAAAATATCGTAGAACACCAAAAAATGATTGGTTAAAAAATTTCGAAGCTATGTCGAAAAAACACTTTTTTCAAAATTTTTCCTCAACGATCACTCCCAAACGAATAAACCGATTTTGATGCAATTTATGTATTAGACGTAGTTTTTTGAGGAATAGAGCTGATTAGTTTTTGTAATCAATCGATAAATATATCTGGAAGTTATATTAAAAAAATACTGTCTCGTCAAAAATTCTTTTGATGGTTTTTTCTAAATTTCTCAAAATTTTCTGGACCGAATCGCCCAGAAGTCTAAGTTGAGCGGAATCCAATCGAATGCCATCAACCGCGTTTCGGCCGGTCCAGCCGTTCAAAAGTTATGAGAGTTTACATACACACATACACACATACACACATACACACATACACACACACACTCACACACACACACACACACACACACACACACACACACACACACATACATACATACTGACGTCATCGTGAAAATAGTCGGAAAAGGTCCCTAGGACTTCAAAACATGGACATCTGGTGAAAACTCGATTTTCGAAAATCGAGGTAAAATCAGTAACTTCCTTATCTACATACGTAGTGGGAAGTTAAAAATAGTTAAGTATTTATTTATTGGAACAGGACCCAAATACAAATGCTTAAATATAGCATGTTTGCGGTAATAGACAAGCTCATCAGTGCAGTATGTTGTTAGGACAAAACATTTTTTAATTACCTATTAAATTATCTTGTAAATACATTAAAACTAACTATATTTTCATCAAAAAACAAAATCTCATAAATTCGGCTTATTTTGATCACGATTCTTTGGACAAGCGTAGCGCAAAGACGAAATTAAAATATTTGTATATAATAAACTAGTAGTCAGTTCGCGTGATCAAAAAATATTACTTCAGTTTTGTCAGTCGGGTAAAATAGTGAGCTATAACACTCCAGGATAATATAGCTTTCTAAAAGTGAAAGGACTTTGAAAATCAGTCAAGTAGTTTTTGAGTTAAACCGTTACAAACAAACAATCAAATCTTTCCTCTTTATTAGTATAGATACATTTATGTTGCATCATAGATTTCCGCAGAGGTTTCCAGCGACTGGGACCGCATTAACTGGAACCTTTTTCTGGAATTTAATATGAAACATAATAGGTATATATATATGTAATATGAATAGGTAAGGCGGTGGTACCAGACCCGGACGAGACAATGCAGAACTCTACCACCTAGTAAATATTAATATTAAATATTTAGTTATTATTAATTGTTTAAAATTGTTAAATATTTTTAGCATGATTTACGTGTTTAATACAAAATAACAACCATTGTGCTTTTATTGAAGTTACATAAATAAATTATATTAATGAATCAAAGGTTTTTTTTTATTTTACGGTAAACATTTTTTCGTTTGACTGCACATGTTTAATTTTTAGATTATTACAATAGATTTTTAAATTAACTTATGTGTGGTCCAAATCGCGGGAAGAAAAATATTAAAATTAAATCAATCCGGCAACTGGGACCGCGGTTCCAGTTAATGCGGTCCCAGTCGCCGGAAACCTCAAAGTAAGCGACTGAATCTATAAAATATCTGAACGTAGCGCTTTTGAAAAACTTTTAGAGATATATTTTAATAAATTGGTAAAAGAAAGCCACTTAGGAAATTTCAAGTACCTATGTACTCATCGTTTAAGAAACAGTATCCCGCGGACTAGAGTGTCATGAAATCACAAAGTCATACAAAGTTATATAAACATCAAGAAGTCAGATAAATTTGATTACAAGTATTTGTAAACAAACGAAAATTTAAGCTTTTGTCTGCATTTGAACAAACAACCTTCTACTGACAAAAACAGTAATATTGTTTTAATAGATTACAGTACTTTTGGGTTGCGGAAATGGATTCCACGCTTACGTTACATGAATGATGGATTACACCTTAAGCTCAACAGTTCCGTTAATGAGGTGTTACTAATTCGTTTTTAAATGCGTATTGTATGGTTTTGATTCGGATTTAATTACATTCGTACACATAACTTTCATTCTAATCTGTATTCATATTATAAATGCGAAAGTTTGGATATTTAATTAACACAAAGAATACTTTTTATCTCGTAAAAATACGTTGTTTTCGTGGGATTCATCTAAATCTTTTTTAGTGCAGTGGGCTGCAGAGTGCAAATTGTCTGTATATTACGTTTTACGGCTAAATTATTGAACTGATTTTAATAAAATTTGACTTGGATATAGATTCAAGGTCCGAGGTCAATCATTGGCTCCTTTTTTTTATTGGTTTACAAATTTGGTGGACAGATTATTGGTCTACAAAATTTAACTTTTTGTTTGCCTTTAAAATATATTTGGGGTCACTGAATACGAAAATACAAACCAAATTTTAGAGTTAGCTCTTATTTTTAAAATATTGCCGGTATCGAAATATATGAGACAAGAGTAAAATTTCATAGAATATAAATCATTTATTTAAAAAAAGACATACTAATTGCTTGTAATTAACGTTTTTCATAAAACTGAGCATTTTCAAATATATACGAAGTATTTTACCTTTTTTATTCAAGAATTTCTCTGTTTTTTCATTTCTCTTATATATTCAGCTTCCGGAATAACTTTAATCAAGTTCCAGCAGTAACCTGCTAGCATTGGAGCATTCCATTGGCCGTTGTATCTCTTTTCCATTGTCGATATGTCTTGGTGAAATCGTTCACCATGTTTATCACTCATATCACCGGAGTTAGGAGGAAAAAAATCGAGATGAGAATGAAGAAAGTGAATTTTAACGACATACTGCACAACCCATCAGCTGATACTTTGTAGAAGATTGTTCACAAGCTCGTGGTAATTATCACATCTCTTATTGCCCAAAAAACCATGAACCACTGCTCTGAAAGATTCCCATGCCTCTTTTTCGATGCACTGTAAATTCGAAACAAACTTTTGGTCCTGAAGAATGTTTCGAATTTGAGGTCCGACGAAAATTCCCTCTTTTATTTTGGCGTGATTTAAATTTGGAAATTTAGTTCGCAAGTATTTGAATAATGATCCATCTCTGTCTCTCTCTCCAACGATTCTTCTTGTTAAGCCACTTGAGTAAATTAGTAGAACAAATACTGCAACTAAATTGTAGTAACCAAGATTTATCTTGATTTTAAATTTTAATTCCAAAATAATGAAAGTAAGTAGATTCTAACCGCTAAGTAATTGGGCATCTTTGACTACTTAAAGTCATATTACCACATATGTAGCAAAAATTTCTGCACTATTCACACAGTTCATGAGATAATTCAAAATTGTAGTTTGTGCACCAGAAATTTATAGAAAAATATATTAAAAAACTTATAAATTTTCGGTTTTAACAATCAAATAAAACACAAACACTATAAGACACATTAAATGAAAGCGTTATAATAAAAATTACATGAGTACTCTCACTATATAATTTTAAATTTTGTAGTATAAAGTGACATATACCAAATTACCCACTATTTTCTGATATATGGCATAAATTAGTTATAAGAGCTAACTATTAATTTTTGTTTTGTATATAGAATAACGGGGTCAAATACTAAAGATATAGTGCAGTTTCAAGTAAAAGGCAATTTTCATGTTGACCAGATGACCGATAGGTATTATAATAAGTAGTTAACTATATTTCACTAACCGCCCTAAACCTACAAAGGAGAATGTTCAGTAGGTACTCAATCCTGATATTAAAAAAATTAAAATGTAAGTAATTACCTTTTATTAATTTTATATATTATTTCAAAATACTTTCCGTCATGTTTCAATTCCATTCATTTATACCAACTTTTTTCCAGTCTTGATCCGACAGGTCAGAAATTACTACCACTTCATAGACAGGCACGGCTTCTTCAGTAAAAATTGCCTTTCATTTCTTTATTTTACCGTCGGTAACAAAAGAAATCACAAGGAGCAAAATGGACTCTGTAAGGCAGACAAAGTAAGGTTTCGATACCGGAAATCTCAATAAACGTCTTTGTTCTGAGGGACAGATGTGAAAAAAGGTTGTCGTGATAGAGCGAGAATCCCCGAAGTCCAGCTTTTAGTCTCTTGTCCCGCACTTCTTGGAAATTTTCCAGCTATGCTACTTTAGTGTACTAATCGGAGTTAATAGATCTATAATTTTCCAGCACGGATGTCGATAGTAGTCCTCTCCGAGAAAAAAGATACTATTCTTTGCCAACGTATTTCTACCGTTTTTAAATTATTGGGGACACCATCACTTTGCGACACCAATCCACACGAGCCTCTTTTTTTCAGTTTTAGAGAGCAAACGCGGAATTAGGCGACAAAAAATCTTAATTACTCCACGATATTGTACATCAAAATCTTGCAGTGATATTAACGCTCTCCGACCTAGTCGTTACTAGGGTGTTTTCAATGTCTAAGTATGTATTTTTTGGGTTTTTTCGCACCAAAATTTCAATGGTCCACATGTTTTTTGCAGTAACTTTTGTTTCAGGGCGAACGCTCCGTTGGTCATTTACGAGGTTATTTTGAACCTTTTTAAATTCAACAAAAGAAAAAGTGAATAGAACTGCGTCCTTTAATGTTGATTGTAATAGTTATAAACTCAATTTATCGGTTAAACCAAATTTAAATTCGTGAAATATATATAAACACGCAAATGTTCGCGGTTTTAAGGCCTCCTTTTTTTTCAATGACAAAAGGTGGGAACGTTATTTTTTTTAAAATGAGCTAACTTGCTGGCTAATTTTAAATTAATAATTTTAATCTATTGTAAGCCAGCAGCTTATCTAACCTTTACATCGTTAAAAGCGTAAAGTTTTATAATTAAAACGCAAATTTAAAATATGAAAAAAAAATTAAATTTAATTACTACGGAAACGCGCTGTACATTATTTCACCCAGAAATTACATCAAAATTTTCGGACATTTGGTAAAAGGGTGCTGTCAGAACAGGAAGATTGATGACACTACAGCTCTCACGGTGTAAATACGAATCTACCTTCTGAAGACATTTTGTAATAATACAATGATTGTTAAATATTATTATGTGAAAATGTGTTTACTAATTAGATTTAATATACCTAAAGAATAATAGGTATCATCCGCCCGTTTCATTTCGGCCTCGGGGTAAGCTCCGAGGTGAGAGGTTGCGGTTCACGAGAATTCACAAGGTGATGAGAATCGCCACCCATCTTTCCAAGCGCGATCTACAGTTACAGCATTTACTACCTTGTAAGGACTATTACTTGTTTCTGGGGATAATGAGATCCAACGGCTATGTTAATCACCACGGAACAGCTTTACTACTAAAATTTTGTTTTGAAGAAATCTTCATAATATTTTTTTACCAAACCTCGGTGGCAAAAACGGGCGTTATAATCTGAGCTGAATGGACTTCGTTTGAAGCTACGCGATCCATACAACACAACTGATGTAAAGACAAAAATACTTGATTTTACTATATTTACCGTTAGTATAGGAAACACGGTACTCGAGTAAGCGTATTCTAATAAGCACTATAAACTGTACAAAAAGGTTGCAGATATTGCTAGAATAAAATAGGCCTCAACACAAATATGGCAGGGGTTACAATATCTGTCTCTCATATAGTGAGCATCGGGGCGGACGCGATACGTAAAAAGACGTTCCAACAAAGGCTCGATAGAATCGGCCGATTATTCGCGATAAACGCATTCGCAAGGCACACTAGACCTTCTCCATAAATTCGAGTATGCTTATGGCTTGAATCCTATCTCTAGAATTATAAGATATGATTGAATCCTCTGCGACTCCAGATCTGCTTTGGAATGTCCAAGTAAGCCGGATTCGAAGAACTTTATTGTAAAAAAGATTTGGGACTGAAACATTATCGAGGTCACATCCATTGAAATAGTCATGCTGTTCTGTTATAAGTCAAATATCGCGTCGGAATACCGGAAAATGATCGGGCTGATCACCTAGCTAAGAAAGTAATTCTTTAGAATAAAACAGCAGGGTTTTCAAGGAGTGGTATTCTCTTCATCAAAATGATTATTAGAAAAAGGTTTGGTAAGATAGATAATCAGAGTGTGACTTCAAAACATCATTCCCAATTTATCAGACTGCCTTACATTTTTTAAATGAGTATATATTATGTGTATGTAGTATGAAGTATTTAGTGCTATTTCTTAAAATAAAACTAGCAAATTTTTCTTTTCTTTGAGATGTGAAGGGATTAAAATCTAAATTTATGTTACGTTACGTAACTAGTTACCAAATTCAAAAACGTTTTTCGAACTTCCCTTATCCATTTCTATTTGTAATATCCATTGCGGAAATTGAAAATGTAACAAAATATTGTCCAAGTCAAAGAGACTTATATAAATCTATTTTTATGGACAATACAATTTACGGCATCGCTTCATAGGCAGAGAGTTTTCGAACGATATGTATCTTTAACTATACCCAATTGTTACCTTAACTTACGCAGTAAGAAAAGAATTTAAAAACAGTTTTTTTTTTTTCATTTTAAATAACAAAAAATATGATAATCAAACCTAATCATATACTAATAATTTATCATATAATAATAAATTTTGGGATTATCTTTCTTAAATTGATTATTGCTTTAAAAAAAGCAGTACATCTTAAAAAATATAGTAGAATAAAAAACACAAAAAATAGGTCTATGTAGACTGCATATTATTTTAATTATAACATAATAATATCTAAAAACATCGAAGTATTAGTTACACTGGATCTTACTTCAAACTAAAATCACATTCTTCAAGTGATAGATTTTTAAATATTTGCTCAAAAGTTGATATTTTATGCGTGTTCAGCACAGTTATTCTTTCTACACTAGTACTTTTTGTTTTCCTTCTGCATAATATGCATTATATTATAACCTTGAAATGCATGTAGGACGTTTTTAGTCAAAAAGTTTGATGTACATTTTTTCGTTATATATGACTATTTTCAGTCAAAAAATAAATAAATTAAAAAGTAAAAAAAAAGTTTCTTCATGCCCGCATTCCCAAAAAGGTAGGCAGAGGTACAACATGTGCATCACGATTAGCCGAAGATAGTTAGTCCCATAATAGATAGATGTCTGCTGTCCAGTCTATCGCCAACCCGGCACTTTTCCAATTCCAGGCAACGTTGTTTTTATCAGGAAACTGAGAAAACACATTTTTTCATTTGTCCGACCCGAAAATCGAACCCGTGACCTCGTGTGGTCAACACCGACATCAGACCACTAGACCAAACAGGCGAAGTAATTAAATAAAGTCAATAAATAAATAAAAACGGAATTAAAATTATTTTGAATTTAGATAAATTATTGTCATTGATTTGGTTGAATGCATTGACGAAATTATACTTCTACATTTTTTATGATTGAAAAATGAAAAAAATGAATTTTAATAGTGATTGCAACGAATTAATATAATATAAATATTCAAGGGTCAAATTACGCCCCGTCGATTGCGTAGTCAGGGTCACTAACTACTCGACCATCGGAGCGGCCAAATATGGAATAACTCCGTCAGATGTATATGAGAAAGCTAAAATTGCTGAGCTAAAAAATCATTATTCAGTTTTCTGGGAAATATAATAAAAAAAATGTTCAAGGCACAAGCTGATTTGTCATTTCCACCCGTCCCTATCAATGTCGATATGCGCCTTCGTCTTCGGTAAATGAACCGGAACTCGTGGCATTCTTGTCATACATACCGTACTTGTTTCGAAATGTATATAAATGTGTGTTTGGTTTCAATATTTTTTTATGCATACATGAACTCATAAGCTCAAATGGTAGCATAATATTATCTTCATTATTATTATTTAAAAAATATTAAAGTATTTTATTGATTTAATATATATAATATACGTACGAATAAGTAATTTATTTTAAATGTATTTTTATTTGAATAATCACATTGGTGAAATATTTTTTTTATTTAATACTTTTGACACTTTATAGTACAAAAAATACATTCCTTTAGAAAAGTATCTTCACGCCCGTAACCTCGAAGAAGCAGGCAGAAGTACAACAAGTACACCCACGATTAAAAAAAGATTTTTAGTCCCACAATGTGAAGGTGACAACCTTATCGTCGACTATTAAACGACTATCGTTGTTTTTATCAAAAAACTGAAAAAGTATATTTTGATACGACTAACCCCGACTTTCATAATATGTTCAACACAGACACTAGACCCCAATTTCACAGAGGAAAATTCTTTGTAAAATTAACATAAAACATGTACAAAGGGCAAGGTTATCTCTGAAACAGTTGACTAACGGCAAAACCGAAAAGCCAGAATACACAAACATAAGTAGTGCACAGTGTACAAGTACGTAATAACACACACAACTAATTTTATATAATATTATACATCTTTTATAGCAGCAAGATGTAGTTGCACAAAAATCCAAAAAATATATTTATCACGTTAGTTTTGATATCCACAAGCTCTTGGACCACGAGAGCGTGGACAAATTTAGTCAATCGTAAACGCTGACACATGAGAAAGGATTTACAGTGAAGAAATGGCACAACAATAACGAACTTCTTATGGAAACGTATCAGCTTTGGCGTATTTAAGTATTTTTTAACCGACTTGAAAAAAGGAAGAGGTTCTCAATTCGGCCGGTATATATTTTTTTTATGTATGTACGCCGATTTCTCCGAGGTATTTGAACCGATTTACGTGATTCTTTTTTTGTTTGATGCAAAATGGTTTCGAATTGGTCCCATAAAAATTTGATTCAGGCAGGCCCAGTAGTTTTTATTTTTCAAGCATTTTTTTAGTTATTTTACCTATCCCGATGTCTGAATTCAAATATCGCATGTAAATTTGATCCACTTCCCGGTTACCGATTGAGCTGAAATTTTGTATAAATATGTAAATATGACATGAAAACTTATTATGGTATAGAGCTGATCTGATGATGGAATCGGAAGGACCGACTTCAAACCTATTAGTAAATAGCACATATAAATAATAGGTAGTATTTATTATTTTTTACTTTTTGTTTTTTTCGAAGTCGGTTTTTTTAACGTAACTACGTTAAAAAAACCGACTTTTTTAACGTAGTTACGTTAATTTTTTTTTATATAATACGTAGTCATTTTATTATTTTCGTCACGTTTCTATGCTTGTTTTAATTTTAGGATTTGGTCCCTGACAGGGGCAAACATTTGCGTCATGTTGTGGCTACACTTGCGTCTATCGTCACAAAGCATCGTGCAATGACACGATACATGCGGATGTGACCTATTATCGGCAGTTGCAAACATTTGAATTGCGTGTGCGGTAGGCGGTACTACAAAAGGTTTTAGCGCGCTAACATATCGCGCTCCGCGTTTAGCGTTTTTTCATTTCACCCATTGTTTTCGATCAGTTCAGACGTATTTATTTATCTTTATTGAACCACATACAGAATGAATAGGGTACAAATGGCGAGCTTAATGTATAAAGCATTCTCTACCAGCTAACCATACGGCTAACCAGAAAATCACACAAAATGGTTAAGGCGAGGTATTTTGACGCGCGTGAGTTCTATAGGAAATGGGCGGCGCGGTATGTTCTGAAACCGCTGGGAAACGTGTTAATTTTCGGATAAATAAGTATAGGACTTCAGCTGAAAACCAAAATTTAATACATTCTTTTTTTAAATTTAAAACTAAATATCACATTGTAAAAATCATATGAAATATTAGAAATATTATTAACAACTTACTTGTTTTAGAGATTTTTTAAGCCTGTTTTCGGAATTTTATATGATCGAGTATAGTACATTCTATCATGTAATAAGTTAGCACATTCCTTAGATAATATATTCAGGTATATCGTGTAATTTTTGTGAAATTGTTATTTACCAATCAACACAAAAAATCGTGATTTAGCAAACCAGTTTTTTCCGTTTGTCCCGATGCTTCGCCTTAAACTTTCGTATTATTCTTAAATATAGATTATATAATATACACAATATACATACATTTAATTATATACATACATTATAGATCTCATTTTGTTATTTTAATTTAATCATATTTAGTTTAGTCATAATAAGAGGGTTATTAAGTATTAATTAAATACAGCTTAATCATTATGTCGTAATAACTTGTTACGCACTACCCAAGCTTTTTCTCTCAGCATCACTGAAGTAAACTGTGAGAAAATGCTTTAAGTTTATGCATTAAGTTACGCCTTCATACATATAAAAATGTATGTATATGTTGTAACAATTAAATGTATGATATTAAAAACATTTGCCATGTGATGTTAGGATGTGCAGCTTTAGATTTTTCTTAAATGTACTCTTCAAAGCTGGTACTCTAGCTGGAAGAGCATTCCATAAGCGAATTGCTTGAACAGCAAAATAATTTGACAATAACCCAGAACTATGCATGGGTATAGAGAGAAGAAAAGATTCTGAAGAGCGTAGTCGTAAATCGCGTGAATCGGACATTTTTTTTTTAAACAGTCAGAAGTTAAAGGGTCGAAGAGAATAGAGGAAAGAAGACAGAGTATTCTGACTCTCCGACGTTTGCGGATTGAAAACCATTATGTAGCTATTACGGGTGCGGGTGGTTGTGTGAAATGAAGTGGAACAATGAAATGGTAAGCTGAGTCGATTAAACGGGATCATAAAAATGTGAATCACAAAAAAAAACTGTAAACGGTTGACCTTACAGGCCATCCCTGAAACTTCACGCTAAATTAAGATATTATTATAAGCTCAAAGGAGGAAAAACTATAAGCATGTATTTTTTTTCAGTTTAATGTTTAAAATCTATTTTGTTAAAAATGGCAATAAGTATACTTTTGGAAAGCTGTGTTTTGAAAACGATGATCGATTTTGATCTTTGGAATGGCATTCAACTTGGTTTCTGACATCTAAAATATTGCTTTAGATAAATATTCGATAGGTTAAAAAATTTCGACGTAGTCTTTTCAATACTAAAATATCGTAGAATACCAAAAAATTATAGGTTGAAAAATTTCAAAGTTGTATAAAAAAAAACACTTCTTGGAACGAAGTTCCTTACGGCAGGCTTGGAGGGAATAGGGATTTTGCTGCGCGGCCGAACTGAAAAAAATGTGATAGTAAAACCATAAGAAAAAATGCGTGGAATAAAACCGTTAAATGAGACGTGCGCAGGCGCGACAGTCGTATACACAAGCGAGTAGTGCCGTTTAGCCGAAGGAAGTTCGTTCCTACCTGGTGTCCCGCGACACCACATCATTTTTTTAAATTTTTCGTCAACATTTTCTCTCAAACTAATTTTGATTTTGATAAACTGATTTTGATGCAATTTATGCGTTAGACGTAGTTTTTTGATAAATAGAGCTGATTAGTTTTTGCACTCAATCGATACATTAATCTGGAAGTTACATTAAAAAAATTCTCTTTTTTTTTCAAAATTTCTCAGAATATCCTGGCTCTATTTGGTTAAAATTTTTAGGAAGTTTAAGTTGAGCGAAATACAATTGAATACTATCAACCGCGTTTCGATCGGTCAAGCCATTCTAAAGTTATAAAATGTTTACCTACACACACAAACACACACACACACATACATGCATACACACATACTGACTTCATCGTGAAAATAGTCGGAAAAGCTTCCTTGGATCTCAAAACGTGGAAATCTGGTGAAAACTCTATTTTCGAAAATCGGGGCAAAATCAGTAACTCTTTTATCTACATACGTAGCGGTAAGTTAAAAAACATTTTAGTAATTAATTATTAGCATACAGTAATATTTATAGTTAAAAGTAAAGATAGTCATCGTCCATAGTTACACGTTTGAAAATGATTTTAGCCATCTTGGATTATTGCTCGATAATTCGTGCAAAATATCGTTGCTGCTAATATGACCACAGCTTCTATCACGATAATGTTTTAGTGTCAAATCGTACAAAGCATCGGCGCATTTACTTTGGGACGATAGACGCAAGTGTGGCCCTAACATGATGAGAAATATGTTTGGGTTCGGTTGTTATTAAACATATTTCAATGATTATATATGAAGGTATTTCTATGTATGAATTAATATTGTTACGAAGTTATATGAGAATATTTATTGAATATCCAATTAAGGTTATAATAAAATTATTTATTGATATGTACCACATTTTTACCGAAGCATGCTTTTCGTTACGGACAAATTGATTCACGTTTTTTTCTAAAGTGTTTCTTATGAGTTACAAGTAGTATAGACGTGAGCCATTAGTCCCAAGATTCCTTTTAAAGTTCTTGTGTATATTTTCTCAAGAACCCCTTAGAAATTCTTTAATACGAATACGTATTAAATAGAACAATGTTTCCATGGTAATGTAAGTGATGCAATATTTTGTATAAATAAAGTTAACAACCACTCTATCTACTAAACTACGATTGAAAAAAATTATTCGACGTGTTCATAAAACACGTTTCAATGTGATAAAATATTATCGTTTACTTGGTAGTAGCCCTGAATTGCTTTAAACATTTTATGGAACATTTTTATTTTTATATCGTTTTTGCAACATGACCTTAGGTTATAGTTATTAGCTATTATTATTACCTTATTTTATAGTTATTAGCTACATTAGCCTGTCAAAATATATAGACGATATGGAGCCTTTTCACTACCGTAAAGTTTATACGATAACGGGGGGCAGGGTAGGACAGCTGGCCACTCTGGAATTTGTTTACCTCTATACCAACTATCTACTGTTGTAGATAAAAATATAGTCTTAAAATGTTACTGTTGTCCAATGTTTCGTGATACATATTTTTTAAGTGGTAAACAGTCCCCCACCCCGCCACTTTTGAATTGTGGATTAAAAATTGTAAAAGATATATGAATGTAAATGACATAGATTAAAAAGTTGGGAATATGGAATTGAACATCCAACAAAAATTAATTTGAACAAAATCGATCATGTAGTCTAAGAGATGTAAGATGAATTCGATATTTGCATAAAATATTTCGGCAGATGTACAAAAAATTTTGTTTTGATAGTGTCTTGAAATAAAACAAATCTATTTTTGCTACCGAAAATAGTCAAATACACTAAAAACAGCTTTAGTTTAATAATTGTAGTTGTCTATCAAATTGAGTTCATAATATATAATTTTACGATGACAACCGGAAGAACTTATTAGCATGTTTTACGTACACAGCCTTCATCAACTTAATCCTATATTATTACTACGTCCCTTCTAAGACATTATCCTTCAAAATTCACCACCTCTCTCAGTCTCCTATATCTGGAAGTTAGTAGTACCTACTTGTATCTACCAACTTCCAGATGCATTGACGTTAAATAACTTAGTAGAAAACTAGTCTGCGCGATTGAATCGCCCTTAAAAAAATCTTACCCCAACAACCAATCGTTACCTCTATGTCCCTCTAGCTGTAAACTATTAATTATGTAAACAGCTCATTGCTACTTTGGCTTCTTAATCTGTTGAATTAAGTCTATCGCATTTATTTTTTCACATGGATAGTAGCTTAGCGTAACTTCCTCCAACTCGCGGGCAGGTTCCTATCCGTGCACCTGCAAGTTATTACTAACAAGACACTGACTAAAAGCATCTTGTGTTTAAGAACAGTAGTATTTCGGACTAGAAAACTCCACACAGGTTTCCAAGGTTATTTATAATATTTCTATCATAAACTGGATTCATATAATATATCAATAGCATATATATTTTTTTATATTTTAATTAGTAATTTTATTATAAAATTTAAACAATTTATTTACTTATGAATTCTCCAAACTTTTTTAAATTAGTTATATAGCATTTAAAATAATTAAATTCGTGCAAGTTGTTCATGTAGTAAAAAGTTATTATAAAATAGCGTAAACTTATTCGTTTCTCAGAGAAATGTATAATTACGATTACTGAGAGTTGTCGTATTGCTTAATGACAGTTATTCTATTAGTAGACGTCAGATGGTAATCAGTGGCTGCTATCAAGCTGAACTAATTTGTAGGCGCATTGAGATAAATTGCTAGATCTAAATTAACCATTGCATATAAGATAATATTTTGTTGTTGTAGATAATAAATACACTTTTACCATATTGGACTCTCTTTGCTTGTACAACCGGAAGAACTTATTAGCATGTTTTGCGTACACAGCCTTCATCAACCTAATCCTATATTACTACGTCCCTTCTAAGACATTATCCTCCAAAATTCACCACCTCTCTCAGTCTCCTATATCTGGAAGTTAGTAGTACCTACTTGTATCTACCAACTTCCAGAAGCATTGACGTTAAATAATTTAGTAGAAAACTAGTCTCTTATACCATTAGCTATCCTGCCTACTTGGCAGGATAGCTAATGGTATAAGAGACTCATAATGAACGAAGAGTGAATACTACACGTGTCCCTACCATCGAAACTACTTTAGAATTTCGAATCGTAAACCACTAAACATAATATCTTAAGTTTTTGGAAATAAAAAGAACTCGCAAGACACGAGTTTCGAGTTCAAATGCATCATCAGTTCTACGTATATGGTTTTCAAATACATATTTCTTATCTTTAATATGGTAAGGGATGAAATTGCTGTGAGGAAAATTTTCGCCCACTTTTTCTATCACATTGAGTAGGAAATTGTTTACATACCAATCGGCAAATTATGTTCTTTGATTTTTTAGCACGTGAATTTTTAAAGTAGAATAATAAGTAAAATAATGATAAGTAAAAGTAAAGAATAATAAAAAAAATAGAATAATAAGTGAGAATCAAGTGGATCTCTTGATGAAGAGAGATAAACATTGCTTATAGACAATTATATAACAATGCTTATAGATTGATGCGTTGCTATCAGTTGTATGGCAAAAATAAAATGCTACATGTATAAGTTTACCGGTTGCCGTATCCTCTAATCCGGAAAATGGCAGCAATAGATACCAACACTATGGTGATAGCATAGACAAAGTAGTGATATCACAGTGCACAACGAGGTGAGACGTTAGAGAACTCTACTACCCAGAAGATATTTAGCAGTAATGGAGCTAATCTGTTCTTCAAAAGGGGCCCGGATAAATACTCCAACGTCTTGATTTTATGAAAAAACAACAACCATTTTTTTGCCGGTGTGCCAATTATTGCTTACTTTCATCGGCATCATTTGGTAGACTGGGTCCTTACTTTTGAAAACATCAAAAGTAAGGGTAAGGACCCAGTCTACCAAATGGCTTAATTTCTCCAGTTTAAAGCATCCCATTCTTTTCATATGTCATAATATATAATAGTGTGTAATATTATGACAGAAATGATGATTATCTTTAAACTTTAAACATAGCAATAATTGTTTATTGCAATAACCAAGAGCAGTTTGCGTAGTCATTCGACGATTAGAAGTGCCAGTATATCACCACTAGATTCTGAGCTTTTATCACGACTGATTTTTAGTAAAGATTCAAAAAAACGGAATATTTTACTCGATCTGAGGATCAAACCTGGGATCTTAAAGCAATAGGTGATCCAATAATATTTATTCTTAAACATTATGTTTAACCATGAATTTAAATTTCAGAAAGAAAAAATTTGTAAAATGTATATTTTTATATCACTTTTATCACAAACCTTTTATAGCAGACTTGTTTTTACAGATCCTGTTGCTTCTCAATATAAGCGTTTAACCACTCATTCAAATATTTAATTTTGGATCTTAAATACAACCGAAGTTATTACTAAATTGAAATAAATCTCTACATTATATCTACTTAATATTATAAATGCTAAAATTTAGATATTTGGTACTCAATCACACAATAGCGGCTAAACTTATTTTGATGATTTTGATCTGGAATAATAGATAGAAATCCCTGGATTTTTTCATCTCGAAAAAATAAGTTGTTCACGTGGGATTTACCAAAATTTTTTATAATGCAGCGGCCTGCAGACTAGCTAATTTTATATAAAAACAAATGTTATATTTTTGCCTCTGTAGTCTAGTGGTCGCTTCTGTGATCTAGTGGTCCAGCGTTGGCGTTGACCACATGAGGTCCCGGGTCGGGCACATTAAAAAAAGTGTTTTTTCAGTTTTCTGAGAAACACAAAGTTGCTCGGGATTGGAAAGTGCCCGGTTGGCGATATGCTTGCCACCTATCACATTTGTGGGACCAAGTATCTTCGGCTAATCGTGGGTGCACTTGTTGTTGCCTACCCGTTCGGGGATATGGGCGTGAAGATACTTTTTTTTATGTTTTTGCACTCTTAAGAAGAAGAATATCATAAATTTTAAATATCTGTGTTTCAGTGTATTACCCGTCTGCTCTAAAAGAAGTTTTATGTTTTTCGAGTTAGCACGTACATTTCTTTGGCACGCTCTGTAGCCCAAACTCTTGATATATTTTAGCTTAAGAAGTATTTACGTTTTGTTAGAGTTGTTACATTCATCTTAATTGCGAAAGTGACATAGGCCATATTTTTATTTTTATGTAGAGTCACTCTTCAATTTGATACGCCGATTTCAATGTTGTTTTTTGTTTATAAAGTGACTTAATTGAGAGCGTTCCTAGCCATGGTTCGAGTAACTCTATTTAGCCCCTTTTAAAACATCAACATAATTCTATTTGATGAAAAGATTGTAAATTTCGTAAGCCTATATGATTTTACAAAGACAAGGTAATCTTGACCGGATATTACAGTGTCACTTCAAAATAATATTCACGATACCTAACTTCTCAAACAACAGTGTACACCACTGTATATATCGTATAATATGCTTGCATGAGTATCGTCTCAATGAATGGTTTATATATCGATGGAGATAAGAAAATAATGATGAAGCAAGAGGAGCGCAAAGCTTTTTAATATTTAATAACAAGCATTATAATATAGAAATATCATCGTATTAAGGATTACTTCAGATTTATTAGAAGTTTCGCTGTTACACTCTTACGGCCATACCGCTAAACCAATTGTGATGAAATTTTGGAAAAAGAATAGTTAAAGATCTTAAGTCAAATATAGGCTACTTTAAAAAAATAAACCATTAAGGAGCTGACGTAGGAGATGAAAATATGTATCAAAGATCATATTAATGATATACATATGTTACTCTTCTCACGGGAGAAGCAGCGCGGTTCACTTAGTAAAAGATAAATGCAAAATATTAGAATAATATTTAACTTAATAATAAATATTATCAATTAACAACTCTCTAGAAACAATTTTAAAATTTAAAGTTAAATATTCATGGTAAAATGAATTAACCCTTAAAGCTTTTACTGACTAAGTTGATCAAATGGAGCGGCGCGACCCTAGCTTGTATTCCCTATTCACAACCGAAATATGTGGCCAACCACCGTGTCAAAAGGTAAAAGGTAAATTTAATAAAAACAAAGACTTTTTACAATTAAATATTATGATTATTATTCTTAAGCCGACAATTTTAACAATTTCAATGTATTACAGAAACTTCTATATAGAAACAATAGTAAAAGAATAATAAAAGAACTTTCTTAATCGTTTTTGGTATTTATATCGATAGCTAGCTGTTATTTACCACGGCTATAGACCTATTTTTTTAAATAATGACAATAATTGGTCTAATTTATTATATCAATTTTAATGCTAATAATTTGGAACCAAAGCAACAAAAATTTAATCGCAGTAAAACTACAAACAACCGACTTGCCATTTCCCGTATTTCCAGAATCCTGCATCAGATTTTCCCCAAATTAAAATGGGACTACGTGGGAAGCATATAAAGCTGTGTTGCCAGTTTTTATAAGCCTTTAAAAAAGACGAAATTACAAAAATGAATTTTTTGAAAGATGTTATTGATATTATTTATAAAGATGAAAACAAAATTAAGTAGAGTTATTTTAAGAAAAATAAATTTTCTATTTGAAACCATTTTCTTACGCAGAGAAAGTGTACTTTAGCATTACCGGGCTATGTCATACGGCGTGACTGTGGGTCTCGACAGACCAACGGAGCCGGAATGCCTAATAAAACCTACTATGGTGTCATCTTCCAGGCTTGTAGATCAGATAAACGTCTTCCACCACCCTTCCAGCATCCTCATCCTTCTTCGGCATGGGTTGCCCGTCGGAACCCTGAAAACGAGTTTATAGGCCACTTGAGGATGGCCATACAATGAGGATGGCCTTGTAACTTTGTGTACAGGTGAGGGCAGAACTTTCAAAATGGGCGATTATTGTAGGCCCACCACGACACATGTCATAACATTCAGTGAGCGATAATAACTCACAGCGTAATCGGCTTCTAATGTAGCTGCCTCGGTCCAATCGACTGAATTACACCTCAGGTCACTGAGCGCTCCAACAACTACTACAAGATTTGGAACGGTGGAAAAAGAACCTAATCTAACCTTACCGACGGAACTATGTGGCAAACTTTATGTGTTTACTGTGTTGGGAATTTTGGGAGTCTACAATTATAGTGTGAAAAGTATAGCCCTCTGACAGACTTACGGACAACTAAAGGAACCTTTGTGATAGGGCGACTTCCTTGTACTCTTTGAATTCTAAAAATAATTTTAAGTATCTTTAAGTATATACATATAAAAATCAATGCCACTTTTCGTTGTAATTTTATAACTCGAGAACAGGCTCACCCATCCAAACTTAATGTTTAGGCTTTGTTTGGACTATTTAGTAGATAGTTTATGTGAAGTTTGCACAATATAGGTAGAGCAGTTCTTCAATTATCACATTTTTAATATTTCACTTTATACGTAGCGAAGCATGTACCGGGCCGCTAGTACTTTATATACTATACACCAATAAAGATAATCATGTTGGTTAACCTATCGCTTGCTACAATACAACCATGTTAATTTAAAAATACTGCTGAAAACAAGAAAAATGCTTATTTTCAAAAATAATTTTACATTTCAAGCTCGTTTGTGGGTAAAGTCCCAAGGGTTATCAAAAAAGTACTAAATTTCCGCTCTATATGCTCTCGTAACACCGCAGAGCGAGACGAATGTCTCCACTAAAGCGACATCATTTACTCGCAGAATTGTTTCATTTATTTCTTCTTAGTATTTTATAGCACGTGTAATTTAAACAGGATAACCCACTTAGCTCAAGAGCAGACCGTGATGTAAAGCCGTGGAAAAAATAGGGAACGAATAAAAGTAAAGCTCCATAATTCTTCATAAAGGAATTTCCGATAAAATGCGACGCAAATAAATAAAACGGTTTTTAATGAGAGTAATCTGAAAATGAACAGACGGTAGAATCTTTTTTAAAGGAACTAGGTTTTGAATATTTGATTTATTTATCGTGTCATATAGAATTTGATATCTCTTGAAAAATATATTTGCAGCTGTAGGTTTTTGCTTGCATTTGAACTACAAATAGCTCTGATAATGTATTACAAGGCGATCCATTTCGCTGAACTTTCGCATAGCTTTAAAATAAAACAGATTTGCCCCGTTAGTCCGGGTATCCTTTGAAAAATAGATTATGTGTCAATCTGCCAAGCAGTTTATAAAGGCGAATGAGTTTTTTTTGTTGCTATCATCGGGCGTTATCGGTTAGAGCGAACATGCTGATTGCTATCGCAGATTTGCGATATTGTACAACTTTTACACGTAAGGTATGTAGGCTAAATCAGGCCTACAAAAAAATTTCTTTTGTTAACCTGAAGTAGGCTAGATAAGCTTACAACGCTCTCCAAGTTCAATATAATAATGTATTCATGATGCTGTCAGGATTGAATTGCTATTGTGGTGCTTCAGAGGTATTGAGCTCCCTGCAACGGAGTTTTCATCGTTTTAGCCTTCATGGTATTTTCTGTCAAACTGATACCTACATCTAATGATATTTGCTCAATTCGAATCCAGCATCACATCATGGCTGCGATCACTTCAAATTGGAATTTGTCATTGCTAAAGTGATAAATAACTACACCTAATTTTAATAACTTCACGCGACCAATTGAGATAAAAACACTGTCCACGGTAAGGAGATGATGATTTTAAAAGTACGGATGATAAAATAGTTTCTCCAATCGGAAAAATTAGACACTACTATTTCAAGCCCTGACACGGCTATCATGACCCATCACACAGCCTCGTGTGATGTTTGTACAGACAAAACAAAATTTAACTATGTAATGTAAGTAACAGTTTTTAAAAATAAATCATTAATAAAAACTTATAGCTAGAATATAAGTTTACCATAACGGGAATTTGTAATTTACAACCAACAGAACGAATTTAGAATCACAATTTAGTGTAAGGTTCCATATCAGTGAGTTGTCGAAGCCTGTCAGTTTTCAAAGATTTTCTGTCTGATTTTCTGTAGCCTGCCAGTTCTTGAAACCTGCCAGTTATCGAACAATATTAAGGTCAGATTAAGCAACCACTCTTTTAAGACACACAAAACAAACTCACATGCGTATTTTCTGTAATGTGTTTTAGATCTTTCAGATATTTCATGACGATTCAATTTTTCCTACAAACAAACTAACGAGCTTACAGATTTCACCCTATTTTAATATTAGTAAAGATAGATATTTAATCGCCTCTATCTAGTGGCCCTACTTTGGCGTTGATCACGTGGTCTCGGGTTCGATTCTCGAGTCGGGCAATAAAAAAAGATTGGAAAGTACCCGGCTGGTCATAGGCTTACCACGTATCACATTTGTAGGACTAAGAATCTTCGGCTAATAGTGGGTGCACTTGTACCTCTGCCTACCCCTTCGAGCATACGGGCATAAAGATACTTTTTTTTCGAGATATTTAAACTTTTTTTCATATATTCTGTTGTATGAGAAAATACATAAAATTATGAATCCTTGTAAAAATATTGTCAAATTGTGTTTCAAGAATAATTTAAATCAACATTTTGTAGTAGTAAATAGTATAAAATGTTTATTCAAGTATATTATGAATTTATACGTAGTATCCGTTAGATCCGTACGTTAGATACGTAGTATCCGTAGAGTTAAAATATAGTTCTAAACAGGCTGTTAAAGTAAAACCTGTTGGCTTAATGTAAACAAACATAAGTTCCTATAGGTAGTATTTGATTAAAATACAATAAAAATAAATTATTTTTTTTAAAATTTAAACCTTAATACTAGCTATTTAATCCAACCTGGATCGTTCCCGGCGCAAAAGTGCCCATGACACTCGCCGCGTTACCGCGTTGAATCGCGATGGCCAACCTTTGCACCAAAAACGATCCAGAGCGGGAGTCCCCTGTGATTTCGCTAAGCCTACGTCCAATCTCCCTAATTAGGCCCTTTGCCTCCACACTCCAACTACCCAAGGTCTCTACGGCCACTGGAACGAAATGGTACAGCGATTCCAGAGCAGCGTATTTGAGCCTCTTCTTAGCATCCTCCGCAGCTGCGATGGAGAGTGGACAGTGTGACCGAGATGGCTAGTGGCAACAGTACTGACGCAAGTTGCGTCCCATATGAGGCACTTGCCGTTTTTCCATGGCACCAAGGTCAGCCCATCCGGTCTCTTACCATCAGTTCTGCATAGACCTGGGGGCTCAAGCACGCAGGGAACGTTAGCTGATATTAGGGCTCTACGGATTATGTCATTTAGAGCATGGTGTCGTGGAAACCTCCCCGAGCAACGACGACAACTCATCGCGTGGTGACCATCAGCCTCTACCATGAATCCGCAGGTGCATATATGGGGTTCACACACCTTGCAGCCCAGGCGAAGAGCTACCGCCACACGCAGAGAGTCATCATCAAGGAAGGTGCCCAGGTGGCGTGACGGTAAAGCCTGCAGCCACGCCCCTGACTCTGGTTGAGACACAGCCCGCAGTCTGGCCCGATTAGCTCCTTCCGCATCATTTATCAGTTGCTCTTTGAATCGCTGCATACCTACGTCGTCCCACGCTCGCTGCGTGTGCACTACTTCGGGGCTAGCTGCACCCGAATTGAGAGCCGACCAAGCTATCATAGTGTAACACCTTTATGGTGTTACATACGAACTGGCCATTTTGTCGACTTTCAAATGTAGAACTGTTTAGTATGTAGAGAAAGAATAAATTGTTTTTAGAATAGGAGTATCTTTTAAGATTTGACGTAAGATAGACGTCTCTGAAAATAAACGAAGATATATACGAAAAGTCTAATTTCTTAAAGAATCCCAAAAGGTCCTGCTACTAATTAGTACCTCGAGCAGCTAAGCGAGTACCAAGAAGGTTCCCTGAATAAGTAAGGGATATCGTCGGCAAAGTAACACGTCCGGCACGTAGTACGCTGGGCACCGTTACAAATTGGCGGAGGCGCCGTGTAGTCGCGGTGTGCAGTTGCTGTGGGAAGTTGCTGTGTGAAGTCGCTGCGGGAAGTCGCTGCGGGAAGTCGCTGTGTGAAGTGGCTACGGAAGTCCCCACGTTCAGGCGCTACGCGCAATCACCACGCTAGAAAAAACCAGGAAAGCTAAGTATTGGTGTCAGAGGGTAAGAGTTGAGATGGAGGCCATCAAGCGCTTCAACGGAACGCAAAACTTGGCGTTCGCTGAGTTTATTAAAGATTTCAAAACGGTCGCGGCGATAAATAAATGGGACATGGAGAGCCTACCGTTACTTCTGGGACTATATCTCGACGGCCTGGCATTAGCATTTTATAAAATGATATATACCGACACGGCCAATTTCGATGAATTATGTAGAAAAATTGAAAACGAATTCCCCGTTTCAATAAATTATGTGGAACGATTTTATGTATCTAAGCAAGGCCGTGATGAGGAACTATTAACCTATTTTTACAGGCTCAGCGACACCGCAGTCAAAGCTGAAATTTCAGACGCAATTTTCATAAAACAATTCCTTAAAACGATATTACCCTCGTTAAAGGAAAAATTTGGATTGCAATTATATAAGTCACGAGAGGAGCTGCGTGACACGATAAGGCAGTATAACGAATTATTTGGAGGAAAACCGCATTCCACGGTTGACCTTCCATTGCAGCCACCAGTTGGGTTGCCGCTGAAATATTTGTATAGGGAGGAAACAAACGTCCTCCCTGGTGCGCCTGTGTGTTCACAACAAGAACATCAAAAACCGACGGAAGTTTTTCGTACGCCTCGATATAATAAAACAACCTTATGTACACAAAGTTCTTTCAGAAGCAGTCCGAAGTCACAACAACACACGGATGGCGTGGGCCATCGCATCAATATGTGCGAAGCAGTTACGCCCGCACCACTTCAAGCCAAACAAGAGGAAAAAATATCAGGTGTAAAAAATCCATGTATTCGTTTATGTGTTAGGGGACAGGAATGTCTCGCTTTAATAGACACGGGGGCAAATGTCTCATGTATGTCCGCGAGTTTAGCAAAAAAATTAAATCTGCCATATGGAGCCAGTGTTCCATATAGCAGAGATAAAATTCAATCTGTTACAGGGTCCACACTAAAAGTCGTTGGTGAGGCGAGAGTAAATCTCCTCATTAATGCAAGGGTCTTCCCCAACGACATGGTGATTGTAAATAATATTGGTTACGAAATGATCCTGGGGCAGGATTTCCTTAATAAATATGATGTAGTTATTTACTGTAAAAAGGGTTATTTGTGTATAGATAAAAAGTTTTTTGTAAATTTTAATTTAAATCGCTTTAGACAGTTTGCAAATAATAGAGATAGTTGCCATAACAACATGCGCAATATATGTAATATTATAAAACGAGCTGACATAAAGTCTTCGTATTCATTGACTGCGATGTCAAAAATGAATACGAAGAAAATAAAAACTAATATATTTAATTTCAGAGAAAATAAGAGTGATCGCAATGATTCATACGAATTATGTAGAGGAAAAAAGATGACCAAAAGAATATTAAATGAAGAAATGTCATATTTCATGTATTCCTCTCAAGTTCTTCTATTTAATAATAAACTTATGAATACAATGTATACTAGGGGCAGAGCCGCCTTAGTATGAAGTCGTAAGAGTCAGTATAGGTTAAGGGTTGAAAGTCTTTTGAAGGAGAGTTCAACTTTGTAGTACGACATAGTCGACACAAAGGATATCTGTATAGGATATACATGAACTCGGATAGTTATGGGAGAAATTATGATGATGGTATTAATATGATTCATAGTAAGGAATATTTATGATCGTGGTATGTATATATTGGGGCGAGCTCGATGTTGAGAGGAAGTAATACTTCAATCTTTTTTCTTTTGGTCCACCAGAGAAAAGAAGTTTGAATTGTTATGCCTTTCCATCTCTTATTATCTCTTATACAGCTAGAGCCCTTCAGGCTAAATTGTAATAAAATAAAAATGTTTGCGGTAGGATAGGTTAGGTGAGGGGACTGTGGTCTGTCTTTTAGAGGGGTTTTGGGAGACCAAAGTTTGTGCCATGGTGTGGTGGTAAATGAACAGAACCACACATGGGGCAAACTATCTTTTAGGAAAAGACAGTCCCACCAAAATGTACCTTCCCCTCGTAGGTAGGGCAATCAGGATAAGGATAGGTAGACCATATGAAGGTAGACAAATGCCCATCCAGTTTCAGCTGCTCCCACCTTGGGGGGTAGCTGATGTAACACCTTTATGGTATTACATACGAACTGGCCATTTTGTCGACTTTCAAATGTAGAACTGTTTAGTATGTAGAGAAAGAATAAATTGTTTTTAGAATAGGAGTATCTTTTAAGATTTGACGTAAGATAGACGTCTCTGAAAATAAACGAAGATATATACGAAAAGTCTAATTTCTTAAAGAATCCCAAAAGGTCCTGCTACTAATTAGTACCTCGAGCAGCTAAGCAAGTACCAAGAAGGTTCCCTGAATAAGTAAGGGATATCGTCGGCAAAGTAACACGTCCGGCACGTAGTACGCTGGGCACCGTTACAATAGCATCAGACACAAAAGGAATGCTCCCCACATCACCATTGGAATCAAGTAATACAGTGACAAGGTTCGCAACCCCATGCGCCGACGCCAGGAAAGCAGGCAAGCCCACATCACGCACGCAACGCACCCCTAGACCACCACATCGAATTGGCAGACTCGCCTGCCTCCACTGGGTCCCGTCTAAGGAGACATTGAGAACTGACTCAACAACCGAAAAAAAAATGAAAAAATAAAAAAAAATAAAACATTACTTAAACACATTATTGGATGAGCTATAGTTTACTCTCATAACACGAAATAACTATTAAGTAGTTTTTATTAAATATATATAGATAGATCTTTACTGCAAAACAATGCTGCAAAAGATTTTTAGTATAGCCTTAATCGGATTGTTTAAATTGGTATCGGTTTTAAAACGAGGATTAAAATTCCAATTTAGATTATCCAAGATTATGAAAATTAAATTTTTGATACTTAGCTGGCGACACTGCGTTTATTATGGAATTTTAATTTCACGCGAACAAAATTTACAGCTAATAAGTAATGTAAAATGAAACATATAACATATTTATTGTTGCCGCAATTAAATAATGTCGGTGCTTGTCGCCGCCGTGTTCCGTAGGAATTGTAGGATAAGTTGTACCTAAAATGCATTTGTACGTCGATTCCGCTCCGAATGTAGATAAGGAAGTTACTGATTTTGGCCCTATTTTCAAAAAAAAATTGCCAGATCTTCATGTTTAGAGGTCATGGCAACCTTTTCCGACTATTTTCACGATGGCGTTAATATTTGTATGTGTGTGTTTATGTTAACATTTCATAACTTTTGAATGGCTTAGCCGATTAAAATGCGGTTGACGGCTTCGATTAGATTTCGCTTTACTTAGACTTCCTGCAAATTTGAACCAAGTTGACTCAAGAGATTTTGAGAAATGTTGAAAAAACCACAAAAAGTTTTTTGGCGAAACTGTGTTTTACTTTTTGAATACGTGTTGAATACGTGCTAATTCTTAATTTCCAATTGAGATAGTATTACCTATGTCCCATTCCATTAATATATAATGGAAATTAAATATAATGATATATTAATTAATTCCATTAATATAATTATATTAATTTCCACTTGAGATAGATTGTATATTATGAGTCCTACATTTCACCCGAGCCAAGTCGGGTTTTCATATAGTATTTTAATAATATAGTCCGTGGTGTTTAATTGACATAATTATGCCTTGTCGTAATTGTTGCTAAAAGCTAAAGGTAAAAGACTTATGCATATTTTGAATATCTGTACAGATTATGTAACTCCAGTTAAATCAATAAAATGAAGCAACATCATACCGAAGTGTCATTGAATATTCAAAGAAATATGAGGCAATATAACGGAGAAAAAGTACTTTCATTTCTCTCGTATTGTTGAAATTTTAGTTTATGAAACTTATGCAATATTCTCTGCAAAAAATGAGGTCAGAACACATATTTTTAAAGTTATATAGTTTTATTGAAATTAAGATTCGTATTTTATTTTGTAGTATAAGATAGAATAGTAGACTATAGTAGAGCATAGTAGAATAGTACAGTAGTGTAGTGTAGTATATAGTATAGTACTTATAGTGTAGTATAGGATATAAGAAACATTTGTTTGTCCTGACTGTTCTAGACTTTAAAAAAATAGATGACGCGTTACTATCTCTGCATCCATATAAATAGGTATAAATGAAGCATTCTCGCTTCAAATATTCGTGATGGCTCCTACAAACTATGCTGGCGACAGAGCCGGCGGCAGAATCTGTGGCATTTTTCTGCTTGGGTATGCCACCCGCACTTGCCGCTAGCGGCTGCTGAGAATCATCAATCGGAGAAGTGACTCCGTCCTCCAGCTCCATGCGCAACCCACGGGCATACTCCGGTGACCATGTCAGCGAATCGTTTGTGCGGCAAGCCCAGCAGCTCAATAGCCCACCTAGTATGCAGCCGGGGCTGTTGGCGGCATGCCCGCCGGTTGTGCCGCACGCATAATGTGTAAAAGCCATTAGATATAATTTATATTTTCCAACATCATTGCTTGGTGAAATTTCATTACATTTTGATACATAACTTATTGTTTTATATAATTATTTTACCCCGGGTTGGTCCGGGCTTCTTTGAAAAATAGACCAAATACTGTTCTGCCAGTCAGGTCGTAAAAGGCAACCGATTGTCTATGCAAGACACTACCTTCGTGACTACTAGGTGGTAGATTCTGCTATGTCTCGCCCGAGTCTGGTACTACCGCCTTACCTATTCATGCTGCAATAGCGTCAGTGTTAGTCACTGTCGTGTTTCGGTTTGGAGGGTAAGGTAGGCGGTAAACTTATGCATGTGGCATTAGACCTTGCCATAAGATAGCAACGCACCATTAACATCTTTGGTGTCTATAGGCGATGACGAGGCTCTTTCCATCAAGAGATCCATGTGCTTGTTTGCTATCTTATGACATAAAAAAATCATTGGCTATAATCTTCAATAAAAAGCATGTATTAACACTGCCCGCGACTTCGTCCGTAAGGATTTTGATCTGAGTTTTTCTTTTCCATGAAACCCCAAATATTTTTCTAAAATAAAAGTGCCTATTTTACTCCATATATTACGTATAATCAGATATGTCAGAGTTTGATCTTCCGAATGGCATTCAACGCATTTTTGGGCCTTTAATATTATGTTGTCTCAGTTGGAAAATCGACTGGTTGAAAATTTTCAAATTAATATCGAATTAGCGTAGAGTTCTGCAACGTTTCTTTGATACCACCCGGATATTTGATACCAACGCCTTTCCTATTACTCTCGCAATAGCGTCAATTTTGTCATTGTTTTAGTTTGGAGAGTAATGTTGCCGGAAGACTAATATATGGCATTACTATCTCGCCACATAGATGGCAACGCACTATTAACATCTTTGGTGTCTATAGACGATGGTTTCTGTTTCTATCACAAAGCCATCATTTTGTTTGCTATCTAATGATATAAAAAATACAAGCATAGTACAGTAAAGAACAGTACAATGTAGTATAGTGTAGTGTAGTGTCATGTAGTGTAACGTAGCGTAGTGTAGTGTAGTGTCGTATAGTGTAATGTAGCATAGCATAGTTTAGTATAGTTTTACCGCCCAGTTTTTCGAGTGATTAGCGAACCTAATTTCGGATCGATAGGGTTCGTGTTCAATTCCCGATAGGGACAATTATTTTTTGTGATAAGCATTATATTATTTCATGGTTTGGGTGATTATTAAATATTACAGTTTTTTATGTATGTATTTCTATGTATTAGTATCGTTGACTAAACCCATAGTATAAAATTTGTCCAGTAATAATTATTTATTATTTATATATATATATATATATATATATATATATATATATATATATATATATATATATATATATATATATATATATATATATATATATATATATACGTACGTACGTGCGTACCCTTAAGAAACTTCATTCCAAAAACTTTATTTATAGTGTTAGTAATAATAATGTATCTAATTATCTAACGTGATAGAATGAATGAATTCATATTTCATAAGATTAATAAACTTATAAGCCAATATCACTTAAGTAAGTTTAACGTTACGGCTGCGTTCAGGCAATATTCGACACTAAAATAACAAAAGCTACATTAAAGTGACAAGATAAAATTAAAGAATTTCAAAAATCACTTGGACATTCTTAGACTGCTATTCTGCTACATATGCATTATTTTCAGAGCAAAACGGGAAAGGACCTGATGATCTTCGAAAGAAGATCTTGCAGCATGAGGCTTGCAATATTTAGAAAATCTATTATTTACATACGAAAATTGTTAGTTAAATAGATGCTGATAATCTTCGAATGAGAATCTTAAAGTAGGAGGTCAAGGTTACCATGTAATTGCAATATCAATAAAGTAACAGAATCCAAAATTTAGTATTGATAAAGCCTTTACAAGTTGCTTAATTCCTTTAATCGGTTTGAAAAAAGCTGGTGATATTGAAACAGCTCAACAGATTTTATTGAATCATAGCTAAATACCACGGCTTTCAATTAAAAAAACCGCAACCAAATCGGAACATACCCCAGGGCGCTGCGATGCCACAGACAAACACACAGATACACATATACACAGATACAAGGATACAAACCTAAAACTTATAACAACACTCGTTTTGTGTCGGGGGTTAAAAACATAAGTCCGTGCGCTTATCTTGTACAATACAGTATCGTCACGCTGGTTCTCTTAGGCGTAGGCAGAGAGACCGAATGTCGGTACACTTTCCGGTTCACCACGATTCATCGATTTGTAAGTTGGCGAGATGAGTAGTGATCGCCACAATTTAGATAATGATTATCGGCTCTTGTGGCGTCGCTGCTGTAAGAGTGATGATCACGTCAGGGTAACGTCATCACTTTGAATATTGATGACGTCACTGAAGGATGTGAAAAGAGATCTTACTGGCACGGCAAGGTGTATTGCTGGGGACTAAAGCGCATATATAATAATTGTAATATCGCAATTTAGAGTTTTACTTTGAATTATATTATTTTTAACCTCCGATGCAAAACGAAGGGTGTTATAAGTTTCAGATGTGTATTTTGCAAAATGGTTCTTAGCTACGATTCAATAAAATCTGCTCATCCGTTTCAAGGTCATCAGCTCTTTTCAAATTGATGAAAGAAATTAAGCAACTTGTAAAGTATTTATCGATAATAAATGCTGTATTCTGTTATTTCACTTATACTGCAATGCTTGGTGACCTTGACTTGATGCTGCTAGATCCTTATATGAAGATGTTCGTATGTAATTACCATATTTTCTGAATATTGCAAACCATTTTTTCAACGACTAACTGATATCCGTTTGTACTTGGCAAACTTGTGTAAGTTCAGTGACCATGCAATATTATGGTAAAATAAACCCATCTTGTTTGGACTCATTTGTTCTGTTTTTACAAATACTCTAGAGCTAGACAATTTATTGGGTCTCATGATGGAGCTGGAAGGAGAACATGGAAACTTTTGAATAAAGTGGTGGTAAAATAACATTGACTTTGGGGTCGTTTGATTCGCGACTTTAAGGATTTTAGGCTTGCAGAGCCTGATGTTAGAATTGGAAGAAGACTATAAGAATTACTAAGCTAATCTTGATAAAGTCATCAGTTGGTTTTTACCATACACTGTGGTGCTGGATGATTTCTAGGATCCGATGATGGAAATGGAAGGAGGCTATGGGAACTCCTAAACTAGACAAAATAAACCTATTGAATTTGGACTCATTCTATTTTGACAAATATCCTGGTGCTAGATGACTTCCAAGGACTTATAGGGAAGCAGGGGGGAATTCATGGGAACTTTGAATTACAATTGAGCAACACGATCGATTTTAGGCTCGTTTGATTCCTTACTTTAAGGTGTTTGGAGCGGGATAGTTTCCAGTATCTAGTGATAGAGCTGAAAGAAGTTCATGAAATCTCCTGAGCTAAACTAGATAAAACCCTCGAGTATAGGATCCAATTTATTTTGGCATATACTTTGGCACTGGAAGATTTTCAGGATTCGATGATGGAGCTGGAAGGTGGCTATGAGAACTTTCAAACTAAACAAAATAAACACATTAAATCTGAGCTAATTTATTCTGCTTTAAAAATATCCTGGTGCTGGATGATTCCCAAGGTCTTATTATGAAACAGGAGGAAGGTCATATGGACTTTGGATAAAAATTGAATAACGCAATATATTTTGGGCTCAATCGATTAATTATCTTTTCCGGTGTTTGACGACAGAGCCGAAAAAGTCTACGAGAAACCCTAAGCTAAACTAGAAAAACCTATCGAATGTGGGCTAATTCGGTTTATTATGGCCAATAATTAGGTACTGGATATTTTCTAGGACATGATTATGGAACTTAAAGCTAGCCATCTTAGCTTGGAATAATATACTTGGCCTTTATTTTTAGAATACTCGCAGAGTTTGATAAGAAATCTAGGAGGTGGCCATGGAACTCTTAAACTAAACAAAATATGTCCATCGTGTGTTTGTTATATTTTTACGAATACTCTAAAACAGAATATTTTGAAGGTTACATGATGAAGCTGAAAGGAGGCCATGAGAGTTTTGCAATAAAACAACTCAAGTTTATTGATTAAGGAACCATGGGAATACAGCAGGATCATCTTTTGAAGATAATCAGCTTCTTTCAAGTTTTGCTCTTAATATGATGCATATGACGCAGGGTGGAGGTCAGATGTTAAGAAAATGTGTCAGAGTTTTTTTATTTAAATTTAGTTTATTGGGATTACACTTTTTTCGACCTGGGGATCGAACCCAGTATCACATGATGTGCGCCGAATAGGCTAACCCTTACACCACTTATGCATGTAGTATTAAACCTCGCCACAAGAGAGCAATATACCATTGACATCTTTGGTGTCTGTAGGCGATGTTTGACTCCTTCCATCAGGAGATCCATCTGCTTGTTTGCTATCTTATGATATAAAAAAGATAGAAAACTAGGCGACGGTCTGCTTGATGCCCAAAGATTTGTGATGAAAGAAAAATTGTGCGTTGCTATCTGTGTAGCGAAATGGCAACGTCACATATATGTCTAAGTCTATTGACTACCTTACCCTCTAAACCAGAACACAACAATGACAAGCATTGACGCTTTTGCAGCAGAAATAGGTAAGGCGGTGGTATCCGGGCGAGACGTTGCATGTATAGCCAATCAGTCTCATTTCACGACCTACCTGGCAGAAGCAGATCGCAGAAGCAGCAGCAGTTGATCTATTTTCAAAGTAGCCCGGACCAACACGGTTTTTATTATTTATTTATTTATTTACTTTTATGCACTAAAATTGTACAATGGTTAAACTTAATGCCATAAAGGCATTCTCTGCCAGTCAACCAGCAAGTGGAGCAGAAAAATTTCAATGGGGGGTGCAAATAAATATTTTAAATGGAAATAGGAAACAGTATGATGGGCTAAGCGGAACAAAAATATAATAATTACTAGGAAATAGAAAATATAAATAGATACATATAACATATTTACATAAACATATATTAATAAACACATAATAGACTATACATATACATACATGGCATATATAATTAACAAAATATTTAACTAAGCAAGTAAGTATAACAAAAGTAATTAATAATGTCTGTCTGTAGATAATTTCAATTTCTCTTAGATATTTTGTTGATAACACCGAAAGCTAAGTGTTAAGATAATGGGTCGTCAAAGCACGCTTGAAAGACCACTTAGAAGAGGACCTCCTAACGTTAAGTGGAAGAGAATTCCAGAGCTTAACTGCTTGAATAAAGAAAGATTTATAAAGAAAATCCGTTCGAGAGAAAGGGATGTAAAGAGAAAGATCATTATCAGAACGGAGGGAACGATCATGAGTGCTACACTGAAAGCAGAATTTAGATTTAAGGTAAGTGGGAATATTTGGGTCATTAACAATGGAATATAACATGCGCAGCATCCTAACTTCTCTACGTTTAGCTAAGGGTAGCCATTTAATTTTTGAACGAAAGAACGAAATATGATCAAATTTGCGTAAATTAAAAATAAAACGTATGCAGTTATTAAAGAGAATCTCTAATCTATTGAGTAGGCACTGAGTGAGGTCTGAATAACATACATCAGCATAATCTATAATAGGAAGCACAAGGGCTTGTATTAATAAGCGTTTTGTACTCACAGGGAGAAAATTTTTGTGTCTATAGAGAGTGTGCAAGATAGCATTAACTTTTCGACAAATTTCAGTTATGTGTGGAGACCAAGAAAGAGATGTGTCTAAAGTAAGACCAAGATTTTTAACAGATGACTGGAAGGGTATTACTAAGTTATTAAAAGTGATGGCAGAAATATTTACGGTTATTACCTCCAAACTATTTGTTCTTCCACATTCACATTTTTTTTATCTAGTCTTGCATTTATAAATCCCAATCTTTCACTCAATTTATTGAAACAAAAAGAAATGTATGTATGTGTTACATGACCACTAATTGTATATTCATACAGTGCGTAGTTTTTTATACCATAACAATAGGAAACAAGCAGATGGATCTCCTGATAGAAAGAGTCAACCATCGCCTATAGACACCAAAGGTGTTAATGGTGCGTTACTATCTTGTGGCGAGGTCTAATTAGACCACGTTGATAAATTTCCCGGCTACCATACCCTCCATACCGGAACACGACAGTGACAAGCACTGACGCTATTGGAATGGATAAGACGGTGGTACCAGACCCGTGCGAGACAATGCAGAACTCTACCACCTAGTAGCCACGATGGTAGTGACTTGCATAGCCAATCGGTTGCCTTTTATGACCTGACCAGAATGGCAGTTAGCCTATTCTCCAAAGAAGCATAGACCAACACAGGGGATATAGACGGACGGGGATAGGGGGACGGTAGTTTTGTACAACACAACATATACAACCCTATATAGCCACATACATAAGCGTTGGGATACATAAGTTTACAGGCTAACTTACCCTTCAAACCGAAACACGACAGTGACAAGCACTAACGCTATTGCGGCAGGAATAGGTAAGGCTGTGGTACCAGACCTGGGTGAGATAATTCAGAACCTACCACTTAGTAGCCAAGATGGTAGTTACTCGCATAATCAATCAGTCACCTTTAATGACCTGCCTGACAGAACGGCCGTTGGCCTATTCTTCAAAGGAGCCTAGGACCAATATGGGAGTATCTTAAAATATTTAAAAAATATCAATATTAATATGCAATAATCAGATCAATCGGCTGCTATCTCTAGTTAGAAATCTGTCGTGCAGATATATGCATGCAATACTCTACAATATTATATTACTGCATTGTCTTTGAGGGTTTTATGGTTATGAAAAATTATAACATGTTTATTTAGTTGTAAACCTATGCACCATATTTTAGTTATGAAATCACAAACAGTTAATAACATAAAATTTTTCTGCAAAAATATTCAGTTTTAAAAATAGTAAATATATTCCAGTTTCACAGTAATAATATCATTGGACAAATTACACAATTTGTAACCAAAATTATGGAACACGACAACAAAAAATTGAAGGTCGTAACAAGATAATGTTAAATCATGAGAAGGATCTAATTTTGTGGAAGCTTGAGAGAAACAAAAAGCTCCTTTGACAGGCAACATCCAAAAGGATTAAACTAAGCATTTGCATTTGTCTAAAGTCTGTATTTCAACAAAGACAAATTGAAAGCCACTTGGGATTTGAAGCACAGAGAATTGTTATTGTAGCCGCTGGCGCAATACAACATAAGCACAATCTTTTTGTTTGCTTTATTTCACTTTTATTTTATGTATTCTATTATTGACCCGACCTATTAGTAATATTCATGCAAAATTTCAAGTAAATCCATGCAGTACTTTTTGAGTTTACCCCGGACATACATGACTTTCCTCGACTTTATGATATGTATAGATGTTCATCATATTAATCATGCACTAAATCACGTAAAACAATCTCGGCTCAACAACTACGCGGTACCGAACGATTCGACAAGTTGATTCCAGCCATTCATTCACGCCCGTACCATCGTCCGCCTGCCCGTGTTTCCACGGCGCAAGCAAAATATTGACCATTTCACCACACATTTCACTCGCAAATACGCAGCCGTACGTCCGCGTCTCCCAGCGTCACTCTTTGTGCGTTGTATGTTAGCGTAAATAAACCTCCGTTAAAACTCCGCATAAATTTGGCGGAGGCGGATGCGGAGGCAGAGGTTCTATTCTTTGCAAGTTCCGCAGTAACGGAGGCGGAGGCGGAGTTCCGTTACAACCCTAGACGGAATGCATTGGCGTCCGTCATGAGCCGTAGGACTGTGACGACATGTAAATTGCAGCGATGCTGCTAGTCGTTTAAGTTTTAGTAGAAATTCAATCCTTGATTAATTAACTCTATCAGCTTCTACTTTGCTTTGCTTAATACATTGCTGATAACAAGCATTTCAATTAAATCACTTGTCAAAACTGGAAACCTAGTGAAATTGGCGAAATATTTATTCAAATAGTATATTATTCCTTGCGGAGTAGACAAAGTGAGCCGATCTAAAAAGATACCCAAATTCATAATGATTACCGGTTTGTGGGTTGGCGAGATGAGTATTGATCCCATTGACGTTTGGCCCTGAAAATGCTTGACAAGACGAAACCGGTTGGTCCACGGTCGTATATAATAAAACAACTTCAACTGTACTTGTTTATTTTAACCTAATATAATAACGATGGTTCTCTGCCGCGAAGAAAAGTTGACTTATATTCAACAGTTTCAGTCAAAACAAAATAGTTTTAGTACTAGCATTTATTTACGTTGGATTTTTAACATCATTGAGGTTTTACTTATTGTTACTTTTATTTTAACTTTTCAGGTAATTTTTTATATATTTTACAGCACAAACAGAGACTGTTTTTGTGCACTACCCGTTATGACAATGATTCTACAAGAGCAAGGTTAACTGGTAGAAAATCTCTTTCGACGCTAAGTTCGCCTATTGTTTATTTTGTACGATAAAGAGTTTCAATAAACAAATTAATTAATATAATGGAAAAATGCATAATTCAATTATAAAAATTAGCCGGTGATTTGGGCCCCTATTGACATAGGTTTACTAATTACACCACTTGGTTATCAATTTTATACAAGAAATGTAACGAAAACACATATACACGCGTCCCCATAAAACAATTACTTTGATAATAATTGTAATATTATATGTTTTATTTAAAACATATTACTCGCATAATAAAACTTGAATTAGCGTCGTCAATGAAGGGATTAAATCAATCCAGCTATGAACAAAAATCTTAGGAACAGCTGGAATTACATAATATTTTTGGTACTGCTAATGGGCTAATCGATAATTGTCAAGAGCAAATGTGAATGTATAGAAAATGTGTGAAGAAATAGAACTTGAATAAGCGCCGTCGATATAGGGTTTAAATCAGTCTGGCAAAAAATCTTAATATGAATAAAAATATCAGTAACAGATGAAATCACATAAAACTTTCGGAACTGCTAAGTGATAGTCGTTACGCACAAAAGTGACGGCAAAAATCGACAATCAGTTGTAGGAAAAAAGTGTAAAACATATGATAATAACGACAATGAATATCAGCACGTGACTCGACAATTGACAAATTTGATACGTCGGATTATATTGAACGGGCGCCTATATAATGTAATGTATTGGTTTGGTACGATTTAAATTTATTAATCCATTCATCTATGATTGGCAAAGTTATTCAAAATTTTTTAAAAATATCTTCACGCCCGTATCCCGAAGGGGTAGGCAAAGGTAAAACAAGTGCACCCACGATTAGCCGAAGATACTTGGTCCCACAAATGTGATAGGTGGCAAGCCTATCGCCAACCGGGCAACAATTTTTTTTTTCAGAAAATTGAAAAAACCCATTTTTTTAATTGCCCGATCCGGGAATCAATCCCGGGACCTCATGTGGTCAACGGTAACACTGGACCAGTAAACTACAGAGGTGATTCAAAATTTTAGTACTTAGTATTTTATAATTAACACTCGACAAGGCGCAGAATTGTTGTGAACTGGAGCATGCTATGAAGATCGGTACAAATGAAATCTATCAATTAAGTCATCTGTGATTGGTAAAGGATACCTATTTACAAGTGTACAAAAAATGTATATTTTTTTGGTGTTGACAATTCTAAGTTATAATTTGGTTCACTACTCCTTAGGCTACGTCCACATAGAAAGGCACCTTGTTTAGCACCTAGAGCCTAGCGAATCACCTAGCTTAGTAAAACGTATGTTTTAGATGTTCGCGAATACACTGTGCGCTTGGCGCCTAGCTAATTGCTTAGCGACCTATTAAAGTAAAGAAACGTGTTCGAATGGCAGTTGTTAACGCCCATGCCAAACAAAAAAAAGAAACGTGTTGGTTTTTTGACACGAGACGCGAGGCACTAGACGCTAACCAAGTCGCCTGTCTGTGCGGACGTAGCCACGAAGCGACGTGAAAGATTAAATTAATGTCACTGGTCTCGCAAGTAAAGATGCACGGTTTAGCTAGTAGTTTACAAAATATATAAAAAGCAATTTTTAGTTAGTAGCAAAATATTTGTTATATTAAAGAAGTTTTTACAGTTATCCTAACGTGTACTTATCATGTTGTAATTTGACTTTTCAAATTATTTTTATTTAATAATAATAAAATAATAAATATTCACGGAATAAATTACACTTACTGATCTAACCCCAAAGTAAGCAAATTATTTGCTTGTGTTATGGGTGTTAGTCAACGATACTAATACATAGAAATACACATATAAATACTGGAATACATTTAATAAACACTAGAACCCGGAAATACAAACATTTATGCTTATGATATTTTATTGATTCAGGCGTTACTTTGCGGAAATCCATTATTAAAAGGTGAACTTAATTAAATTTGCTATTATCCGCGAACGATTCAATGTATCAAAAGGTGTTTAGCAAAATGAGACTTATCGGAATGTACATTCCGATAAGTCTCATTTTGCTAAACACCTTTTAGAAACCGGTCATAGTTTAACAGCGAATCATACTTTTGAAGTATTACATACGTGTGATAAGGGTTTAAAATTAAATATATTAGAGCAGTTAGAGATCATAAAACATAATAATGGTTCAATCAAATTGTTAAATGAACAAACAAATCTTTCAAATTCACCCCTGTTACAAAAGAGCGTTTGGGCTGGCCACACATTGCGAATAGAATAAAAAGCGTGTCAAACACCGGCGCGAATCAGTATTACTTACACTCGCGTAGAGTGAGGCAGTGTTCGTTTCTCCTGAAGATGCTTCGATTCCGAAGTGAAACGTGCGTTGAGTACGTACATGAATTGTGTGCTTTTGTGATTGGTGCCGGCGTGGTCGTGGTTGTAAAAGTATGGTGGATGCGGGCGGATAAGTGTGCCGCTGGGGGTCTTCGTTTGATCGGAACCATCGGTGAGCCCTATCCATTTATTAAACCGACGTCTCTCTTTGCGGTACCATCACGGAGGATACATAAAATCGTTCGCGGATAATAGCAAATTTAATTAATTTCACCTTTTAATTTATGCTTATCACACAAATGCTTGTCACCGTCGGGAATCGAACCTGAGCTCCATCGATTGTGTAATCAAGATCGCTAGCCACTCGACCAAAGGGGCGGTCAAATTCGAGGCGGTATTTAATTAAAGATATTGATCGGGTTAGATGGAATAAATCTCTTTAAGTAGAGATAAGCTCGCCCATTGCTCTTATGTTACGTTATTTTTTTTCTAATTGTGCTGTTTTCTGTATACAATAAAGTTTTAAATAAATAAATAAATAAAATTACACTTAGCTTACCGTTTGGTGTTAATGTATTAAATAATAAGTACCTACAATTAACGGTGACTGAAAATTTGTCATTTGATTTAATTGATCTTATATAGGAGTCTAATTTTAATATGATAATCTAGTGTAATTTGTAATATAGGAAATATCGATTTTTTTAAGAAAGTCGAGAAATCCTGAACGAGACTTGCCTCGTCCTCCTCAAGAAATAATAAGGTTTGAGAAACTAAAAATCTTAGTTCGCAAAATGAAAACGATTGGCTAAACTTATTACTACCATCGTGACTATTGGGTAGAGTTCTACAATGCGAGCTTAATACCATACCATTCATCGTACCCCAGCTGCTATAAAAATTTTCTTGTAAAAACGCAAAAGCAAAGTTTTGCCTAACCTGGAAATCGAACTGTAGACATCATAATCTGCGCCATATAGGCCTATCAATTAACAAGAACGCAGATCATTTATAACCAGTGTATGAAAATACATTATAATTTAAGACAATTTTTTTTTAAAAAAAGGTACATATGAAATAAGTAAAGCAAAAATAAATGTAAGGTCAGCAAGCACTCAAGAATTGTGACGTCGCGTCGGAACAATTAAATTACATACTCTACATTGCCCAAAAAATCACCGCAAAGTTAGAAAGACCTCGCTTGATATTTAATAAGCACAAAATTTGGAGTTGGATTAAGAGTAAACAAAAGCTTTAGTTACTTGTACGAATTACACATGCACATTTCATTGCACAATTACACTTCTTACTTATTATTAAAATTAAAGTTAATACTTACATTAAATTTAATGAAAGCAGAATATATTTGTGTGACGAACATTTGACATTTGATAAAATAGTATAATTAGAACATAATGTAAATTATTGTATTATAAAGACTTATTCTAATCCATATCAACTAATCTAAATTCTATTATCTTATCAATTTTATTTTATATTTTAATTTTTTTTAATTTAAATTTTTAATTTTTTACCTTGAGACATATGAAATACAGTACCCGGCGATAAATATTGCACATCGACCTTTGGAAAGAGACAATCGGCTAATTTCGGCTTCGTAGAGCGTTATCTCTGTCGCACAAAATACAAACAGTCCGGTACCTATTAGGAGCTGTTAAAACAAGTATGATTTGCTTCTTTTGATATTTTTATTCTTTGTATAAAATACACTAATTTTTCTATAAGTGATGGCTTTAGGTTGGGGTAAAATAAAATAAAAAAACATTTTTACATTATGTTTACGTATTTAATTATTTTGGAACATTACAGCTTTAGTGTACATAATAAACACCATTATACCTATTGCTAAAATGAGACATTGCAATAAAAATAATAATAATTCTAATTCTCAATTACTTCCATTTCACTATCTGTGCTCTCAAAGAGGTCAATATCACTGTCACTATCAGCCGTATTTATTACTAATCTATCAGTGTAATTGTCTAAACTGTGTTGAATGCTTCTATATTCATTCTCATATTTGATTGCATGATCGCAAACCTTTTTCCACTCTTCAGCGCCGATCATGTTTACTTTTTCAGTCAATAATGTTTTTACTGTAGTTAAGTTCATACCCACATTTCTAGAGGCTACATAGCCTTTCAGTTGAGACCATATATTTTCAATTGGATTAAAATCCGGATGATATGGTGGCAATCGCAACACAGTGTGCCCATGTTCGGCAAGTATTTTGTCCACAGAAAACTCTGTATACCTCTCCTTGTGCTGACATACAATAGCGTAAATCTGGGTTTTTGTTAATTTTGGATCAACTGGAATTTCATGTCTGTTTAACCAGTTGATCATTTCCCGTTTAATGGTGTTTGAGTCGGGGGGTCTCTCAACATACTTGTTGTGATAGGGTGCGTTGTCGATAACTAGAACAGAATCACTGGGTATATTTGGGATTAATTGGTTAACCAGCCATTTCTCATAGTTATCGTTATTCATTTCATTGTGATAGTCACCTGTAGTGTCCGTGGATTTATACGTTAAAAAAGCACCGGGTACAAAGCCTTTTTCATTTCCCGCATGAACTATTATCAAACGTTGACCTTTTGAAATTGGCTTTTTTACTCCTTTTTTCTTATCGTCACTCCAATATTTCCCTTTAGTGTGGGATGCATGTATATATGACTCATCCATGTAGACGATATTTTTTCCTGTTTCGCGAAATTTGCGTATTTTATCAAGGTATTCCATTCGTTTGAGACTAACGTCGTGCTTTTCCATTAGAATTTTTCGATTATCTTCCATTTTAGTGAACTGAAATCCCATGTCATGAAGTATTTTTCTCAACGTTTTTTCAGACCCATTGTAATTAATAGCTTCAGATAACTTAGCTTTTAATGATTTTATTGTTGGCAGTTCATTAAATCGTAAGTGAAAATCATACACCATTCTTCGAACAACATCGTAATCAAAATCGTCCATATCCAAACGAAATTGCTTTTTTGGTCTCCCTTTTTTTGGAGTGCTGAACTTAATTTCAGTCGAATGTGTTTCAGTACTGACTTCGTTTAATATATTGTTCAAAGTTCTTCTTGAAATTCCAGTGGCATTTGCAACTCGCTCTTGAATCTTCTTAAAATAACAACTTACATTTTCATCTACTTTTTTTTTAAATCTATCAGCTTCGCTTACAAAGTATTTATAAACATTGTAGATAATTTCACGTGACTGACCTCGTAAAGGTTTCCCTCTTTTTCCGAAAGATGCCATATTACAACTTTAAATTATTTAAATTTGTGGGTGTTATCAACTCTAAATATATATTTTTTTCGGGACGCGACTGCACTCTATCGTACTTGAACAACGACTGACTAAACGTCACATAGGTAGTGTGGGACAGAGATAACGCTTTACGAAGCCGAAATTATCCGATTGTCTCTTTCCAAAGTTCGATGTGCAATATTTATCGCCGGGTACTGTAACTGTATTTAATATTCTAATCAAATTCTGTAATTCAATTATAATAATAAAATGTAATTGAATTTTAACTCAGTAATATAGGAAGTAATATTTAAATTAAACTTAAGCGCTATGAATAAAAATTTATACATATTATTCCATATGGTTACCATAAAATACAGGCGACGCCTAGTTTGGGAACCTCTGATATATTCTTACAGTAAATCAAAATTGTTACTAATATATAAGGGGGCGTCCACAAATCACGTGAGGTGTTTTTAAATGTTCTGTCCCTCTCTCTCCCGCTGGTGAGATGTCGTGAGATTTTATTCAACCCCCTCCCCCATCCCCCAATCTCACGTGAGATTTTTTAAAAGGTGGGTTTCTTAAATATGTAAACGCGTTGGATTGTTATTGTAAAAAGAAAAAATAAACTGCTTTGTGCTTTTATTTACAATAAGTTAAGACTAGTTATCTCAATATTGCTGAAAGTTATAAGTGTATTAAAAATTTAACAATAGAATACTTAAATCGTGACTACTGCGATTAAAAAAAGAATATCTGCTCGAGCTCTGACGCGAGTGGTACGAAACCAAAGGACGAGCTACAGTGTACCGTAAATGCAGATTAAATTGAGCTATTTGGTACAAAACAAATATGGTGGTTTACCAACGAATTAGTGAACGATCTTAATCGTATTACGATTACGCTTAAGATTAAATCTTAAGCATGTATAATCTGGATAATGGACCAAAATAGTATTTTTTTTTTGTTTCAATCGGAAAAAAAATTGTGTGATATTTGCCGAGACCTCCCCCCTCTCTCTCTCTCCAACGTAAGATTAGATGAGATTTGACTCCCCCTTAACATCTCACGTAATTTGTGGACGCCCTCTAATATAAATAGTTATCAATCAAACATAGCTTACATCTAACCATCATTTACAATAATATCCAAGATTGATCAAAATTGAAGTGATTTATTGTGTAATTTTAAAATCTGTTTATAATTAATTAAATAATTTATTATTATTATTATTATTATTATTAAACATTTTGGAATGGTAGCCATTTTTTCTTGTAATTGTAGTGACAGAATAGTGTAAACTACACCTCTTTTAAGTTTATAAAATTGACAAATTATCGATAGAATTTTGCAATGTCTCGTCCGAGTACCGCTTTACACAGTCTTTGCACACGGCACTGGCGCTACTCGCTGTATGTTCCATCACGAAGATAAGAGAGTCGATAATCTTATACATGTGGCATTCTATCCCTGGCACATTGAAGCAACGCATTCTTAACATCCTTCGTACCCATATCACTTCTTATCAGGAGAACCACCAGCTTCTATGCTATACTATAACATAAAAAACCAGTCCAGGGAAAGTTGAATCGCATACCCAGGTTTCCGTATGCTTTTTGGGATGTAACAAAAATTTACGAGTTTCAGATACTTTCCTTTACATGTGCTGCAAGATATTGCTTTTTGCCAAAATTCAAAATTCTAGGTCAACGGAAAGTAACCACCTAGGCTTTAGGTTTTGATTTCCTTTTGAAATTCTAGGTGGCAGAATTCTGCATTGTCTCGCCCGGGTCTGGTACCACCGTCTTACCTATTCCTGTCGCAATACCGTCAGTGCTTGTCGCTGTCATGTTCCGGTTTGGAGGGTAAGGTAGCCGCTAAACTTATGCATGTGGCATTAGACCTCGCCACAAGATAGCAACGCACCATTAGCATTTTTGGTGTCTATAGGCGATGGTTGACTCTTTCCATCAGGAGACCCATCTGCTTGTTTGCTATCTTATGATATAAAAAAAATGATGTGGTGTCGCGGGACACCAGGTAGGAACGAACTTCCTTCGGCTAAACGGCACTACTCGCTTGTGTACGCGACTGTCGCGCCTGCGCACGTCTCATTTAACGCTTTTATTCCACGCATTTTTCTTACGGTTTTACTATCACATTTTTTTTCAGTTCGGTCGCGCAGCAAAATCCCTATCCCCTCCAAGCCTGCCGTAAGGAACTTCATTCCAAAAAAAAAAATCGCGAAAAATCGCAAAATATACGTCATAAATAGTAATATTTTTTTATCACATAGACTCACGAGTTTGATTTTTTTACAGCTGAGAGGGACGTCTACCGTCCCTCTCAACTGTAAAAAAATCAAACTTGTGAATCGAGTGTTTAATATAAATTTTAAACCGTTCCTGAGAAAAACAGTCCTCACAGACGAACAGACGGACAGATGGACAACAAAATAATCCTATATTCACCGTCCCGTTTTCCCTTATCAGGTACGGAACCCTGAGAAATGGTCGTAAACTACAAATTGTTACTGGCAAAAACAAACAGAAATTCAGATAGACATTCGTCATTGTCACGCTACATCGCCTCGATAAAAAATATCTTAGGGCCTTTATTTTACCCAAGAGAACATTATATGATTCAGCTTTATTTTTTCACTGTTCACTTTCGTGAACGTGGCGTGTGAAATGGATTTATGTTAAAACGATGTAATTTTGATTCAAATCAGTCTATTGCTATAACTAACCAGTCACTTCAAAGCATAAATAAACATGATAAATTATCGCGTGATTCACATAAAAGCTTCTAAAATGTAAAGCGTATCTTATTTAATCTCTTATTTAGAGCCTATGAATGCACAATTTAAATAAATTTATTACAATATTATATTTTTAAGATACAAGAATTAATAGAAGTCACAGAACGTTCAACAAACATGCGTATAATATTTTTGATTGATTCTTTTTTTTTAAATTCTCTTATTTTATAGAATTTTTTTTCATGCAATGAAAATGTCAATGTCATCGTAACTTATTCTAGGTTATTCATATATTTTTCTAAGATCTAGATTGCTTACATGAATGTATACAGCATCCTAGCCGCGCTAGATGTTGTCTCGTGCTAAGACAGTATTATATTTACTTATTTATTTACCATTACCCACATTATTTTTACTTATTTATATTAATAAATCGTGGTCAAAAACATTGATGATTTGCTTATTATAGTCTAGTCGCAATAAACATAATTCCGACCGACCTCTGCTCTGCTCTGTATCAAAGATTTTTTGACGATTTTTACTTATCGATTGATTCCTCAAAATACTTGTTGAATCGAATCACCTGTTTTTTAACCGCCGTGCGTCTTCTGGGATAGATAGAAAAGACTATTTTAGGAAGTCAGAAGTTGGTAGAATTTGCAACGAAGGCTGATAAACTGTAGTACTATGTCGGCAGTGGCGTTACCCACATAATAAACTAATTTCAATTTGAATTCTTCACGTATTGATATGTTGAATTATTGAAATAATTGGTAAAATGCGTGTCGGGCCACGCGTAATATAGGGTTGCTAAGTTGTCCATCACAATAATGCAGGCTAAGAAGAGGGCTTTTATTGTTTCATACTATGAACATTTAACTTATTCAACGTCAATGAAGGAAATATTCGCACCACACCACCTATAAAATTTTCTTCTAGTACATTTTCTAAGTTAGTTGAATATTATTCAAAAACTTGTAAAGCCTAGTCTACTACAGTTTTCCTTTTAATTTTATTATATTTACTACTACCATGAATTTTTTCTCATCCACTAAACTAACTGTTTAGTTGGCAGAAGGGGGAAGGCGGTGCTTTGCTCTTACAAAAATTAACACTTTAAAGCTTATTATTTAACTAGATATACGTATGTATACCTAGCGATCAGTACAATCGACGTAATCGATCATATAGCAAAGAAGAATTTCGCCACGTCAAACCTGTCGACTAGCTCAGTGGAAGAGCGTCCCGGCTTTAGGGAGATGGCCGCAGGTTCAATCCTTACGTGTCGATATTTTTCTTTATTGTTTTTAAAGTCTTTCATGTAGAATAACTACCCCAAAAACATTTTTCAAGATTTCATGTTACCACTTTATTGCCGTAACTAATTTGTATATCCATGCCAAATTACAGCTTTTTGGTATTAAAGATCTTTGAGCTAGACTGCGGACAAATGGACGGACGGACGGGTAGACTATAACTATAAGGGTTATTTGTTTATTTCGGAACTCTAAAAATTGAAACGGACTTTTCGGTGTAGGTGAAATTGATATTCACTGCTAAGCTAACAATCTCAAGTGCTTTTTCCATAGAATCGATTTTGTAGAGGGCATGCTGGCGCAGAACTTTTATACCAATCATTTACGATAAAACTGACTAAAAAAAACTTTTTTCCTTTATTTTGCCTGGTAAAGCCAAATTTAGGGCATATTTGTGGACGTCCTTACTACCTTCGAAAAATTGGCTATGTGCTGGTGTCGTAGATTAAATCTCGCGCTCATGCCGTCTGGACGATAGTCTAGAGATGACGTAATAGAGATATGTGTATGTATGCGATATAAATGTATGTATTTGAAAACAAAGACAACAGTAAACAATCAATTTGTTTTACTAGATACGAATTAAATTAAAAAATGAAGAAACAATTCCTCATACCATGATTTTACCCTCATTGAATAATCAAAAATTTTATTGATTTGGAAAAACTACATAAAGAACGGTAAATCCATTCTTGGTTGGATTATCTGGTTGTGTTGCTTAATCCATGGATTTTTAAAGATAAATTATGTCATTATGTAGATAAGTTGACCTAACTCAATGAAGCACATAATTAGATTTAGAACAAAAATAAATTATCTTAGTCTGAGAGTTCATACTTGAATTTGTAAAGATGAAACCCGTACAAATGAAATTGATAATATTTTTTTTGTTACCAACACAAAGTTAAAAAATAAGTATTTTGATAACAAATAAGCTAACTAGAAGATAACTGCCAGCTACGTATATTATAGCTGTAATAATAATAATAATATATATTTATACTTGAAGTTGAAATAGTATAAAATCGTCTCAGAAAAGGCACTGTTGACATGTCCATCCAACGCTCTTTATTAAAACGTTTCAGTAGATCAGTACATTTCATCTTAAAAAAGTAAAGAAATAAATTAAAAAAGCATTGGTCAGCATCATAAATCAAGATCAACAGTTTATCGAGAGGTTAAGACTGATATTCGGGTTTAATAAAATCCCTTCCCTCCAAATCAAAAACCTGGTTATATACTGCAAGGTGCCCATTTTTTACGTAGTAACTTTATTAATTAAATTAAAGATTTAATTAACCACACTTTCAATTACTTTTAATACTATCCCGACCTAATTTTAGTAGTAATAGTATCTACGTTTGTGCTACTTACAATACTGAAAATCTCGAGAGCGTTCAGCGCTAGCTGTATAATTCTTGAGCTCTACGGTTATTTACTTAATGCCATTGGCGATGAGATCTTCAGCGTAATGCCGTTATATATTTTCTAACGCCGAGAAAAGCAAATATCTGCAATGTGATTGATTTAGTTCGATTTATTTGTTCACTTGGAAATAGATTACTTTTCTGTAGTAACAAGCATTGTATTTAATATTCTGGCAATTGGCTCATCTCTCATTCTCACTATTGTAATTTTTGTACACCAGATTAAACAGCGGCAAATTTCTGATGACCACTAAGTTATGAGCTCAAAGTGCACGGGGAAAAGCTAGTCTGTCTTGGAACTCGAAACGAAATGAATCAGAAGTGTAGATAAATAATAGGAAAATACGGTTAATTTTTCTCCTATTTCGGCATGAAAAAGCAAAAGAATAAAAACATGAAAATTGTTATGAAATGAGACTTGTACAAGCAAGTTGATTGGTACGAGGTCTTGATTGCTACGACACTAGGTGGTAGAGTTCTGCATCGGCTCGACCGGGTCTGGTACATATTCCTGTCGCAATAGCGTCAGTGCTGGTCGCTGTCGTGTTCCGGTTTGGAGGGTATGATAGCCGGTAAACTTATGCATGTGGCATTAGACCTCGCCACAAGATAGCAACGCACCGTTAATATCTTTGGTGTCTATTTTTTTTTTATATCAAGATAGCAAACAAGCAGATGGGTCTTCTGATGGAAAGAGTCAACCATCGCCTATAGACACCAAAGATGTTAGGCCTATAAGGCCTATAGACTGGGAATCTACTGATGTTTGATTTACCCTGCTGAAATAGGCAGGGTAAATCAAGCATCAGTAGATTCCCAGTTTCCCTACGATTAAACAGTTTGCCGGCTAGTTAAATTGGTAGTGATCCTGATTACCTCTCTGGTCTATAAACGATTTAATGACGATAGGCCTGATTATGGCTTGTGGTTTGCGATAATCTGGATCTTTTGATCTGCTTTTATGAGCTTATAAAGTTTATATTCAATTTTGTTATACTTAATAGGTATGTAGTTTTCACTGACAAAGATTATACATTTTTACTAGCTGACACGGCAGATGTTCTGGCCGATTCTGAACGCAACGCAACCTATTTTGCTTATTTTTTGTTATTGGAACGAAGTTCCTTACGGCAGGCTTGGAGGGGATAGGGATTTTGCTGCGCGACCGAACTGAAAAAAATGTGATAATAAAACCGTAAGAAAAATGCGTGGAATAAAAGCGTTAAATGAGACGTGCGCAGGCGCGACAGTCGCGTACACAAGCGAGTAGTGCCGTTTAACCGAAGGAAGTTCGTTCCTACCTGGTGTCCCGCGACACCACATCATTTTTTTTATAAATGGCTTTTGCCCATTGCTTGGGGCAATGAGATTCCGTCAATGTTTACGTAAAGACTAAATACGTTGGAGTATTGTTATAGGTTGGTGATTATTTATCAGTGAACATTTGATTAGTTAGTTATTACAAACACAATATACTTGAGTTTAATTTCGAACAAGCACATCAATAGAAAACAAGTACAAAAAAAGTATCTTCACGCCCATATCCCCGAAGGGGTAGGCAGATGTACAACAAATGCACCTACGATTAGCCGAAGATACTTGGTCCCACAAATGTGATAGGTGGCAAGCCTATCACCAACCGGGCACTTTCCAATCCCGGGCAACATTGTGTTTTTTTTAAGAAAACTGAAAAAACACTTTTTTATGTGCCCAACCCGGGAATCGAACCCGGGACCTCATGTGGTCAACGCCAACGCTGGACCACTAGACCACAGAGGCGATTAGAAAACAAGTACAGATATTGTATTTCTAGCATAAATTACCACGTTGTTTTATTTATGACAAATGAAACAATTTCGAAAAATTGTCAGATATGTAGGACGCAAAATGGTTAACACATTTATGTAAAATGTAAAAAAAGAAAGTATTTATTATAAATCGTCGAAACTTACAACACCTAAGTCTGTATAAATATAATACTTTTGCTATCTTCTTATATAAAAAAAGAATACAAATAAGTAATATCTATTTAATCTGTTGGCTGCGTAAAATATTTTTTGATTATTTGAATTTGAATGAGTAAGCTCGTTTTTTGAAGGGTCCCAAGTCGTATTCTTTCGGAATTATTTTTCGTATAATTGATTCCCCAAAGGAGAAGTGCGAGGCAAAAAGTGCCGACAAAAGCGCACAGTTGTGAATTTCCAGACATCGAGGTGTTGAGGATGGAACTTTAAATTTTGACGCAATGTCCGATGATGAAATTTAGCGGCAGGAATTAATCCGAACAACTCGTCAGAACACTCCCCATGATTAATGTGGTAAAAGATGCTTATACTCCATGCTGTTAATAAGATTTCGATTTTTGAGGATAATCCTGAGAAATCCCAGAAAATTTCGTGACCTTCGAAGAACCTAATTACGACATCGCGACGCTTGAGGAAATAAAGAAATTATGAAGAATAATTTTGCTTAATAAGTATTTTTCGCACGCAACTAGTCTGTGAAATAATTCTGTACTATTATTTCATGAATCTCGATATATAAAATAAATTATAATACTTTTTGATCTCGATTTTTGGCAGAATTATTAGTTCTAATAACACTGTAATCACGATTTCTTAATGTATATTCGATACAATAACTTATTTTTAGATATTTATTGTTACGCTTAAAATTTTTTCAGTGTATTTTTATAATATTTTATAATCTTCAAAACAATTATCAATTATATTTTGTACCTAAATTTTGAAATATTTTTTTTAATTTGATTTGTTTATAACTTTATTTTAAATGAATGAACTTTTAACATCTTACAATTCTATGATGAGAGATACAGAAACTTTTCTATTGTAAGTCTATGCTACATATATATTAGGATGGAGATGGTTAAAATTTGGATGCATCATCATTTGTCCAAATTCAATTTATCTAAATCCTTGTTGGTTTTCATAATTTAAAAAAACGTATCCGTTATACAATTTATGTTTTAAATAGAAATTATTTATTCGCGCAATATAATAACCATCTATCAACATGCGTTTTATTGTTATAAGTCATTACATTGTACAAACAAGCTAATGGCTCTTCTGATGGAAGGAGACACCGTCGCATATAGACACTAGATGTTAATGGTGCGTTGTTATCCGTGTTGCGGGATGACAATGACAAGCATTGACGCTGTTGTGGCAGGAATAGGTAAAGCGGTGGTACGCGGTACCATATACACAGGCATGACATTGCAGAACTCTACCAACTACTAGGTGGTAGATAGATTATATGTACACGATGATAATGACGCGTATAATCAATCGATCACCTTTTATGATCTGCCTGGCAGAACGGCAGTTAGTCTATTCTTGAAAAGGGGCCCGGACCAATACGGGGTGAAAGATATATTCTCATTTGTTACAAAATAATGTAATGATTCTGTTTGCATATAATGCATAAATCCACCATATTTTGCATAGAAAGAGCTGTAGAATCTATGAATGTAATAAAGCTAGCGCAGGTGTGCATGCATTGGCTAAGCCTAAATTAGGTTTAGTTGGGGCAGTGATTTATATGACAGTAATCATAATATAGACACGATTAAAATTATTTAACAAAATCATTATTTGACCGCCCCGCCCCGTTAAGATAGCAAACAAGCAGATGGATGTCCTGATGGAAAGAGTCAACCATCGCCTATAGACACCAAAGATGTTAATGGTGCGTTGCTATCTTGTGGCGAGGTATAATGCCACATGCATAAGTTTACCGGCTACCTTACCCTCCAAACCGGAACACGACAGCAACAAGCACTGACGCTATTGCGACAGGAATAGGTAAGGCGGTGGTACCAGACCCGGGCGAGACAATGCAGAACTCTACCACCTAGTAGCCACGATGGTAGTGACTCGATAGCCAATCGGTCGCCTTTTACGACCTGCCTGGCAGAACGGCAGTTGGCCTATTCTACAAAGGAGGCCGGGACCAACACGGCGAACACAATTGTAACTATTATATAATCTGTGGTGTAGAGAAGACTGTTAGAACACCGCAACGTCTTCCTCGTGTTGCCGCAATAGCGTCAATGTTTATTAGTGTTGTGTTTCAGTTTTAACATCTTAGGTGTCTATAAGCGATGGTTGTCTTTGTTCATCAAGAGAGCCATCTAGGTGCTTGTTTGCTATCTTATGTTATTAAAAAACTTCGTCTAGTTCTGTGTTGTAGTTGGTAACATGGATTTTTCAGTAACACCTAAAGACACGTCTCAATATTTCATGAAAATTTATTCGAAATTCACAAAGGGTAGGAAATTCTATGTATCTTTAAAATACTTTTCAAGAGCTCATTTTTATTTTGACGCAGTTTGCGAATAATACTGGAATATTTCTAACAATTATAATTTCCTAACCGAAACTGTAAAATGAACGAGAGCCGGTAAAAGGAACGGTATTTAAGGACTATTTTCAATTTGTTAAAAAACGTTTGAGCTCCTTTGAAGAATAGGAAAATAATGAAATTTTAGTTTTTAATATTACAGTCAATTTGAAAATTCATTACTTCCGTTGGCAGTCCTCAGACTGCTTACGTTATTTCTTGTAGGCTTCTTTTTCACGCGTTCTCTTTGAATACACTAGTGTTGGTCCGGGCTCCTTTGAAGAATAGACCGACTGCCCTTCTGCTAGGCGGAACTTAAAAGGAGCCCGATTGGCTATACGTGTCACACCATTTTTGCTACAGATAGTAATATTATGCAACGTCTCGCCCGCCTATTTGTTACCACCGCCTCACCTTTTCCTGCCGAAATAGCGTCAATGCTTGTCATTGTCATGTTTCAGTTTGGAGGGTAAGGTAGTCGATAGACTTATGCATTTGGTACTGCCATCCCGCCAAACGGCTAATAACGTACCATTAACATCTTTGGTGTCTATAGGCGATGGTTGACTCTTTCCATCAGGAGACCCATCTGCTTGTTTGCTATCTTATGATATATATAAAAAAATATGTTTATTAAACACCCAAACCCAGAAATACAAACCCAATGCTCAATATATGAATGCGTGATCCCTGTGGGTAATCAAACCTGAGCCCCAATGATTGCGTAGTCAGGGTTGTTAACTATTTGAATAATAGACCGGTCACCAATGGCTTCACTCACATTAAATAAAAACTTAAATTTAACCACAAATAAGTCGTGGTGTAAGACTGTACTTCTATATTACTGAATATATGTACATATATACATACGTAAATTACTATGATCCCTTGAGAAGATCGGTTCCGATTTGATTAATTTTGTGATACATTAAAAAAAATGAATACTTTTGGTCGCTTTTAATATACATTTAATTTACGTACCATGGCCCTGTATTATATTCTGAAGTATTAATTATTTAAGTAATTAAGTATTAGTACTTAATAGCAGTTATCAAAATTATACATTATCAATCAGTTGTGAATAACATAATCTATTACTACACGTAGAACGCGTTCACTATGGCTCCACCTTGACTTCTGCCAAATTAATGAAAAATAGAGACATTGTGGTTTTTGTAAGTGTCATTACGTATGTCGTAGAAGAAAACCCGCAATAAATACACAATTTCTAGGCCTAGTGCGGGCCTTAGTGTGACGCATGGTCGACGTATATGATTAGTGAAATATATGGATGTGTGTTTTCAATTTTAAATTCCAACGGTCGGGGACTAGCCTCTTAATATAAAATAAATTAAATGATTCGTAAATTTGCAAGATGGATTTAATTAATAAGATTCAGAGATCTGGTTTATTAACTTAACTTCTCAAAGACAGCGTAATGAATGAGGTGCAGCATATTGTAATGCCGTCAGCTTGGGTGATGACGTAATGTAAATAAATTTAGACGTACACATTTGCAGAAGTATTTAATATAAACGAGCTGTTAACTTTTGAGATATTCAAATAATGTAGGTTATAAAACATAATATGTTCGTAAATTAGTTTAGTAGTAGTAATGTTTTGTGGATTAATTAATATTACACACTGTCGTTTTCTCTCTTTTATCATTGTATTTCACTGCCTTGGGTTAACTGTAAGATATCTCTTAGTAGGGATAAGCTCATCTTTTGTACTAATTTAATTTGTTTTTTTCTATTTCATTTACGTTTAGATTTTTGAAGGTGATAATTGATTTTGATCTTTTAAACGACATTAAATGCAGTTTTTCAGATTTAAAAACTTTCGAAACCTGAAAAACTGCAAAACCTGAAAAAATCAATCGATTGAAAAATATTGCAGTCATGTACCAAAATACATTTTTTTAATTTTCGTCGACGATAATTCCCAAACAACTTTGACACGATTCATGTCATCAAACATAATTATATTTTATATATCCGATACTTCGAAGAACGTAAATTGTCATTCTGATCGAAATGATTAAAGTCACACAATTGCGTTGAAGGTCGTTCGAAAGATTAATAAATCTTAGATCAATAGACGAAGAAATCTAGTTATTTTGCAAATTTCCGCGAACTTTTAAGTGTACCTTTGCGATGTCACTGAAAATTAAAACATATAAAAGCGGTGTAAAAGGAATGGAACAATTTTACCGTAGGTCTGAAAAATAATGAAGACCTTAGCGGCACAGTTATCCACCCTCGTCCAACACACTATACCACGAAAGCACCAAACACAAAAGCACACAATTTACGCACTTAACGCACGTTTCACTTCGCAACCGAAGCATCTTCAGGAGACACGAACACTACTACACTCAACGAGAGCCGCAGTAGTACTGAATAGCGCGCGGTTGCGACGCTCCTTTTATAGGCAGGGCTCGCATGACTAAGCGCGCGCTATATTGTGTAATAAAGACGATTTTGTAATGATTCTTTGTTCGTTCAACAGTACAATTGAAACGTTATTATGTTTTATGATTTCAAGTCGTTCTAATATATTTAATTTTAATCCCTTGTCACAGGTATGAATTACATCAAAGAATGATTTGTGGATAAAGTATAGAAACTGGTTCTATTAGGTGGGAGTTTCTATTAGGGGTTAACCGGTGGAAGGGATGCACTGTGCTGCGCTCCCGGCTGCATGGGTAACACCATCTTGCCTATTTCTCCCGTACAACAGCTTTGCTGTGTTTCAGAGAGAAGGGCAAGACAGGCAGTGTAATTATTGGCACCGAGACATAACATCTTATGGTTCATTGGCGAAGTCGACCACTTACCATCAGGTGGCACGTCTGCTAGTTTGCCTATCTCAATAACATAAGAAAAGGTTTTTTACGAAGTGAGATTTGTCAGCGTGCTTATTTTTAAAAGCGGATATATGTTCTTTGTAACGGGACTCAAAACTTCAACCTGTTTGACCGATATATATACTGCTGCATTCTGAGCAATGTAATTTATATAATCCAGATTTGTGTTTATTGATTGGTTTTGTCTTTTTCATTACATAATACGTCTTGTAAGGAACTTTGTTGTAGGGAGTTTCCTTCTGATGATATCCTTTTTGCTTGTAGGTAGTGTAGATGATAATAAAATGATTCTGATGATGGAGGCTTGAGAACCAAGACCTGCTGGCTGATCCTGGATGATAGTGATGATAATTGATAATCCGCTCGTTGAACCAAAAAAAATGTAGGAGTTACCCTACGTTATGATAGAGATGGTAGTGCTAATAGATGCTGATGCTGCTAGGGTACAAAATGATAGACCCAATGTAGGGGTTTTTCCCTACTAATGATATAACTGATATAAATTGATATCTGATAGGCTGGTAGGTAAGTGATCCTGCAGCTGATTATATATGATATACGTGGGGAAAATGATACCCAGTTGACTGCTTATTGATCACTGATTTATTATGATAATTATGATAATATTTATAGGATATAAATAATGACGAGAGTGACTGATGTGCTGACTGGTGCATCATGTAGCTGGTAGGTCACGCTGACGGAGCAGACGTGGGGTTGCAAGGCCACATTGAACTGACCATCTAGAACGAACGTGTGATTGCGAGGTCACGCTGCATGAACAGGCGTGCTGTTGTACTGACCTAATCAGCTAGGCGTGCTATTGGAAGGTCATACTGACCTGAACATTACGTTTTAAATGTTACATTGATATTATTACTTCGCAAACACTTCTCTATTTTTTCCGAATTTCGTCAGAAATACGTTAAACTGGATTTAAACCTGATTTCTTTTCGGTTGTAGTACTGCCGAAAAGAAATCAGATAAAATAATCGTGATAGTGTTAGTTTTTCTTTCTTTTTTATTTAAACTTATAGCATATAGCATGTAGCACATGGCATATATATATATATATATATATATATATATATATAATGTTTCTTAAATATATATATATATATATATATATATATATATATATATATATATATATATATATATATATATATATATATATATATATATATATATATATATATATATATATATATATATATATATATATATATATATATATTAAGAAACATTTATTATGTAAGCAAAATTTAATTTTTTACATAAAAGATAAATGAAATGAAATATGAAATGAAATAAAATTTATTGCTCAGAATACGGTTACAGCAAAAATATGCAGTTATTAAAATTAAGAAGTACCACGCATTCTACCAAACGGCATGCAATATTACAATTTACAAATTATATTAATTTTTTTTTTTAAATTACTTGTTTCTTGTTTCCATACATATTTACTTAAAATAACATTCAACATTCTTACTCTTAATATTCTGATTTAAATAATTTATATAAGTACATGTTTAAGTCATTGGATTTTATTAACTTTTATAATAATCAAATATTCTATTATAATATCGAATGTCAAAAAAGAAAAAAAAGAATTAAAAAATTGTAATATTATACATATATGGCACATTTGAAAAAATTATATTAATCTTAAATACTACATTATTATTTATATTGTTATGGTAACATGTCAATTTGAGGATTTAAAATAAAAATAAATATTATAAAACACATTCCTATAGGCTATTATGAGATTAAAATTAGGATTATTAGTATTACCACTAAGTCCAAATATGAGGTTAACAAAAAAAATCATTTACAGTATAAAACCCTTTCTTAATCAAAAATGAATGTAACATGTTTCTAAATTTATTTATTTCTAATAATCTTATGTCTTTTGGTAATTTGTTATATATTTTTAAACACATTGCATAACAGTTTTTGTCTAACACTGAACTGCTTATTATTGGCATTACGATCCTATCTTTATCTCTTATATTAAAGTTTGCAGACTCCCCTAGTCTAGGAAATATATCAGGATGTTTTTTTACAAAAATTGCAGCTTCATACACATGCATACATGCTCATGTTAACAATTTAAGTTTCCTAAAGAAGGGTTTACAAGAGGTTAACGGATTAATCCACAGGTTGCCCTAACACATTTTTTTTGTGCTATAAAAACTTTATGAGCATGTGTTGAGTTTCCCCACATAATTATCCCATATCTCAACTTAGAAGCTACAAACCCATGATAGGAGGTTAAAGCTATGTTTTCACCAGCTATCTGCCTTAACCTATACAGAGCATATACATGCGAATTGATACTGCTGCATAACTTACGTACGTGTGTTTTCCAATTACAGTTTTGTCAAGCCAAACACCTAGAAACTTAAATGTGTCACTGTCTTGTAATATAGTGTTATCATAGGATATTACTAAATTTAAAGGACTAGTTTTATAACTTTGAAAATTTACATAAGTTGTTTTATTAAAATTTACTTTTAAGTTATTAGCGTTAAGCCAGTCTACTACTGATTTTAATGTATTATTGCACTCATTTTGTATTTTTAATTTATGACTTGTTACCACAACAGATAAAAAAGTTAGTTAGACCGTTTTGAATTATGATTTTACTATACATCATAAAATATAATAATTTGATGTTACACAATTTCTTTCATGAATACATTGTTAAACAAACCTCGGCATTTCAATTGTTTGCAGTCAGGGACGGCTGTTGGAAGCATATTATGACAAGATCTATTAAAAGGTACATTCAGAGTGTTATTTGCTCCATTAAAGCTCATTTCTGTAATGTCATCTCCAGCTCTCGCAATAAATGCTAGGGTTGTATGTTGACTGAATAAATAATGCTCTTCTCTTCAGGCAAATGTCTGTATTCAAATTTACGTAAATACAATAATCTGTTAAACTTAAGGTAGTTTAAAATTTTTAGGATGTCACATTAGTCTGCAGTTTTAGATTGCAGAGTTAGCTAAAGTGTAATTTTTTTATATTAAAATATTTGGTAGCAGCCCTAAGTCTAAGGGTTTAGAAACTTCGATAGGGGAAAGATGAAGATATGACGGCTTCTAGAAGGTCTTTCAAAAACGTGTCATTAGTTTTTTCCGTAAATGCAAAGTTTTTAGAATTTATTTTTCTCCATAGGCATGTAAATTTTGATGCAAAAGTTGGCCATAGAACCTTCGATCAAAAATGACTTTGATCGAAGTTTAGAATCCATTTCAACTTAATATTGGTTAGGTTTAGTTCCAAACCTATAAATAAAGTGGCAAGGATCTAAACTGTGAACAAAGTCTAGTTTGTGTATGTTAAACTTATATATAATTTGTGTATGTTAAAATCCGTATATTGAAAAAACTTTAGACTGGTTTATAGGTTTACGAACTTTTCAGTACAAACTGATACTAGCAGTTGACGGCAACTTGATCTATATATATAAAAATCAATTGCTGTTCGTTAGTAGCGCTAAAACTCGAGAACGGCTGAATCGATTTGGCTAATTTTGGTTTTGAATTAATTGTTAAAGTCCAGGGAAGGTTTAAAAGGTGAGACAATATAGAAAAAAAAGAGTAGTTAAAATGGCAGAACGACGTTTGCCGGGTCAGCTAGTAAATATTCACGTGGGCATCAGGAATATTCAAAGTTATATACTGATATGGACGTTAGCTTACAGAAACAGTAATTCTATTGTTACAGACAAGGAAAATATCCACTTCATTTAACGACCTTATCAACCTTCTTGCTTTTGTGGGCTAAATGTTGGGAGATAGACGATGCCTGCTCTTAGGTTTTCGTCGTTATACATATTTTCTTCACTTCCCGTAAGTTTTTTTTCATTTTATAAGATGGTAAACAAATAGATGGCTCTCCTGATGGAAAGAAAAATCTGCGCCTATAGACACCAAAGTTGTTAATGTTGCGTTGCTATCCATGTAGCGGGATGGCATTTCCACTTGCATTAGCTTACCAGCTACCTTAGCCTCCAAACCGGAACACGACAATGACAAGCATTAACTATATTGCAGTACGAATATATACGGTGGTGGTAGGTACCAAATACCCGGGCGAGACGTTGCGGAAATGTGTCACCTAGTAGTCACAGTGTTATTGACACGTATAATAACGTTTTTGACACACATGAAAAAATTAATTGCGCCACCAACATGGACCCTAGAGAACCGAGAGAAGACAAAAATTTTAAAAACTATATTTTTGGCTTCGATATCGATTGTAGATCACGCCCCAAGTATTCCTTTAAAAAAATATTCAATATACAGTTTTGAATTTCCTATGATTTTATTATATGTATAGATAAATATTAACAAACTTATGACACAAATTTTAAGATGGCTTCAGCAAATTAATTATTATACTTTGATAAACATTATTTATGCACATGTGTAGCTTTTGGGGACATTATTCTCATGCAACACACACAATCGAATACACACATACACATATCCACACACACACTCAAACTCACACGAACACACACATACACATACACTCACACACATACTACACAAGGAAAGCAACTACATCATGTACTATAATGTTATTTGTATTTTAGTGGTTGCAGGTGGTGTAAATATATGTGAGATTACTAATGTACTTAGAAATAAGTTACTAAAACTGTTGAGCCTTGGGAAGGATCTAACCTCTATAACACGGGGTGTCCTAGTATATAGGTTCTAGAGTTCCAGAATGATATTTCCATGTACTGTGTAATAAATAAATAAATAAATAAATAAATACAATACAATAAATACTAAAATAAAATAAACACAATAAATAAAATGAAAATAAATAAATAAAATAAATAAATAAAAAAAATAAAGTGAGGTGAGGTGAGGTGAGGTGAGGTGAGGCGAGGCGAGGCGAAGCGAGGCGAGGCGAAATGAAACGAAACGAAATATAATGATACGAAACGAAACGAAACGAAAACGAAACACAAGACGAGGCGAGGCGAGGCGGGGCGGGGCGGGGCGGAGCGAGGCGAGGCGAGGCGAGGCGAGACGAGACGAGACGAGACGAGACGAGATGAGACGTGACGAGACAAAATAAAATAAAATAAAATAACTTTGTCCTAAACGTCAAATGAAAACTTTTTTGTTTTCTTTTTTACCTAACTGTATTAGTTACCCGGTTCGATAATTTTTGAAAATAGAAAAGATGGGCGGCTCGTAAAAACGATGTTGTTCACAAAAAATCAGCTTGTTATAAATCAAAACGAAAGATGTTTCTAGGACCACGGTCTATATGTAAACTGAAACTGTAAGTGTAACATATTTATTTAGTCAAAAGGCGCGAGAATTATCCAATAATATAATATTATCGGATCTAATTAATGTTCAGTAATGAAAGCTGCATGGTTGCTAATTAGTTTTACTCGAATAATGTTTCGATGGATTTCTTTATTAATGTTAATGGAATTACAATAAATTAGGTGCAGTGAGGGTTCGCGTATTAGTTTGTGTTATAGAACTTTTATTGAAGAGATATACGAATGATGTGTCATCAGTGCCAGATTATGATTACTTACACCGGGTGGTTTGGACCCTATTTAACGAATCAACTATTTGCCTTTCGCACAACAGGCAGGTTGTAAGTAGCAAACGATTGGATATGCGAGTCAATAATATCGTGGCTACTAAGTGGTAGAGTTCAGCATAGACTTGCCTGAATCTGGTGCCACCGCCTCACCTATTTTCGAGGGTAAGATAGCTAGTAAATTTATGCATGTAGTATTAAAACTTCACCAGAAGGATAACAATACAATATTAACATTTTTGATATGTATGGGTGATTTTTGATACATCTTTCCATCATGATAACCATCTGCTTATTTGCTATAATTATATATATAAATATAATTTAAAAAAATACTTGATTCCTTAAGTCGCCTCTTCGTGTACCCCTATCTTTAATTAAACTTGTATCGATCTTAAAAAAACAACATATTTGCCAATACAAAATAATTGAGTGGCAACTCAATACATTTACCTCGTTCAGTTTAGGTGTTCACTTTCTTAGCATATTGCATCTGGATTTAGCAAGTTCTAATGTTGCTTTTTCGGTTTTATCTTTAAAACCTTGTCATTATGAAAAAGTACTTATTACAACGAAACAAACGACTTTAAACTCCACCACCACAAATCTTATCACTTTCTATCCGTGAGTTGTGAGATGTGACATTGGCACCTCTTACTGCGCTATATTCGAATCTTACATGTAATGGACAAACAAACATTACATGTAATGGAAAATACACACACAGAATACTGGAGACTAACAAAAGTCTGGAACAAACTGTCCCGAATCATTCCGAGATGTCACTTACGTGAGAGGTGTCTATGTGTGCGTTGCTCGAACTTTGATATTACTTGTATGTACATTGACTTCTGTTAGTCTCTAGTATTCTGTGGTAAACATCACAAAATCAACTAGTTAAAACTCCACTATCTTACCTCTTTCTACGTATGAATTTCGGAAACACTCTTTTAGCTTCTAATTCAGATCCTAGTTATTATGAGTACTAATTAAACTTAGTGTTTATAGCAACAAAATCAATGAACTAAAACTTTGTTGTCTCGTCAAAACTCTGCATCTGAGAGTTTCAATCCCAACATCCAGATCAGCTGGATGGTAAGTACCATAATATTGGATCATCACTGAACTTACACATGTTTGTCAATTTTCAGACCATTTTGTCAATATTTAGAAAATCTATTATTTACATACGACTAAAGCCAGTTAAATAAAAGCTGATGATTTTCATATGGGGACCTTGCAGCATCAGATCAAGGTTACCATTTCATTGCAAAATTATTTAAGTAACGGAATATAAAAATTTGTATTGATAAAGCCTTTACAAGTTGCTTAAATCCTTTCATAAAATTGAAAAGAGTTGATAATCTTGAAACGGTCGGACATATTCCATTGAATCATAGCTAATAACCAACTCACAAAATAGGGCTTTCATTAAAAGAAAAACGCAACCAAATTGGACCATCCGCCAGGGAACACACTTGAAACTTACACTCCTCGATTAGCGTCGGGGGCGAATAACGAACGACTGCAATATTTGCGACCTCGCAAGCGCTTTTATGTAACGTAAAATTTTACTTGTAATTTTTTCTTGTTACATAATATTATGTCATTAAAACTATATTGTCAAGCAAGAAATGGAACTTTGAGGTATGGATTTTCTTTATAGTAACGACTGAACCAATAAAATATTTCATACTACATTCATTAAAATATTTAGATTTAGGACAAAGTCTTACAGTAACTAATTATGTCACGCGCTACTGCCAAGCTGGTCATCACAATCACATTACTCGTAGCCTAGCTACGAGAGTATGTCCCGCGTAGCAATGACGTCACAACGTCATTTGTGTTTCCGATCAACGGTTAAGCCCATATTCACTACTCCAAATTATTTTAGCAGTATTCTCGAGAGGAAGACCAAGACGGACATACCATGATCGGATTGATCGAGTACTGTCCGAAGGTGGTGTCAAGAGTCTTCACAACCGGCGTGTGTGTATGAAGAGAGTGATGAATGTGTAAGAAGCAAGATAAGCCTGCAAGAATCGTGGTGCATGGCACTTAGTTCTTTTTGCCTACCCTATAAGGGATCCGGCGTGAAGATATGTTTGTGAGAATTCCCGAGATTTTGGTAAATTAAAAGAAATTTCCAAAAAAAAGAAAATAAACCGTCTACCATCCTTCCAAGCAATTCGTAAGAAGCCGTAAAAGGATACATATCTCATATATCCCTCTGTGGCCTTTTCCTGGGTCCGGTTTCGACCAGTTCAAGAAATACATTGGGTAAGTTTTATTTTTTTTCTACAAAACATAACCTGTTTAAAAATGTAGATGGACCAGATTTTTCGATGGGATGAAACCTAATACATTCTAGCATTAGGTTTCATCCCATCCCATCTAGCATAGAACCTAATACATTCTGCTTATCATAGTAGATTATTACCCGCTTGCCTTCCTCTTCGAGAATATAAGACGATAGATAAATCATATCACTACCATCGTAATTTCTAGGTGGTAAAATTCCACAACGTCTCACTCAGGTTTGGTAACACCGCCTTACCTATTTATACCGCAATAGGATCATGCTGGTCGTGGTTGTATTCCGATTTGAACGGTAAGATAGCCGTTAAATCGATGTCGTTATAATCTCGCCACATAGATAACACAACAATAATATTTTTGTTGTTTATATGTCGCACCTCCGCTCAAAAAATCGTAAAATCGCTTTTATTGTACCATTCATATCGTATTATGCCATAGTTTTATCACAAATGGTGATCTACTAATGTTTTTAGTGATTTATATGGCGTTAGTAACGTTAGTGGCGTTGTCCGGAAAAGAAAAAAAATAGGCAGGAGCAACTTAAAACCCCTTGTACTCGAGAATCGTTTTTTTTGACTTGAGACACTATTTGATTGAAGGTACGATGTGATGATTATCTCTTTTTGTTAGAAGAGCTTTTTGCTTGTTTGTTGTTCGGTGATTTAAAAAACCCTATGAAGATATAACAATATTTTTAAAGTATAATTATTCTTTAAAATTTCTTAAAAAGTTGTTACTACGTGAAATTTTGCATGAAATTTTAAATACAGGCAGTCCATTTCAAAACTTAACACAGGGCTTCTTTTTATAATGGAACGCTGGATTTACCAAAAGCTTTTAGTCACTGCACTTGAATCTCTGTGGAACAAAGCTACTTTGAAAATAATCTTTAAATCCTTTTTTAACTTTTCTATAAAGCCTAGATTTAATTGGCGTGTGCTTTGAGGTAATAGACAAAGAAATATTTCTAAAAAATAGTCTAATGCAATAATGAGAATGAGCTTAAGATTTTTTTTTTATCATAAAATAGGTCGTAAACAAACAGACGGCTCTCCAGATGAAAAGACAACCATCAAATATGGTGATGATGCATTGCTATCTTTCTGGCAGCTATATTCGTTAGCTAGCTACCCTCAAAATCGGAATACGACATTGATAACAATGTTAACTCTCTTAAAAAATATTTTTAAGAGAGTTAACAATTCTTGAACAATAAAAACTCTAAAGAAATATTCCTGTGTACAATGTAAGAACTAACAAAGCAATTGCATTGGAATTTTACGGCACATTTTACTTTAAGTTTTAAGAGGATAGTTTAGCGGCACCAGTTCTTAAAATAGATGTTTTAAGTGCACTTGTCTCTCAGCATTATGCGATAAAACATGTTGCAGCTCCTTAGTAATGTTGATTTAAATAGATGAAAACAGTTAACAGGTCGGAAAGTGTGCCGACGGAGATCACCACTCATTAAGCAATAGCCGGTGAATCTCAGTGAAACGGAAAGTCTATAAACGTTTGGTTTATTTTGCTATCCCCAAGCAAATCGATCTAAGGATATTTCTCTTTTCCAAAAAAAAAAATACATAAGAAAATCTGATCGCTTTCGTATATGTATAAAGATAAATTGCCATAGTATTACAAAAATTCACGAAATTTTTTGGGAAAATAACACTCAATGAAAAAGTTTATGAATGCTTTCTTTTGTTCTACTGGAAAGACAGCGCTTTGAATCGGTCGGGAAGTGTATTTATTGCCTTCAGATGTATTTTTTGCCGCTTACTTACCAAGAAACTCTGCTTTGTGATACTTTTCTTATACGAAAAAAATGCACGTGAAGCTTTCATCGCTTTCGTATTTGTAAAAAAACGTATGTCCTAGTTTCACGTATCTCTTCGTGAAAATAACACTAATGTCTCAATGAAAAAGTTTACTAAGGCTTTCTTTTGTTTTATTTGTAAGTCAGCACTTTGGATCTATTTGTATGTTTTTATTGCCTTTAGATATATTTATTTTCGTATTCTCAATGTACAGTATACATATGCGCAACTAATATTTAGTCATCGAACATGGCATACGACTTAGCAGAAACGTATTACATCCTGGTCCCAGGAACAAACTTTTTAGAGTTTACTCCGTAAGAATCGGTTTTTTTATATAAGGCGGTATGAGAAAAATGTGAGGAGTAAAATCTACTGAATGAATGACCTCGTTTTTGGTGCGCAACTTTCTAATTTGGTGTGAGCAGTGCAGCTAGATCGTGCGTTTTTTTGCGTCTGTTTTGACAATCGTACTTAAGGAGTAAACTTCAGTCGTGCGTCGGAGCTGACACACACAATTTTTTTTTTATTAATAGCAAGCTGAATTTTTATGCACAGTTTTGTTTTGACGAAGACGCCCATCTTTTCTATCTTCGACAAATCTGGTATCGGCTAACTAATAATGATAGATAAAAAAAAAGTTTAAAGTGTCGGACAAAGAAAGGATTCAACTTTATGTGTAAAACAAAGTAATCCTTGAATTTTAATAATAAATCAGCTCGTTATTAATTTAAAAAAAAGTTTGTTCCTGGTACCATTGTCCGTATAATATACCGTCAATATTGCTTGTGTGTATACAATTTGTTAACTTTTTGTAAATAAAATGCTTGCAAACACTAATGTATAATAAAGAAACGTATAAAGAATATTTATAGCAACAGTAAAATAAGACAAACGCATGCATCTTTAAGATTTAGAGAATTAAACAGAATACAGTATGACGTAGTGTTTTATATTACTTAGTCTCCTCTTGATGCGATGCTTCGATGATCTTGATGATAAAAAATTAAGCCGGTGAAAAAAACAAAAAACAAAAAATAATTTATATTAACCTATAGGTTATAGGTTATAACCGAGTTCTTAAACTAACGTATTGTATACATATTCATTTTAGTCGGCGCCAAACCATCAGTAACTAAGATTCAAAGAAATAACTTAATCAAATTACATAAACATTAACATTCCACTAAAAAAAATTAACAAAATAGCTGAACTGGCATAACATTGTTTGGCGTTGACCACGGATTAAAGGATACGCCTTTCAAGTCAATTTCTTAGTTTGTCAGTGTAGCTTGCAATTACACACAGAAATACAGTGTTATACTACTTACCAATAAAATAAAATTACTTCAAGGGTAATTTTTAAACGTTGTCACCTCATTCAGTACGATAAAATAGTACAATATGGTTTATTTCTACTTTTTCACGATATAATATATCCACAAATGTATGACATTTTTGACAGAGCGTTTGTTCATATTCGCGGCGAAACGTTTCCTTCCCAATGGCATGTCTATTAATATTCATGTGATCTGTGGCACTGACTTATAATTACTAAAGTGTACATTAAATTAGATTTAGAACTTATTAGCTTAAAGTTAATAAATAAGGCTAATAAGCCTTTTGCTTTTCGATTCGCGCGATGGTTTAATTTTCGTGTATTTTTATGTAAAAAAATTATATCGACTAGTTAAGTATAACAGATACTATTTAGATTAGAAAAATGCATAAATACAAATATGTAATTTTAAATATGCATTGACCCTACACCAGTTTACTGTACTATGCTCTCAAAGCGAAACACAATCAACACTATTTCATGGTCGGAACAATTTCAAAGTGTAGCTATCGGAGCAATGTAGCTAAAACCGGCTCTTTCCAAGTTTAATGGTGCCTGTAGATATTGGAAACTGCATATATAGTAAAATCTGAATAGAAAACTGTTATTTTGTTTTTAGAAACCATAAGCCTTTATAAAGTTAGCATAAATCTAAAATGACGGTTTCAATTATTGACGTTTGTGCGATTTGCATACATTTGTTGTATTTCTGGGTAGATATGTTTAAATTTCTGAGTTTGAGTGTTTATAAAATATATTTGAGTATTAACATATATATTTCTAAGTATTAGCCATGCCTGTGGCCGAAATACGACCATAGACTAAATAATAAAATCTCTATAAAAAGTTTGACAATTGACTTTCGCCATAAAGAAAAAAGTATACATGTGTATATAACATCATGTATGTCACAAGAATATAGTGTGTGTAATGTTTATTTTTATTACTTAAAGTATCTTCACACCCGTATCCCCGAAGGGGTAGGCAGAGGTACAACAAGTGCACCCACGATTAGCCGAAGATACTTGGTCCCACAAATGTGATAGGTGGCAAGCCTATCGCCAGCCGGGCTCTTTCCAAGTTGAATGGTGCCTGTAGATATTGAAAACTGCATATATGGGTCATTCTTCGGAGTACATTTTTTGAGCGTAACAGATTCTTATCTTCTATATAAACAAATAATGTTTATATAAATCTACTATAACATTGTTTATACATTCTATATGCATCGTGTCATATAGATTTTATTATGTAATAACCATTTATATAGAAGTTATTAACCCACAACACCTCAAATCCGGTTAATTTTGCACGTTTTACACGCGTAACACGTGCGCCGTCTTCTGATCAATCGCACATATTTTTTAATTCACAAACGCTTTTAATCAGATTTATACACAAAATTCAAAAATACAAATCATTTTATATCCTAACCAAATTTCTAATCCAATTGCACTGAAAGTTTTTATTTTATGAGTGTAAGTAAGTATGTCACACACTTGGCAAAATTTTAGCTTCGCTTATTGCGACGGGTACTACTCTGAACTGGTGAGGTCTAGAGGTACCGGGATTGGTTTTTCTGATTCTGCGATTATGCTGCAGCTTATAGGTCAAGTATTCATAGCCCTAATCCTTTCATTTCGGTGCAAGAGTATGTTCTTCAATTTTTCAATTTTTGGTTCTCAATTTTTAGGAATTTCCATGTCACATTTTTGGAACATAATCGTACTATTTTTAGTAAACGGGTATTACGGTCTTATACTTAACTCCCAAATGTAGATAGCCAATAACAAACTAGTATCCTATATCTTTCCATTGGCGAGAAACTTCAAAATATATCCTTTTTTGTGATTTCCATGGAGTAATTTCCATGCATAAAACACCATGGAAGTTACATAAAACTCATGGAAATTACTCTATTTCATTTTATTGGCAACAATTAAAATGAAATATTCAATGTTTATTCTGTAATTCATGCAATTATCAGATTAAGTGATAAATATTGTTAGTCAGTTATTTTTTTTATTTAAATCTGTTAATCCAAAGCTTATAATTTAGACTGCCTCATAGTCCTAGGTTCGATCCCCAGGTCAGGCAAAGGTGTTATTCAACTTTTTTCGAGGTTTCCTCAAAAATCTTAAACCTCAGTTGCTGCTCAGACTCTGTTTTGTAAATCTCTCCTTAGAACATCTAAGGAGATATTTACAAAACTAGCGTCCGCGTAATCTAAAATAGACAGAAGTAACGAATCAGCCAGCATAATCTTGGTAGGAATCGGAAGGAAATACCTGAGATGCTTTAGAGAACTCCAACTACAAAAAATTTTTTTACTAATCTCTTGAATCTGCTTGGTCCAAGAAAGAGTATTATCTATATAAACACCCAGATTTTTAACATAATCACTATAAGGAATACTGACACCACTAAGTTTAACTGCTGGTAAATTATTCCAGTCAATTTTCTTTACTAGCCCCGGGCTGCCAATTATAATAGCCTGAGTTTTAATTGGATTCAGTTTGAGGCCAAATGATTTGCACTATACGTCAATATTGTCTAGGTCATTATTTATTGAATGGATCGCATTTGGCAGTTCAGATAAAGTGGCTTGTGAATAGATTTGTAAATCATCAGCATAAAGATGATACGAAGTGGACAGTATGACAGTTATAAAATTAATAAAAATGGCAAACAAAAGTGGTGACAAAACACCACCTTGCGGTACACCAATCAATAAATCTGACCAAGCCGAATTAAACGCTGCTGTTTGAACGTACCGTCGACGCCCCCGAAGGTAACTACTAAGTCAGTCCAAAGCGATTGGTGATATATTAATAGACTTCAGGAGACCCAACAGCACGTCATGATCTACAGTATTAAAAGCATTGCTAAAGTCCAGCATTGTTAATAGTTAGTTTTTTACTGTCCATACCAAAACGAACATCGTCCGTGATCTTTAT